>JACEEZ010000832.1:187500-210000 GCA_016584305.1 Chionoecetes opilio | reverse complement strand
TGCACACATATATCGTCGCCCCACAGTTTGCAAATGGGTGCTAAGCTCTCGGTAAAGGCACAGCCCCCACGCTGCACCCACACAGGATGCAAGTACATGCCACATCGCACAAAAAAAAAATCAGAAACACCCAAAATTCCCCAAGTACTACATTTTTCTCAGAGTCTCCGCGCATATGTATCAGGCAGGGCTGGGAGGCTCACTGTTGTGACGTCGCCGACCCATGGTGCGTCGTCTGCTGATAAACAGTTGTGTTTTGAGAGCACGGGGAATTTACAGATTTTGAATGCGGATCATTTAAAAACGGGTGACTGGATGCAAAATGTGACAACATATTGTTGATATACTCGAGCATGGCTATATTTTGACTGCATTAAATCAGGAATGATGAAATGGTCTGGACGATTACTTTAACATCGCTCGGTCACGCGCCAGGCGCGCCCACGCGTCATAGGAAAATGCACCTAGCCAAGTTACACAAATGTGTAATACCTGTCAGACCTGTGAAGAATGACCTTTTTCACGTAAAAGATATTTGCAGCAACGTGTCGGAAATCAATATCAAGAATTTCTAAACTTTTACTGTTAATGTTAATAAACCATTAGGTTAGCCGCCAAAATAGTAACCAGTCGATTATAATCATCCCGCAAGTCTCGGACATGTTCATTAGACCGCGGGCTACCGGGGGTCCCCATGGCACTCTACTTGGTTGGTATTTTTTTTATCATTGGGGTGTCCTCGATGAGAAAAACGATGTAACAAGAAAAATGTAGGGATGAACTTGATGTTATCACCCCTTATTGATGGGTACCCTCGTATCCGATTTTTCGCTATTTGCGATTTTGTTTAGCGATTACCAGTTTCATTTGGCAGTGCCGTATTTGAGTCCAGTTGTAGATACCAGGGGATGATGTATACCATATGAAAGGCAATTGAAATACCTTTCCAACGGTGTATCTCAAAATAAAATCAGATCGATATTGACCGATCTAGGACTATTCAAACATAACATTTGACGACAACTTATTTTCGCGACAAAATCGTCGACACTTACAAACAAATGCATGTAAAATACACTTTAGCAGAAACAATAGACTTATGGGCAGTTTTTGATTCGGGACATGTATAGCATGGATATTAAATACAAATTTTGTTCTTTAAGTCACTAGCACACAGTCTAAGATGACAGAATCAAAGATGGCAGCCATATTGCGACGCAAAAACTGATATTTCTCGTATCTTTGCAGTTTGGTCACATACAGACATGAATGAAACTTTATTTTGTAGGTTTTCTGACCACACGAATCTATTTTTATCATTATTTGTTGAAAAGGAGTGTAAAACTCCAAGATGGCAGCTATATTCACCCCAAAATGGCTGAAATTGAGAGAAGATTGATATTTGCTCATACTACAGCACACTATCGAGGCACTGAAGCAGCTGTTAGTTAATTTAGTTGGTGTTCTGACGAAAGGATCCATTTGTCAACATTATTTTGTTTGAAAGTACAGGACTTTTCAGGACAACAACCCAATGCAGGTCAACAATCTGTTGGTTATAAATTGAGACCGTCATATATGATATCGAGGAAGTCGAAGATTCAACACATTTTTTCAACATAAGTAGGTACATGTTTATTCCCAAAAAGCATTATTTTTTTTCCCACACTTTTCCGTACAGTTATTGTACCCCCGCCCCCTCCATCTCATTCATATTTATGTTCCAATGTCCAATGACAAGTTACTTTTATACAACATTGTAAAAACAAACTACACATGGAGCAAGTCAGTTGCACCCATGTTTAACACATAACAAGTTTTGTATCGCAGTATCAATAATTAACTTCGACAATACCATGAATACTGTGAACATAACTGTAACATTTCACATGAGATAATAAAACAAAATGTATAATGTAAAATTTAAACAAAATAACACATCGACTAGTGTTAAATAATACTGTCCGGATGACCAGAAAGTCCACACACAATTGTATCATTTAGTCATCATCTGAACTGTCCTCGTACATCATCTGGTGGTCTGGTGTCAACAGGTCGGGATCCAGCTCACTATCCTCGTCTGAGTCGAGTGTTTCTTGTAGAATGTCCACCAGTGATTGGGGCAAAATCTCGTCACCTGTCCACAATGGTACCATATTGTCACCATTCATGGTCCAACCATGGCCGTTGGTTGGATCCGGAACATCTGGGTTTGCTTGATTTCCTCTCTTCCAGATCGCGATTTGAAAGTTGACACGTCTAATATGCTGCTGGAGGCATGCCTTGCATGGTACAATGGTTCCCATGTCAATATTGTGTGATGGGATGAGCTGGCTTGCATCACCACATTTCTCTTTTAATGCGAAATGCCTTAGTTGATCCACCTTCTGGAATCTAGGTTTGGAATGCATCGCGCAGATGAATTCCTCAAGGTCATCCATCAAATCCTCGGGTACTTCCCATTCATCCCCAAGTCTTGCCAGGACTGCCTGGAGCCTTGGCCCTTTCTGCAGAAGTTTGATCGGATTGATCTTTCCTATGCCTTTGAAGGCACTACAGGTGTTGCATCCTGTATATGCGTGAAGGACCATCAATGCAGTGCAATACTGCTGTGTGAAACCATGAGCTAGCTCACTGATGTTGATGAGCCGCTTCCTATTTCCAGTGCCTATTTCCTATTTCACATAGCATGATGTGAAAGAAAAGTAGTTAGACTCGGGGTCGTAGATTATAGCCGTGCATGGCGTTTGTGGTGATAGGGTTAGTGGAAGTGTGTGGAGGTAGATAAGCACATTTAGCAAAAGCCGGGTCCCGTCGGGCTTTGGTCTTCTTTAACCTGTCATTATGAATTATCTGGACAGTATGAAGAAATGGATCCTATACCTCAAACTTATTGCCATGCTTCTCACCAACAACAATGCGCGGGCCAAAGAATTTCGGCGCCAACTTGGAATTCCGACTCGGTGTCTGAACCGTTACGGTATCGCCTTTTCTTATAGTAATAGAAACCGCACGCTTCTGTTGTTATGCCATCATCTCGGCACGAGAAGCTTGTAGCCTTTCCTTGCCCCTTTTGTGTATATTAGTAAAGACATGCAAATGTTGATCCAGATAGCTATCTATGTTATACACAGGTTTATTTGGCTTGGCCAATAGGTCACCAGTCTCTTAACAGGCGTGGGTTCGTATCCCACCGCTGCCACCAACTTGTTCTGTCTCCATAAGCTTGCCGTCTAAGGCTGTTATGAGATCCACTAACTCGTCCCTAGGATGGAAGGGCAAAGAAAGGGTTGCACGACGCACCTTCCCCTGGACATGTAGCATATACAGTTAGCGCCACTCGACTTTAGAACTTTCGGTGACGTGAGCGTCATATTTCAAAAACTGGTAACCTCCCTTTTTCACAGTCTGTAAAGGGGCCCGGGAGAAAATTACTACATGGCAACTTAGGGTAGCCCCTCACTCATCTCCACGGATAGATTTGAATTATTTAAAGGGGCCAGTGCTTAACAAAATATTGTTAGAAGGAGGATTATCTCACCGACCGCTCATTGTTTTGGCTTATAGAACGGTTGTGTTCGTTCTACACTTTGTATTCTACTGTGCCAATGCGCGATACCTGGGAAATATACAAGCCATGATGACATAGTACGAGTAATAGAGTTGCATAAGAATGATGAACAAATCGAGAAATAAGCCGTATAACTGGTGTCAACGAAAAGACAGTGAGTGTGTTGGTGAAGAAATGGCGCGGTGAGGGATACCAGGATATCCCTCACCACAAACATGGGGGTGGACCAGCCAAAAATGTTTCTAACAAAACTTTACATATTATCAAAAGACAGTTGTATATAAATCCTCAGTTTACTGTCTTTTGATAATATGTAAAGTATTGTTAGAAACTTTTTTGGCTGGTCCACCCCCATGTTTGTGGTGAGGGATATCCTGGTATCCCTCACCGCGTAATTTCTTCACCAACACACTCACTGTCTTTTCGTTGACACCAGTTATACGGCTTATTTCTCGATTTGTTTCATCATTCTTATGCAACTCTATTACTCGTACTATGTCATCATGGCTTGTATATTTCCCAGGTATCGCGCATTGGCACAGTAGAATACAAAGTGTAGAACGAACACAACCGTTCTATAAGCCAAAACAATGAGCGGTCGGTGAGATAATCCTCCTTCTAACAATATTTTGTCAAGCAATGGACCCTTTAAATAATTCAAATCTATCCGTGCAGATGAGTGAGGGGCTACCCTATGTTGCCATGTAGTCATTTTCTCCCGGGCCCCTTTACAGACTGAAAAAGGGAGGTTACCAGTTTTTGAAATATGACGCTCACGTCACCGAAAGTTCTAAAGTCGAGTGGTGCTAACTGTACTGTAGAACAAAAGTTCAAGAAATTAATACATATTATCCATACAAATTCTTGTCAATTACACCAATTTGCCTCCATTAAAATCTTAATACATCCCTCTGTTAACGTATTGGCGGCGATAGACCCATCCCATACAGTTTGCGACGACAAATTTGTTATTATAGAGTCAGTCACATGACTTACCTGTTTCACTACGGTGGTTGCCGCTCCACCACTGAAAACTCTCAGGAAATTCTCCCTGAATTTGTCATAATCTTGCCCAATCTTCCGGGCAGAGAGTGCTGTGGTCTGCATTAATTGTTGACCTCTCGATCCAGGTTGCAGTCTAAATCGAATGAAAGCTATTTTATCAACTGGACTGTATACATCTTAGTTACTCATTACATCCTCACACAAAGTGATCAAATGATTAGCACTGTTATTTTCCTCATCTCCACTAAATGGGCGCACGGATACTTTTGTGTGTAACACCTTAATTAAATGATGTAGGAAATACAGCCCCAGTGTTGGATGGCACAGCCTGAGAGTTAATCGCCATTGTTTGAGTTGTAACAGCTGTTAGAGGAGTAAAGTTAGTGGTAATAGTAGTACCAGTATTAGTAGCAACAGTAGTAGTAGTAGTAGTAGTAGTAGTAGGAGTAGTAGTAGTAATAGTAGTAGTAGTAGGCATAGTGGAATACTGAGTACACTCCTCAGTGAATGTTTATTTAAGTCTGGGGTTAAATCATCTACGTTTTCTTTTGTGTGTTTACTTGACGCATCAATCCCCTTTGTGTAGAGATAAATACGCTTTAGTAAGCTCTTCTAACTCTTTCTTACTTTTTGGCATTATATAAGACAACTAGGGGGCGGGCACTCAGTAGAGCGCATACCTCCGCCCGAATTTGCAATCAATGGGTTGCCATGGCAACAGTTGTCAATAGATTTCATCCAAAATTAAGTACGTTCTTCCGTACACCAAATAAAATTGGTATACCGAGTTTGGTCTAGATCTATTCGTAACTTTTCGAGAACTCTGTACACTAACAAACAGACAGACAGACAGGCAGATCGGGGTGAAAACATAACCCCTCCAACTTCGTTGGCGGAGGTAATAACGTAGTTAGAATTTGTTAATTACATACGCAAAACGCCGCCATAAGTGGAAAAAGAAAAATTGTTAGAGAAATAATAAGTTTCGGGAGACCCCGTTAAAATATACCGTTTTCTCTTTCACTCTTAGAAAGTCTCCTACCTATAGAAAGAATACGCACTTAGGGCAAAATATTATTAACTAATAAGATTGCCTATCAACGATATAAAATAAATCAATTTATCATGTTTGTGTAATTAAATAATTAAGTGTAATTGTAGAGTATGCTAAAATGTTTGTAGCTACTTAGCTGAATTGTTGCTTGTAGAACCAGGTTGCAGATACCGTCCAAATTACGTCACTCGTTGTCTTCGCGAGTACCACGCCCATACCTATCACACCCATACATATGCCTCAACAGCGCTCGGTCACGTGCCTGGCGCGCCCACGCGGCATAAGAAAATGTACCTAACCATGTTATAAAAATGTGGAATACCTGACAGACCTGTGAAGATTGAGCTTTTCCACGAAAAATATACTTGCCCAACGTGATAGCTACCTTGACACAACAACAAAGTAGCTATAGTACACTGGAATAAAAAACAATGGGGTTTAGGTAATTAGGAGAGACGTTCTCCAGAGCCGTGGCATACTGCGACTCGTCAGAGAACTTGATCTCAGAGAAGGTTTTAGTAACAATAGATATTCCAGAGAATGTTAAACTCTGAAGAGATTTGACCAGAAACAATCGAGTGAAGAGTCCCCCCCTTCACATGACAAAACGTTGGGAATGTCCTCTTGACATGTTCTTCTGGCGTTGAGATGATGAGTAAGTGTAGATGAGTGAATGAGTAACTCTAATTCCCCCGAGGGTGCCGGTCGTAGGAATAGTTATTCTCAATTTAACACTCATTAACATCCGTTCATTGCACCATCGCTTCTCTCTTCGGAAACAGGCGTAGACGGAGAATAATTGGAGTTGATGAGATGAGTCACGGTGAGGAAGATGGGTTAGAGGTGGTAACGAAAGCTTGCAAACGCTGAGTCAGCTGCCAGTGGTTTTAACACGTCAGCAGTCGAGACCTTGAACCTATTTTCTCTTCCCTCCGTTCCTAAATGGATCGTTCATTCGCCAAGCTGCTGCTTGGTTCAAAAAGTTTAGTTTTTGTTTCGTCTCCCTCACAACCACTCCAACACAGAGTGCTATGTTTCAAAATAATTGTTTCAGCACTGATCAAAGTTTTCGTGCCACAAGCTGCAACCAAAATGTTCTGGTTATTCCTTTTCGCGAGTATTTCTACTCACATACTGTAGGTACTCACCGTAAAAGCTGGAGATGTGTAATGTCCAGTAACACACGTTTCAATTACTGTATACGCTGGAAAGTTAATATGTGGTTTCGTAAGGATGTAGATAGACGCTACGGTATTTAAGGTATTATAATTATGTAAATCTTCAATATATACACTTGACGAAATGTACAGGAGTCCCTGTTACCTCCGTCTTACCTTTAAGGGGGGCGTTTCCAATTTGTTTAGACTACGGTAAAAAATATTTCATTTTTCTGTTTCAGCACTCTAGAGATCACTGAGGCTTTAAAGCACCCTACAGTAAGCAAAATTTTCTCGAAAACTCATCGAATTTGGATAAAAATAGACTATGTTGGAATCCCCCCCCCACCCACCCCCCTCCGCTCATCGACCCCTTCTCGACGTGTTAGCACGCCATCTTCACTCAAAGTATCTTTCAACCAGAAAGACCATGGACCACGTGCCAAAATGCTCTCAAATAGATGTACTTGTATTTGATGTAAAATAAACATGAATAAAAAGAGAAAAAAAAGGATTACTATCAATTAATTTTTAGGGAGAAGGCCGATTACTCAAAACAAAGTTTTTTTTTTTAAATAACACACTCCAAAAAAACTAATGAACCTATTTCAAAATGTTTTGCTGCACCTAAAACAACAATGAAACGAATAAAATCTCACGATCCTAAATAGTTTCAGTAAAAAAATAACTATTACTAGAGCAAAAACATAAATAAAACAAAATTTTTACCAATTTCTTTTATATATATATATATATATATATATATATATATATATATATATATTATGTATAAAAGAAATTGGTAAAATTTTTATATAATATATAATAATATATATATATAATAATATATATATATATATATATATATATATATATATATATATATATATATATATATATATTATATATATATATATATATATATATATATATATATATATAATATAATATATATAATATATATATATATATTATATATATATATATATACATATATGTATATATATATATATATATTATATAATATATATATATATATATATACAATATATATATATACTAGCCGCAAAGCCGCCCTTCGGGCGGACTTTTTGGCTAGCTCTTGCGGAGGGCTATTGGTGGGCCTTCGGCCCACCACCTGTGTTTGGTGGGCCCACCAAACACAGCTTTCTGGAGAGTGTGTTTGGTGGGCCGAAGGCCCACCAAACAACAACACAGACTCTCCAGATAGCCCCTTCTAACTTTCCTGAAATCATGGATGTAGAAATGTATGTATTAACGCCTTACCCATCACCCCCCACCCATTCACTCACCCATTACCCATCACCCCCCACCCATTCACTCACCCATTACCCATCACCACACACCCATTCACTCACCCATTACCCATCACCTTCCACCTATTCCCTCACCCATCACCCATCACCCCCCACCCAATCACTCACCCATCACCTCACACCAATTACCCATCACCCCACCCATTCACTCACCCATTACCCATCACCCTACATCAAGGTTTCCTCAATTCTCGCAATCCACATACTTTTTTCCACAATTCTCGCTAATAGGCTGCTAAAAAAAAGAAAAAAAGTGATCGGATCATCTCATAATTGGCATAAAAGTTGTCCTGGTCGAGTTGGTTCCAAAACTGTGCCATATGATGGGATTAAGGTACGGGGGGTGGCACCTATCGCGGACACACACACACACATACACACACACACATACTTTCGTTTATATTATTATATATATATATATATATAATATATATATATATATATATTATATATATATATATATATATATATATAATATATATATATATATATATTGTATATATATATATATACATATATGTATATATATATATATATATATATATATATATATATATATATATATATATATATATATATATATATATATATATATATATATATATATATATATATATATATAGTATAAATATAGTTGATTTTTCTTGTAGATTCATCATGAAGTTTCAGGGTGACAGAGACACTCGGTATACTTGGGGTTGTTTATGCAACGTTTCGCCAAGGCACTTGGCATCATCAGGCTAAAAATAGTTAAAATTTAATATATTATAATGCTAAAAAGCGAACATCTAAAAAATTAATTCTAAGAGACAATAAAATATTCCTATATTTTCTAAAATTACTAACTAATAAATACAATATAATTTGTACTTAACGGACCTTGGTGTGTATGCTGTCTGAGTTGGTAGAGGACTGAATGAACACTGGTTTTGTGGGTGACATTTCAGCTTGTGTGGGGCGATCGAACCGAGAGTCGGGCAATCGAAACAGTGGTAATCATTTGAGTATATGTAGTTGTGTGAAATGACTTGGTTATTAAGATCAGGGACAAGTGCTTGATGTGTATAGCTTCTAATAATTTAGTGTCACTAGGGTAGTGTGCCTTGGATAGGATACTGAAGTCATTCATAGAAAAAGGGTGATCTAAATCATGTGAGTGTGAGCGGATTGCAGATTGCGAAGGTGAAGAAATGGGTCGACCAGTACGTGCAGAAACACCTTTCTGAGGTAGGCTTTCTGAGCATAAAGGTGTTTCTGCACGTACTGGTCGACCCATTTCTTCACCTTCGCAATCTGCAATCCGCTCACACTCACATGATTTAGATCACCCTTTTTCTATGAATGACTTCAGTATCCTATCCAAGGCACACTACCCTAGTGACACTAAATTATTAGAAGCTATACACATCAAGCACTTGTCCCCTGATCTTAATAACCAAGTCATTTCACAACAACTACATATACTCAAATGATTACCACTGTTTCGATTGCCCGACTCCCGGTTCGATCGCCCCACACAAGCTGAAATGTCACCCACAAAACCAGTGTTCATTCAGTCCTCTACCAACTCAGACAGCATACACACCAAGGTCCGTTAAGTACAAATTATATTGTATTTATTAGTTAGTAATTTTAGAAAATATAGGAAATATTTATTGTCTCTTAGAATTAATTTTTTTAGATGTTCGCTTTTTAGCATTATAATATATTAAATTTTAACTATTTTTAGCCTGATGATGCCAAGTGCCTTGGCGAAACGTTGCATAAACAACCCCAAGTATACCGAGTGTCTCTGTCACCCTGAAACTTCATAGTATAAATATATATATATATTTTTTTATCACAAAGGACTGGCCAAAAGCACAACACAAATAGGTAACACAAAGCCCGCTTAATTGCCAGTCCCTATAAAGGAAACAGTAAGAGAATAAAAAAAAAAGAGGGGTGGGGCAATCTAGTTCGATAGGTGTCTTGTTACTCTTCTCTTGAATTTTTTTTTTTTTTTAAGTCTTGTGCAGCGAGGCTGCAGGAGGGGGGGGAGGCATGCATGCAAGCAAGCATGCATGTTAGCAAGTTCAGAAGAGCCGTGACCATGAAAATAACGATAGAAGATAGCAAGAGAAGCAACATAGCGGCGGTGATTTAAAGATTGAAGACAGTCAGTCAGAGGAGGGGAGTTGGTGAGACGAAAAGCTTTTGACTCAACCCTGTTTAGGAGAGCTGTATGAGTGGATCCTACCCATACCTGTTAGACATACTCAATACATAGGCGGATAAGGCCCTTGTAGAGAGCAAGCAACTGGGAGGGAGAAAAAAAAAGACGCAGACGCCACAGGACACCTAACTTCTTTGAAACCGTTTTAGCAAGAGATGAGATGTGAGATTTCCAGTTCAGATTTTTAGTAAAGGATAGTCCAAGAATGTTCATTGTAGAAGAAAAAAATAGTTGAGTGTCATTGAAGAAGATGGGATAGTTATCTGGTAGGTTTTGTCGAGTAAATCGTAAATAAATCGGTAGATAGGTGAAGAAATTGGGTTTCTGAGGCATTGAACATAACAAGGTTTGCTTTGCCCCAATCAGAAATTATAGAAATATCAGAAGTTAGGGTCTCGTGGCATCTCTCCGTGAATCACTTAGTTCATGTTGTGTTGGAAGTCTAATAAACGACGGTGAAAAAGCAGGGTAGAATCAACAGCGTAGGATATAGGGCTTTGAGTTAGACTTAGAAGACATGAAAAAAATAAATAGATAAAAAGGGAAACCCTTTTACGGGAAGGGTGCAACCCCAAAGGGAAAAATTTTTAAGAAAAAAGGGAGGGATGTGGCCCAAGTTTAAATTTAAAAAAGGGGGGGGAAAGAAAAAATAAAAAATTTGGGGGAAAATTGGCATAGGGGGGAGGGAAGGGAACAAGTTATAACCGGGGTTTTCACAAAGGGGGGAAAAAGGTCCCCCCGGTTGGCAGTGGGAAAATTGGGGGTAAAGCTGGAGGGGGGGGGTCGATGATTGCAACCCCAGAAAAAAGGAGGGTTTGGGGTTAAAAAATTTTTGACAAAAAGGGGGTTTTTGGGAAATGAATTTTTGGAGTTCGGGAAAAAAAAGGGAAAGGTTTTCAAAAAATTTTTTAAATTTTGGGGAAATATAAATTTAAAATTTTTTTTAAAATATATAAAAAATATAATATTTTATATAAAAAATATAATTAAAATATATATATAATAAAATATATATATATATATATATATTATATATATAATATAAATATATAAAAGAAATTATATATAATAATAATATATATATATATATATATATATTTATATATAATTAAAATTTTATATAAAATATATATATTATATTATTAATCTAAATATAAAAAAACCCAATTAAATTTATAATATAAATACGAAAAGTAAAAAAAGTTTTTTTACTCCAAAAAATTAAGTTAATAAATAATTTTAAAATCAAGACCCCAAAAAATAACCTCGTTATTATCCCTTTACCAACATTTTCCCCCTCCACAAATAATATAATTTGTATAAAAACAAAACCCCGGTTATAAACCTTAATATCCCCCCAATGTATAAAAAACTTTACCCCCCCCGGGAAAACTTTCCTGGGCCCGGGTCGTTGGGGTCCCCTTGAATTGGGGAAACTTTTAGGGGTTTGGGGGAAAAAAATATTAAAGAAAAAAAGAACCCCCAAAAACTCCGTAATGTACAAAAAAAAAAATAAAAGAGAAGCTGAATCGCCTAAAAACCCCTTTAAAAACCCCCCCTTACCTGGGGCTCAGAAAAATCTTTGCCGTTTTAGTCCTTTTCCAGGAAGAAAAATTTCACCCAAAAAGTTCAAAACCAACAAAAGGCACTGTCAACAAAAAAGGAATCCCGGATATAAAGACTAAATGGTGACATAGCGGTTAACCATATCAGGCTTAACCCAAAGTCCGACCCCCCAAACCCTCCAAAAAACCCCAGCGAAAAAAAAGTCCAAAAAAATCGGGGGGAAACAGCCCAAACGCTACAAAAAAGTCAAAAAAACCCCCATTTCTCCCCCCCCCCCAAACCAAAAAAAAATAAATCCCAAATCGCCCCCCGAAAAAACCGCAACCAAGAAAAAATAAAACTACAAAACTACAAAAAAAAAAAAAACCCCAACCCTTCCCGAAACCCCCCAAAGCCCAAAAGGGACAAAACAAAATCCACGAAGGTCCAGCAAAAGGGGAAATTTGGGGGCCCCCCCATCCAAAAAGGGGGGCCCCGACCAACAATTTCCCCTTTAAACCTTTTCCCGGGCCCCCAAAAAAGTCACCTTTAAACAACAAATCTCATCAAAAAAATTTTCGGAAATAAAAAGGGGGCATGTGCAAAAATTCGGGACCCCATCCCGCTTAAAAAAAAGGCCCCCCCCAAACTAACGTCACTACCCCCTACAAACTCTCCCAAAAAAAAAGAACGAAAAGGCCTTCACAAAAAAAAAAAAAAAAAATGGCCCCCATAAAAAAACCCAAAAGTTTTCCCTCAAGAAGGAAATACTGCGGGGCGGAACCGGCATTGCCTCACCCGCTTTAATCTTCCCCCTAAACTCCTAAAAAAAACTTTTTCATATCGCTAAAAAATTCTTAAGAAACCCTTTTAAAAAAAAACAGGGAAAAATTTTGGGAAATTAAAAAGTGATTAAAAAAAAAAAACCCTTAAAAAGGGGAAAAAATTTTAAAAAATTTTAAACGCGAACTATATAAAATTTTAACGGATTAAATATTTTTTAAATATTTTTAAAATTTAAAAATTTAAATATATTAATTTTAAAAATATAATTAAAATTTATTTTTTTTTTAAGTTTTTTAAATCAAAAACTGGCCGGGCAAACCAAAAGGGAACAAAACCCGGTTTTTCCAGCCCAAAAGAACAAAAAAAAAAAAAGGGGGGACCTTTTGTTCGGGATTCTTTTTTTTTAAAAAAAGTTTAGTTGGGAAAGGGGAAAAAAAAACAGGGAAAATTCCTTTTTTTACCTAAAGGGATGAAAAAAAGATATAAAATTTTTGCAAGGAAAACGTAAGATGAAAATAAAAGTTTGCGGATGGGGGGAAAAGGGGGGGTAGCATTCAAAAAAACAAACAGAAAAAAAACGGTAAACGAAAAAAAACATTGGGCTTTTTGTTTTGGGAAGTCACAAAAAAGGGGGAAAAAAAAACTAATGTTTTGGGATTTTGGGGGATTTCCCCCAAAATTGGACCCCCCAAAACAGGAAATAAACCCCCTTGTAAGAGAAGAAATGGGGGCCCCCAAAAAAAAAGGGGCCCCACAGGAACTTTTTTAAAAATTTTTTTGGCAAAAAGGGGGGTTTTTCCTAAACATTTATTTACTTCCAAAGAATATAATTTTTGTAATACTAATTCTAAAAAGGAACTAGGCATTAAGGGGAAAATTTTATTATTTAGTTTTGCGGTAGTATAAAAATTTTTTTACAAAAAAAACGGTTTTTTCCCCCAAAAATTATAAAAATTAAAAGGTTGGCCTTTTTTTTGGGGAATTTATTCCTTGGGGGATTAAAAACGATTTAGAAAAAAAAAACATCAGGAGGATTTTGAAACCTTTGAAGACTTAAAAGATAAGAAAAATAAAAAAAATAGGGCCCCTGGGAAAAACTATAATTTTAAATCAATCCCCCGTACGTAGTAAAAATTTTGAAAGGAAACTTAAAATAATTCAAGAAAAAAACAATGATATTTTAAATTAATTTTTTTGAAAATTAATTTTTTTAAATTTTAAATTTGAATTTTTTAAAATAAAAATTTTTTTTAAAATTTTGTTGCCTGTACATTTTACCCGGGGTTTTGGGGGGGTCGGATTTAAATTTTGGGGTGTGATTTCCCCTTTTTGGGGGGGCAAATTTTTTAAGGGCCCTTGGGACTACCCGCCCCCCCTTTTCCCCGGCATAATGAAGGGGGTTTGTGGGGGATTTTTTGGGGGGCCCCGATTTCAAAATTTTGGCTTTTTCCCCAACTGGGTCACAAAGGTCGGGCCCAAAAATCCGCTCGCCTCCCCCCAAATTACAATTAGTTTAACTAAACCAAATTTTTATATTAATTTTAAAATTTAAAAATTTAATATATAAAAAAAATTTTAAAAAAAATTAAAATTTAATTTTTTTAAATTAAATTAAAAAAAAAATTTAAATTTTTATTACATATTTAAAAATTTTTTTTAAAACATTTAAAAAATTAAATTAATTAAATTAATTATTTTTATTAAAATTTTTTTTTTAAAAAAATTATGAAATTTATAATTTTGGATATTTTATTTAAATTTTTTAAAAATTTAATTTTTTTTTTTTTTATTATATAAAAAAAATTTTTTAATAAAATTATTTTTAAAATTAACTTTATTTATATTTATTTTTAAAAATTTTAATTTATTTAAAATTTTATTCCTAAATAATATTAACGCAAACATTATTTAATTAAAAACTAATAAAAGGTAACAAAAATAAATCCTTTACAAATTTTTTAAATTACTAACACAAAAATATTTTTTTTTAAAAAAATTTAAAAAATTAAAAAAATATTTTAAAAAATTATAATTAAGTTTATTTTTTCTTATCTTTCCCGGGGGAAAAATTTTTCTTTTGCATTCACGTTTTCCCAAAGTGGAAAAGGGAGTTTTTGGGATGTTGGCAGTTTTAAACCCCATTATTCAGAATAAACAAAGGAGACAACAACACTCCATGAGGATAGAAAAGGAACAGAACCCAGGGAGGGGAGAAAACTCGGACATCGACGCACAAAACGTTTCCTCCCCCCCCCGACACCCCCTTTGGGGTAAACATTTTTTGTTTTCCCCCCCCTTTTTTCCAAAAAAGGTCAAAGCGGAAACCAAAAAACCCAAAAAGTTTACTTTTAATTTAAAATTGGGGGTTGGGGAAAGTTAAAATTTAAATGGTGCCATACGCGGTGGTAATTTAAAATTATAAATTAAAATTATTATTTTTATATTTATAAAAATTAATTTTTAAAAAAAAATTAAAGGTTTACAAAAATTTCAAATTTCAAAATTCCATTTAAGTTCTCTTTCTACCAAGTTTCTTTTGCCATCTTCTTCAAAAAACCCCCCAAAAATCACCACAAAAGCTAACATGGGAACCCCCGTCCCGAAAAAACACACGCACAATAATTCCAAATAAAAATTTCCCTAAAGGGAAAAGGGGAACAACACTTTACGCCTCACGTTTGCAAATTTTCCCCAAAAAAATGAACATAAGCCTGGAGAAGAAAACCTCGACAATCAGCTACACACGCTCTGCTCACTTCGCCCCATCCGACACTCTCCTGGCATGTGCTCAAGACATTCATTGTACTTGGTTGTAATCTCTACGTCAGCATGAACTGGACTCTAAAAAGTTGTACAACTGAGTACCCAATTTAACTCATACCAGATAGTCTCTACAATATACCGACTTGATACTGGTGGCATCTCGTGTCAATCCGTTACAGGACTTATAAATGGTGCATAACGCGGTGGAATATAACAACTTATAATACATATATATATACTCATACTCATATATATTAATATATATAATATTATAATGTGGCATTCTGTTATACCGTAAAACTTATATATGTGACTATAACGGTTGTATATATAACATATCTTATATATATATAATATATATAGTATATATATATATATATATATATATTATATATATATATATATATATATATATTATTATATATATATATATATATATATATATATAATATTAAGGTACGCTGTATAACAAACAAAAAAATTCTCAACTTTGGCATGCAAATTTCCTATGTAAAATAGAATTCTAAGACGATTTTTATCTCATTCCATTTTTGCATTTTAGCAATTCTTACTATGCAAAAGCGCACTTTTATATTGCACCCTTATCGAATAATGCTTAAATGAGTACGCAGTGTCCGGTTGGTCCTGTGTATTGCATCATGCACCAATATGAGTTCCAAATGACTAGCGTTGGTAAGCTCTTTCTGATCAGTTGGTTCATCAGGCACTACATCACAGTGTCACCAGCCTCTACGTTGGCCTAGAACGTGTCCATCATGTCCTTCTTAGACCTGAAGCAGGGCATGGTCTCCCGGTGGTGGGCCCGAGCCCGGATGAACCCGTCTCTGGCCTGCTCCCCCACCACTGCTGCCGCAGCCTCTGTCACCTGCTTCACGACTCTTTCGGTGCTCTGAGTGTGGATAGAGAACTCCCGAACCTCGTACGGCTTGACCAGGATCTCCTGGATCTGATCCCCGGACAGTGAACAGGTGAATGCCGGCTCGTGCACCTGGCCAGGCTGCCAGCTGATCAGTGTCTGCAAGCTGGTGGCTGACAAGTTCAGCTTGGGTGTGATGCGAGGTCTTACACTGGTGTCCCCATACTCCTCGCCAGCCCTCAGCTTCAAAATCTGGGTCACGGCGAACCTGCGGTCGTCCTCACTCTGACTCGCCATCAGCGAGAGGAGGACACATTCTGAGTGTGCGAACCATGCTCCTGTCCGCACGTAGAAGATCACAGCTGTTTGGACCTTCTTGGGCTGCGACCTCATCACTCTGAGCTGCGTGAGGATGTGCTTGGGGCCGTCCTCTAGTCTGTGGTGAACCTTGATGTCGTAGTAAAGTTTGAAATACACCTGCAGGCAGTACTTGACTAGGATTTCCAGGGTGTTCAGTTCTTTCCCAGTCAGTCCATGCTTTCTGGTCCACATGTACACGAGCGACTGGGCTGTGGTGAGCCATCTTGAGTGGGACACCTTGCCACACTTGATCTCCTGCAGCTCGGACGGGAGAACGCGCCCCGCTTCACAGCCTGGACCAGCTGGTAGGAGACCTGCTGGTCAGTGGACATGTTGACCAGGATATACTCCGGTATCTCCGTGAGATCTTCACCGCCTGGCACTCCTCTGAACTCTGCGTTGTACTGCAGCTCATTCACGCTGGACAGCACACTGCACACTGGACCCGTGAAGCCAGTGTCAGATGAGGTAAGCCCGTCGATGCTGGTGATAAGGTGGCGCAGGGGCAACTCGTTTGTGTGCAACACGCATATACTCCAGAAGAGCTTGTGTCCCAGCATCTTCTCCAAATGGGCGTGAGTACCACCCTTCCACTCCGTGTTGGCCCTAGTTGAGTCACTTTGCAGTACGATCAGTGAGTCGGTGGAGTCGTATGTCACCAGCAGATCATAGAGAGCCTGAGCCACCTTGAACGCAGGCTTCTCAGGTGGCACCGGGTCCTCTGGTACGAAGTGCCAAAGGTACCTTCCAGATGGCTCCTCTGTCACTGACGCATGCTCCTCCCTGATCAACCTTGGGTGCAGTTTCACATAGCTGTCGGGCACCATCGCCCTGGTCTTGTCCTTCCTCCCATCGTAACCCAATCCAACTATTTTGGTATCCTGGTTAGGGTACGCCGTATAACAAAAATTCTTTTTCTCAACTTTGGCATGCCAATTTCCTATGTAAAATGGAATTCTAAGACGATTTTATCTTATTCAGTTTTTGCATTTGAGCAATTTTTACTATGCAAAATCGCACTTTAAGCTATGTTTTGCATATAAATATAAAAGTCCATTTTTGCATAGCAAGAAGTGCTCAAACCAAAAAGTTGAAGCGGACAAACTACCTTTAAAATTCAATTTTACATAAGAAAACACCCTGCCAAATTCGAAATAACCTAAATTTCACTTTTCATTAGACCTACGGCGTATCCTAATATATATATATTATATATGTATAGATATGTATATATATATATATATATATATATATATCAGTATAATATATATAATATATTATATATATATATATTATAATATATATATATATATATATATATTATATTATAATATCAAGTCCAGCACATGCTGCTCTGGTTCCTTGTCAAATGAAAGTGATTCCACCAAATTTTCGTGAAAATTGGGCAATATTTAATGGTCGCGCAAAACGAACGTTTTGATAACTCCTCCAAGATTCGACCCATTATCTGCATTCTGATCACTCTATCATGTTCAGAAGAGCCCAGGTCCCGGGAAACGAATGTGAAATATCTGTTATGTTTGCTCGGTTGGACACCTATTTCAGCC
The DNA here is from genome assembly GCA_016584305.1 of Chionoecetes opilio. Taxonomy (NCBI): domain Eukaryota; kingdom Metazoa; phylum Arthropoda; class Malacostraca; order Decapoda; family Majidae; genus Chionoecetes; species Chionoecetes opilio. The sequence continues at coordinate 191,762 of JACEEZ010000832.1, read as the reverse complement.
GAAATCAGGTGACATATAGTCTTGTAAGATGTTTCCACGAATTCTTCTTCTTCTTCTTCTTCTGATTTTTGTAGGCAAGAAAGATACAGGCGCAAAGGAAGAAATTTGGCGCAGAAAGTTGTATTTCGTCTCTTAACTCATTGTCCAAGCGAGCGAAGCGAGCTTTTAGCATTTATGCTAAAATTTGTAATATATTGTGCCTGGCGACATTAATGCAGTGGCGAAAGTAGTGCATTAGTGTAGTGGAAATAAAATGTGTTCGTAGCCTTCACAACAACAGTGTCTGACTGTCTGAGGTTCTGAGCGTCACCGCTCACCGATACCACCACCACCACCACCACCACCACACTACCACCAGCACCACCACACCACCACCACCACCACCACACCACCACCACCACCACCACCACCTCTACCACCACCACCACACCACCACCACCACCACCACCACACCACCACCACCACCACCACCACCACCTCACCACCACCACCACCACACTACACCACCACACCACCACCACCACCCCCCCCACCACACCACCACCACCACCACCACCACCACCACCACCACCACACCACCACCCACCACCACCACACCACCACCACCCCCACCCCCACCACCACACCACACCACCCACCACCACACCACACCACACCACCACCACCACCACACCACCACCACCACACCACCATCACCACCACCACCACACCACACCATCACCACCACCATCACCACCACCACCACCACCACCACCACCATTACCACCACCCCCACCACCACCACACCACCACCACTACCACCACCACACCACCATCAAAGCCACCACCACCACCCCCACACCACCACCACGACCATCACCACCACCACCACCACCACCATCACCACCACCACCACCACACCACCACCACCATACCACCACCACCACTATCACCACCACCATCACCACCATCACCACAACCACCACCATCACCACAACAACCACCATCACCACCACCTCACCACCACCACCACCACCACACCACCACCACCACCACCACCGCCATCACCACACCATTTTTTTTAAGAACTTTTTTTTGAACTTTTTTCAATAACAATTTGGCACTTTTCTTTTCTTTGTAAAAAGTAAAGACAATCAAAGAAGGGGATGGTGAAGGTTAGGTTGGGATAGGTCAGGTTGTAATAGAAGTATTCTAAAGGTGAGCGTATTTAAAAAGTTGACTTTAGCCTGTGCGAGCCTGGACACGTCACATCTTTAGTCGCATCTGCCACAATAGGAGCCACATCTTTAGTGTGGACGTCTATTTCCTAGTTTACACAGTTTCACAGTATTTGAAAATAAAATTCATGATAAATTTATAAATGAGAGATAAATTAAATTACTTTAATGAAGTTGTTACCAGTGGTATTATCTTGCATACGAAACCCAGACATATGGGTTTGCAAAGGCTAATTCGATGAAACCCTAATTATTAATTATATCATTTATGCTTATATATATATATATATATATATATATAAAATATATATATATATATATATATATATATATATATATATATATATATATATATATATATATATATTTTATTTTAGTATTATATATATATATATATATATATATATATATATAGTTATCTTCACTACACTAAAGATATGCATCATAATGAAAAATAAAGTATGTGGATTATACACTACTAGAAAGGTAAATTGTACACAAGAATACCCGGGAAATTTCAAAAATTCTAATATCACCAACACCTATGAAAAAATCCCAGACTCCCTTAAAGATCAGCATTGCTGCCGGAGCGCAGCCGGGGCTTTAACCCTTAAATACCCGAAATAGAAAGGTTAAAGATGACATTTATTCATGTGAAAGCGGCAAGGCTGGAAATGGTCTCAAATTGTTCCCAAGAGTCCCCTGTACACTAAATGCACAACGACAGCAATTTTGGGTGGGGCTTTGCTCCCGACAGCAACCCCCCTCATCCCCTGATAAAAAGTTACATTTATTTGTGCGAAAAGCGCCAAGTCTGGCAATGGTCTCAAATTGTTTCTAAGAGTCCCCTGTAACTTGTGAATTGGGTTGAAAGTGCTGCCAGGCTAGAAGCAGTCCTGAGCAATTTTATCCACATTGCCAGCCAGAGTCTGCTAACGTCGACTACGGTAGACCAACAACAAATCCAGCGACTGAGCCGGGGTTTTTTCACGTTTAGAAATGACATTTCAAGAGTACAGTAATGAAATGCCAGAGCCTCACCCATATTTTTAACTTATACATAGATTTCTCAACACTGCAACGTTGCCACCACGAACCTTCAATGTTGATTCTTGGGGTTGTTTAGGGCTGCGAGGAATCTTTAAGGAGCCCTATGTGGACCTGACGAGATCCTTTGAGGCTATCAAAGGCGGCTGTCTTCTTTGGAAAGTGCAGGTGAGGCGGATTTAACGCTCGATGCGTGAGGGTGGACGCTTGGGCCCCCGCAGCAAGATTTGGGAGAGATTCCCTAGGTGGTGACGTTCAGGGCCGGGAGTTGAGAGTAGGAGCAAGCAGTGGGAGTGGAAGCGTGGACACGCAGCACAAGTTTTTATGGGTTCCGGGAGGGTCTTCACAGGGTGAGTGAGGGTCAGGAGACCATCTCCGGCGTTATGTGAGCCGGACGCATTCCCGTTTTTTTTCTGGAACAGTATGTCCCCGTTTACTCTTGAAACGTAAGGTTTGGTTACGTTAGGTTACGGTTAGGGGGTTAGGTTGGATTCGGACTATTAAAGGAACTTTGTGGGAATCACAATGAGTACTTTCGGAAATCCTTGGTTAGTTCGGAGCTAAGCAAGGTCTTTACTCGGAATCCACATACTCGCATAGAGTTGGGAATATGCGAGACGGACTGAAGACTGGCGAGGCGGACATCTATTGTTGGCGGCATTGTGACATGTTGATGCTTGAATTGAGTTGATACAAGCCGCCAACACCATATTATTTAACAAAAACCGAAAATATTTTGAGTTACTTAAGCGCCAAAATTTTTTATACTGATATCCATCCAGCTTTTAGTTGGACTTAGCAGGGGTACAGTAAGGTATGGCAAATCATGCTACGTTAATAGCGTTTGTCAAAGTTTTTTTTAATAGATTTTGAACATGACTTTTAGGGTAGTGATTTTTTAAAGGGAGTGGCAAACGAAAATATGAATACAGCTCCATTAGCTTCACTCTCATCCTTTCACATATTTCTTGAGATCTCTCGCTATTTACTTTTACATTCTTCCTCCCAAAATGAAACTCGTGATACGAGAGAGTTCAAGACACCCCGAAATAAATGTGTAAACCAATAAGAACCAATTTTGTGCGTTTTGCAGGGTTCATAAAAAAGCGGGTTATTGCATTTCTTTTTACCCAAGACCAGACCCTAACAAAATTTAATGAATATATGATTTATCACAATCCTTATCTCCGAAATTGATTTTTATTCAACTGCTCCTAAAAATGGTAGTGCCTTAAATCCTTCAAAAATGTCTATATGTAGACAGTTTGTCAATTCATTTTTTTCGAAACCTTTGACTGTATTCTTAAATTCTTTTAACATGGTCTCTACTGGCCTGTTTAGTTCAATGATAACCATAATTGAACTAAACAGGATTTTTCTGACTCCTTTTAAATAAAATGTATCCAGGGATTTATTGAAACCTAAGTGTTTCTTTATAATATCAATTATTTTGTTTTTTTTTACATATACCATCAGTTTTTGAATAATTTTTTATCTCAATTACTTAGGGCCGTTTGAGTATATGTAAAGGTAGTAAAAAACACTTTCCCTTTTAAGGCCTATAAAAAACGACGTCCCCCACAGATTTCTTCCAACCTTTTTTTTGACATAATCATTATCTCTGCTTCCATTCCATTTTCGCTAATTCATCTTTACTTTCCCTCATTTACAAACAAAATACTCTTAAAAAAACTACTCCAGTAAACCTTTTCATTTTCTTGAATAAGAATTTTCAATACTTTGTCCCAAAATAATATACTGTTCATTTTCACTCAAATTCATCAGGAACCCGTAAAAATAAATTTTTTATAGAGAAGAGAAGAAGAAAAGATATTTTTAAATAACAAAAAAGCCAATCTTAAAAGTAATCGCGTTAAAAAAATAAGGGAAAACTTTACGAGAAATTATTAGAATATTCAATTAATCATCTAAATTGTCATTTTTCCCTCTTGGAAACTAAGTTAATTTACACTTATTTATGACTTTGTAAGAGAAAAT
>JACEEZ010000832.1:177500-182500 GCA_016584305.1 Chionoecetes opilio | reverse complement strand
AGGTCTGCTTTAAACAGCTCCTCCATGACTCGGCATCCGTCTTTCTGCGTCAATCGGTGAGCCTTCACTGAACAGTAGCTACTGGGCATAATGTTTACTGTTTTCGTATGCCTGAATCAACCCGTTGGGTCGGAATACTGGCCTTATCCCAGACAACAACTGTCGCATCTATTGTGGCCTTAGCGCTTTCACTGACTGTGAGTCCATTTTTTTTATGGTTAAACATGAATTTTCGGAGAACTTTTCCATTTGTTTGCAGCCCAGAGCCAGGATATCCTTCTCAGCCTTGCCTAGGAGCCAAACGTCTGGTGATCTCGTTGTTGCCATTGTTTATACCAATAACAGTAAACAATGAAACATTTTTGTGTTAATTGTAATATATATATATAACACAATAAGGCAGAAAACAATATTTGAATTGTAATGTGTAAGTTGTTGGGACCTCTAAACATGCTCATATCTCTCCAATTTATTGCATGTAGGGTCTTTTAGTCATATGTAACCAAACCAGCCTTGTGAAGCAGCATATTATTAAAAAAATTATAGCCCTATGTTTTGGGCCACCCTAATATATATGTATATATATAATATATATATATATATATATATATATATATATATATATATATATATATATATTTTATATATATATATATATATATATATATATATTATATAAAATATATATATATATATATAGTTGGTATTCTTAGGTAGATACATCTTGACATTTCAGGGTGACAAAGACACTCGTCATTCTTGGGGTTGTTTATGCGCATCGCTACGCCAAAAGACACTTGGCATCATCAGGCTAGAATAGTTTAAAAAATTAAGATACTATACTGCTAAAAAGCGAACATCTAAAGTAATTTTTTTAAACAATAAAATAATCCTATATTATCTAAAAATAATAAATAATAAATAAAATACAATTTATACTTAACGGACCTTGGTGTGTATGCTGTCTGAGTTGGCAGAGGACTGAATGAACAATAGTTTGCGGGTAACATTTCGGCTCGTGTGTGGCGATCGAAACGAGAGTCGGACAATCGAAACAGTGCGATAATCATTTGAGTATAAGTAATTGCTGTGAAGTGACTTGGTTATTAACCAAGTCACTTCACACCAATTCCTTTTGACCAATGATTCCATTGGTCACACCAAAAGCCTTTGGGACTTAAGGGGTGAGTTTCCAATTTTTTTTAGACTACGGTAAAAAATATTTCGTTTATCTGTTTCAGTGCTCTAGAGATCACTGAGGCTTTAAAGCGCACTATGGTAAACTAAATTTTCTCGAAAACTCATCGAATTTGGATAAAAATAGACTATGTTGGAACCCCCCCACCGCTCGACGACCCCTTCTCGACGTGTTAGCGCGCCATCTTTTCGCGAAGTATCTTTCAACCAGAAAGACCAGGGACCAGGTGCCAAAATGCTCTCAAATAGATGTACATGATGTAAAATAAACATATACATAAAAAATATATAAAAATATATATAAAATATATATATATATATATATATACATATATATTATATATATATATATATAAATATATATATATATATATATATATATACATATATATATATATATATATATATATATATATATATATATATATATATATATATATATATATATATATATATGTATATATGTATATATATATATATATATATATATATTCATATTATATATATATATGTATATATATATATATATATATATTCATATATATATATATATATATATATATATATGTATATATATATATATATATATATATATATATATATATATATATATATATATATATATAAAATTTTTATATATATACATATATATATAATATATATATATATATATATAATATATATATATATATATATATATAATATGTATAAATTTTATATAGATATACAGAGCTGGGCAGTATTTAAATACATTGGTTTTCACGTATTTAAATATAGTATTTACATACTTTTGATGAGTATTTCTAAATACATTGTATTTAAATACTCAAATATATAAATGTAAATACTCTTTTATCAGTTAATTTGGCCATAAACCCGCCCAGCCCAACTGGTGGGGAGGCCTTTTGGCGAGAGGGCCTCCCTGAAAAGGAAATATACAATAGGAAAGTACTCCTTATCATTTATCAAGCATTCTACGTATATTGTTAATCATGAATTACTGAATACAAGTTAAAATTTGTGTGTATATTTGAACTGTATTTACAAATTTGTCTAAATACAATTGATGTATTTAGTATTTGCTATTTGGTATTTAGATACATTCGCAAAATGTATTTAGTATTTAAATACATTCATCCCATGTACTATTTAGTATTTAGTATTTAATACATTCAATGTATATAGTGCCCAGCTCTGTATATATATATATATATATATATATATATATATATATATATATATATATATAGAGAGAGAGAGAGAGAGAGAGAGAGAGAGAGAGAGAGAGGAGAGAGAGAGAGAGAGAGAGAGAGAGAGAGAGAGAGAGAGAGAGGAGAGAGAGGCAATACTTTCTCCATGAGGGAATCGAGATCTAATAATGAAGATATAAACCAGCGCGGGTAGAAAACATCTTGATTGTTTATTCGAACGTTTCGGCTATACATAAGCCATCATCAGCCTAAAATCGGATACAAATTTTTTTTTGTTAAAAATGAAAATATACAAGTTATAAAATTATTTGCACATTTAAAATGCCTAACCTAAAATATATAAAATAAAATAAAAATTATAAAACAGTAATAAAATAAAAATACTACACATACCAATCAACATATTATATATATATATATATATATATATATATATATATATATATATATATATATATATATATATATATATTATATAATATATATTAATATATATATATATAATATATATATATATATATATATATATATATATATATTTATATATATTTATATATATTATATATAATATATATATATATAAATATTATATTTTATATATATAAAATATAAATATATATGTTTTAAATTAATAAATAAATATATATATATATATATATATATATATATATATATATATATATATTTTATTATATAGGTTTTTTACATCACAAAGGACTGGCCAAGAGCACAACAAAAATAGGTAACACAAAGCCTGCTTAGTTGCCAGTCCCTATAAAGAAGACAGTAAGAGAGAGAGAAAAAAATGAGGTGTGTGCCAATTTAGTTCGGGAGGTGTCTTGTCACTCTTCTCTTGAAAAGATTTAAAGTAATCGTCCAGACCATTTCATCATTCCTGATTTAATGCAGTCAAAATATAGCCATGATCGAGTATATCAACAATATGTTGTCACTTTTTGCATCCAGTCACCCGTTTTTAAATGATCCGCATTCAAAATCTGTAAATTCCCCGAGTTCTCAAAACAAAACTGACGACCAGCAGACGACGCACCACGGTTCGGCGACGACACATTCGGAACCAGCCCTGCCCTGATACAAATACACAGAGAATCAGAAATAAATATAATACTTGAAGAATTTGGTGTGTTTTTGATATTTTTTTTTAGCGGTATAGCATATACTTGCATCCTTCATGGATACAGCAAGAAAGCTGTGCCTTTGCAGAGAGCTTAGTCGAGTCGAGTCGACTTGCATTTCGAGTCGACCTGTCGTCTCCGTGAAGTGAGGTTGTGCTTTGGTTTAGCTCTCAGGATTAGAATGGCTACATCTGTTATGGGGAGTGTTGTGGAGGCGGAGAGTGAAGTGGTGTTGTGTGTTGGTGTTGGGGTTGAGAGTGGTAGTGTGGTAGGAGTGAAGGAGGCTGAGGTTAAGGGAGGTAGAAGGGTCGAGGGAGAGTGTAGTGAAGGGTGTGGTGCGGCGCTTAAGACTATTCTGGAGGCGATCGAAGACCTGAAAAGGAGCTTTGCAGGTGAAGTGAACGAATTGAAAAGCGTTGTGAAGAAGCAGGAAATAGAGATACGTTCTCTTAAGTGTGGAGGTGAAGGTCCAAGTGGAGCGAGTGGAGGGGCACATGCGAGTGATGTGCCTGTAGGGGTACCAGAGCGAGATGTGACTCAAGCGACTACTAAGGTTCCTAGTAAGTCACCAGGGATTGGTGTTTGGAAGTTAGTTGATCATGGAGCCCGCCCGCAGGAGAAAAAGGTAAACAATGACCATATTTTGTGCACGAACTCATTTCAGGTACTCTCGGGGCTGCAAGAGGATGATACGGAGGTTAGGAAGGTAGACGATACATCATTACCCGAAGGTAAAATCTTGGTTGTTGGTGAGTCAGGTTAGGCATCTTGAGAAGGAACAGGGGTAGGGTGAGGTAAGAAGGAACAGCAGTAGGGTGAGGTTAGATGGAACAGCGGTAGGATGAGGTAAGAAGGGACAGAAAGGGAAGGTCTCTCTCTCTCTCTCTCTCTCTTCTCTCTCTCTCTCCTCTTCCGTCTCTCGTCTCTCTCTCTCTCTATCTCTCTCTCTCTCTCTCCTCTCTTCTCTATCTCTCTCGTCTCTCTCTCTCTTCTGCTCTCTCTCTCTCTCTCTCAAATCTTTCCGTTTTGTTATTTTTTTGTCAAAGATCTGAATCCTTTGCAACCCTTGAACACGCCACACCTTGGCGGTGCAACTATTCAAAAGTTCAAGGAACTTGTGAATGCGTGGCTGCTGAGGTTAAGGCAAGGTTAATGAGGTGAGGTTAATTACAATTATCGAGAGTTTGGGTTTTAGATAGGGAATACTAACTATATCTCCTTTAGCCTGTAAATGTTACAATTTTTATGTAATGTGAATAGTAACAAACTCTGTATGATGTTTTGTTTTGTAACTCATCTACATCTATAATAATATAAGCGAAAGTGTGTCTGTCTGTCTGTCTGTCTGTCTGTCTGTCTGTCCGCGATAGGTGCCACCCCCCGTGGCGGAATCCCATCATATGTCACAGTTTTGGAACCAGCTCGACCAGGGGAAGGTTTTAAGCCCACTTATGAA
>JACEEZ010000832.1:92500-170000 GCA_016584305.1 Chionoecetes opilio | reverse complement strand
ACCAACAGTTCTCTGCTTCTGAACTTTTTTGGGATTTGGATTAAATATGTTTTGGACCCATTTAATACACATGAATGAGGCGAGAGAGAGAGAGAGAGAGAGAGAGAGAGAGAGAGAGAGAGAGAGAGAGAGAGAGAGAGAGAGAGAGAGAGAGAGAGAGAGGGCATAGGGCACGTAGCACGGTTAGACAACATTTGTTTACACCTCCCAAATAATATCTCCCTTTCTCTACTTCCTCCCTTCGTTTCCTTTCCTGTATTTTCCTTTCCTTTCCTTTCCTTTCTTTTCATTCTCTCTCTCTCTCTCTCTCTCTCTCTCTCTCTCTCTCTCTCTCTCTCTCTCTCTCTCTCTCTCTCTCTCTCTCTCTCTCTCTCTCTCTCTCTCTCTCTCTCTCTCTCTCTCTCTCTCTCTCTCTCTCTCTCTCTCTCTCTCTCTCTCTCTCTCTCTCTCTCTCTCTCTCTCTCCTCTCTCTCTCTCTCTCTCTCTCCTCTCTCTCTCTCTCTCTCCTCTCTCTCTCTCTCCTTCTCTTCTTTCTTATATATATATATATACTAGCCGCAAAGCCGCCCTCTGGGCGGCCTTTTTGGCTAGCTCCTGCGGAGGGCTATTGGTGGGCCTTCGGCCCACCACCTGTGTTTGGTGGGCCGAAGGCCCACCAAACACAGACTCTCCAGATAGCCCCTTCTAGCTTTCCTGAAATCATGGATGTAAAAATGTATGTATTAACGCCAACCCATTCACATCACCCCCAACCCATTCACTCACCCATTACCCATCACCCCCCACCCATTCACTCACCCATTACGGCTATTGGTGGGCCTTCGGCCCACCACCTGTGTTTGGTGGGCCAAAGGCCCACCAAACACAGACTCTCCAGATAGCCCCTTCTAACTTTCCTGAAATCATGGATGTAGAAATGTATGTATTCCCCCCACCCATTCACTCACCCATTACCCATCACCCCCCACCCATTCACTCACCCATTACCCATCACCACACACCCATTCACTTACCCATTACCCGTCACCCCCCACCTATTCCCTCACCCATCACCCATCACCCCCCACCCATTCACTCGATCTGTCGATCACCTTTGATGCATTCTGATCTGTAATAATGCCGAGGTCGTATAATGCGGCTGATGCGATGGTTGCAGCCGCTCGATCAGAAACGCTGTGCCTGTCGCAGGCCTTCGCCAGGGCTGGCAGCTTCACTCTCATCTGGCTTGATGTACTTGTAGATGGTGTCTGCGGCGTAGTGGGGAAGGCAAATGACACATCACTGTCAAAGTTTCCGTTGTCGCTGGCACTGTCTGTCAAGACTATCATATCACTCGCACTCGTACACACCTTTTCATCTGTCATCACCTCCGCTCGCTTTCGTTTCAATGCCGATTCTTGTTCTGCCGCCTTTCGCTTGTGTAATTTACCCAAACGCTCGGTTTCAGCCTTGTCAACTCCGCCGATTGACATTTTCCTACAACTTTGTTGGTCGACTAGAAATGCTATCTCGGCGGAACTTTACGCTCTCGTTCACATGTGCATTCGTACGCGTCGTCACATTTACACGTGCATATATCAAAGAGTACGTCAGTATCACTTCGAAATTTTTGTAGTTTCTCGATGTAGTTGGCGTTGTCTTTTCGCGCTTTATATGGCTTCAATAGCTGTCTGTACTTTGTATGGTAGTTGTTCAGTAATTGAAGTACTCGCTTGTGGAGGACGATGGGCACCGACGCCTTGTTCCGCAGTTTCTCCACGTCGAGAGCGACTAACTTGGCTGCATCCTGGAACGATGGGTGGTACTTGCTTTTCTCCGATAGTGTGTTTTTGATTTTAACACAGTATTTCATAACATCAGCATAAGTCGGTAGAACATTAGTCGGCAAATTCTGCGGTGCTCCAAACACATGACATGCCGCTTGGTCTCGCGTAGTAGTCATCGTAGAACCTGCAATGAAAAAATTCATATTAGCATAATTGTAATATTTAACGCATCTAAAATGAAATTAAAAATAAAACAGATATTTAAGTGCTTTGTGGCAACCTGAAATATTTGTATTTATTTATATAATTTTGCATGTTGATTCCTACACTATAGCTACGTTGTTTACAACCCATTCTACGTTGTTTACAACCCAAACAAATCATATTAGCATAATTGTAATATTTAACGTATCGAAAATGAAACTCGAAAATAAAAGAGATATTCAAGTGCTTTGTGGCAACCTGAAATATTGATTTATTTATTTTTTATTTTGCATGTTGATTTCTACACTATAGCTACGTTGTTTACAACCCATTCTATGAAGATAATGGGAAAAAAATATTTTCACTCCACCCTAGTCGGGGACTATGACCAGGTCAGTATTTAGATACACTTGTATTCAAATACGTATTTAAATACATATGTGTATTTAGAACTGTATTTATAAATATATTTGTTTTCACGTATTTAAATACTTTAATGAGTATCTAAATACATTGTATTTAAATACTCATAATATGAAAATGTAAATACTTTCTTAATCGGTTAATTACTCAATAATCTCAATTAATAATCTCAATTACTTAAGGTAATTAATCAATTTATTAAATATACAATAGGGAAGTATCCTTTATCATTTATCAAACATTTTATATATGTAAAAAGGTGTGTGTATTTAAAATGTATTTACAAATGTATTTAAATACAATTGAAGTATTTAGTATTTAGTATTTAAATACATTCTTAAAATGTATTTAGTATTTGGTATTTAGATACATTTCTCCCATGTATTTAGTATTTAGTATTTAAATACATTCAATGTATTTAGTGCCCAGCTCTGGGTATGACCCATGGTCGCGGAACTACAGAGAGCACACTGGCTACATGGGTGCATGCCTTACCCTGCTGCGTTCCCATCTGAGATAGACTGGAGCAGTTTACAGGAGTTCACACTGGTACATCAGAAGAACACAAAGATATGCGGCAAAGTGTCCAGTCAAGGGATAACGCGGACCGCCATGTTTTTATCGAATGGCTGCAAACACACCCACCGTTTGCTGGTTATCAACCTGATAGGCTGGTGTCTCTGTCTACTGGAGTTGTTGCAGATGCATCCGTAAACTGTAATAATGCAGTAGAAATAGGCCAGAAACTAGCATCAGAGATGTCAGGAAAGAGGTTCACATACATAACACTACGCCGTAATGACAAAGTGAAGACAATCGGATCAAAGGAGAAGTTGGTAAAAGTCAGGGGACAGCAGGCAGAAGTTAATCCAACTCTACTGTTCAACAAATCAAATGTGTCCTGCGGAATCCAGTGAAGAGTTCATTGAGTCTGGTGTTGAAGTCATTCACCCAGCCATACAACCTGCCAGATAATTGTCTGTACGTCTTGGATGGTGGTCACCTTCTTCACTCAGTTGTTTGGCCTCAGCAGTCCACTTATGCTGATGTATGCCAGGCCTACATTGGAGAAAGTAAATCCATAGCGATATAAGGACTCGACCATCGGCGCATATATTAGAAGACCTCTAACACACTGTAGTACGTGGCAACTCGTACACATAGAAATCGAGATATCTACTCAAGTCCTCATTAACAACGATTTCAGTGCAAGAGACATCAACCGTCAGACCAAGAAAATTACATATATATATATATATATATATATACATTATATATAAATCATATATATATAATATATATATATATATATATATATATATATATATAAAGAAAGAGCGAGAGAGAGAGAGAGAGAGAGAGAGAGAGAGAGAGAGAGAGAGAGAGAGGAGAGAGGAGAGAGAGAGAGAGAGATGTTACTCATTTTTTTCCTTTTATTTCAGTAAAGTAGAATCCCTAAGGATATGCTTTCGCAATCGCGAGAACAAAATGTGGGTCGCAGATATGCCTCAACGTCTACTCGATTTCAAGGTAAGCAATAGTTTATATTGGTTCTCATATTGATGACTATTAGAATACCTTTGGATACACATGCATTAGAAATGCTGAAATGTAAAGGTAAAAATACAATTGACCGTAATTGCTTGCTTCTATGAAGACATGCTGCATACATAAAATTTCTAGCGACTCTCACGTATTATCTAAATTATAAGCAGTGCCATAGACCACTATATCTCTGGACTGTTCACGCAACAATGTTTTGAAATTGCCAGGCTGCATAGCGGAGATAAAGTGGTCTATGGACTATCATATAGACTGGTTCATCAGTATGTATGATATACTGTAATCTTCGAAAATGTTTGTTCGATAATATTATCAAATAAAAAACAGTAAAACACGCAAAAGAAATGCCATTACGCGACTCTGATTCACTTCAACTCTTCGCCACTTAAAACTTTGCTGGTCAACTTTTATCATGAAGGGTATCAATAGAAGCGCAATTTTATTAGCTTTCCATTTATGTATTTCGTTTTCTGATAAATGAATTAGAACCATGTATAAAGTAGCATTAAATAAATAAATAAAATCATCAATCGGGTAGTTTTCCCGATTGAAGAGGTTATTTATTTAGTTAACGCTAATTTATACATGGTGCTAATTCATTTATCAGAAAAAGAAATATATAAGTATATGAATAACATCAGCAATCGGGAAAATTACCCGATTGATGATTTTATTTATTTATTTAACGCTAATTTATGCATGGTTCTAATTCATTTATACGTAAACTAGATATATCAATGGAAAGCTAATAAAAATGTGCTTCTATTGATAACCTTCATGATAAAAGTTGACTCACAAAGTTTTAAATGGCGAAGGTTGAATTGAATTTAAGTTCATGCATATTTCTTCGAGTCTCGTAATGGCATTCTTTGCGTGTTTTACTGTTTTTTATTTGAAAAATATTATAGAAAAAACTTTTACGAGACTACAGTATATCATATATAGGATAAAACCATTCTATATAATTCCGTTTATAATTATTTTATATAAAAATTTATATCTATTTTAAAATATATATATAAAATTTAAATTAAATTTTTTTTCCGGGGAGGGGGCCCCTCCGACTTCGGGCCCCTTGTCGACGGGGCCCCGATTTCCTGCGAGCCCCCCAGTTTCAGTGGTCTAGGGTGTGCATTACCTTATAAAAAATATCACAACAAACAAACCCCACCCCAACCCCCACAAAACACAAAAACCCAAAACACCCACACACAACCCCCAACCCCCACACACACCCCAAACACACACACAACCACAACACATGTATATAAAAACCCAAAACACACACACACACAACACACACACCCAACACACACACACCACAACCCACACACACAACACAACACACCCACAAAAACCCACACACCACACACACACCACACACACACCACACACACACACACACACACCCCCCACAACACACACACACACCAACACAGAAAAAAAAAATAAAAAAAGAAGAAAAAAGGATGGCACTAAAAATAATTTAATTTGTCTGGGAAATGATGCAGGTTTGGAACAAGAAGTTAAAAAATGTATGATTAGCTAAATTTAAAAGGGGGAAAGTGTAACCAATAAAAAATTAAATTTGTTCGAATCATCTGCAAAAACTTTTTATCAAGATCTAATAAAAATTTTATGTTAAAAAAAAATGATTGAATTGAATTCATCCCTCCGAAATAGCCAATTATATTTTAAAACACAATACCCCAGAAAACCCTAACTAAGGTACATGTTCGCCCCGTCGGGGGAAGGGGGGGCCCAAAGGGGGTTGACTTGTTAGCAGACCCCCCCCCCTAGGGTTCTTCCAATCGGTCGCTGAGGGCATACAACTAATCCCCCCCCCCCTCCCTGTTGGTCCCGGGGGGCTATCTCCAGTACTTGTATTTACTTTCACATTAAACGGGGCAGGTCCCCTGGCTGGGAGATACGGGAATTTTGCATCCCCAGGCGGTAAAAGCCACGGCTTGAGGGGGGGGCAACCTCCCTTCCCCCCCCGAGGTCCCTGGCTTTTTTGCAGGACCCCCGGGAGCTCCCCAAAAAGCCCGTCTGTCATCATGTCCATAATTAAAACATCCCATCTGCCGCGTTTGCCTCCCGGGAACCTTTTGGGCTCAAGGGCCTAAAACCCCCGCTGCGGGTGTCTCCAAACCCCGGGGTCCCAGGGGGGTCCAGAAGAGAACCACAGGGCATACTTGCAAAAAGTCGTAGCAGTAGAGTTTCACCTGCCCCTGGGGGGGGCATAGGGGCGATCCTTAACCCCTTTCGTGTGCCTCGCTATGCCCCCGGGGGGCCCAGGGGGAACCCAGGAGAAGCCCCGGGGGGGGTGTTTGCAGGGGGGTCGTAGCCCGTAAAAATTGCACCCCGCCCCGTGGGGCTGCGGGGGGGATCCTTGTAGCCCGCCGCTTGTCTCGCAATGCCCCCCTGGCCCAGGGGGGCAGGCGGAAAACCCCAGGGGGAGGTACATGCAGGACGTCGGTGTGTACCTGCCCCGGGGGGAAAAGGGAGCGGCGGGCGTTTGGGGGGTCGGTTTGGGCGCGGCGTGTGCCACGGGGCGCGCAGAGTGGAACTCAGTCACCTACCCGAGCCCCGCCCGCCCCAAGAGGGCCTGAAGGAAAACACGTACACGTTACTCGCGCGCCCACTAAGATTGTCCCCCGTAGTCTCGTAAGGATCACCGCGCACCGCGAGGCAGGCCCGCCCACCCGGAGTCACCGAGAGTAGAGAGGTCTCTTCCTGTCCGTGTTCAGAGGGAGGCGAGGCTTCCCCCATGCAGCTGGTTTGCAGGGGTTGGGGACATGCAGAGGTTTCTTCAGGGGACAGTTAATAAACTAATGGTGAATGAGAGGGTGAAGTGATGGTTTCCTTTTTCCCCTGGCAATTCTGTTTTTTCAGCAATTAAGAAGCCTTTCCACTTCTCCCCCCTTTCTTGTTCTTTTCTTCTCATCCTCTTCTTTTCCCGCTTTCTCTCTCCTTTACTCCCTTTTCCCATTCCCCCTTTGTCCGGGGCGTTCCCGTTGAAAACCTAACTCAGCGATTCTGCAGGGGCTGGTCTTTCTTTCCCCCCGTGGGTGATAAGGATAAAAGATGTATCACTAAACTATCGTCGCCTCTCTCGCTTTCCACTACCATCCTCAACGGTTTTCCCTCCTCCCATTTTCTCTTCTTATATTCCCTTATTTATCCTTGTCTCCTTCCTTATTCCTTGCTCCTCTGTTCCCCGAGCCCTCACAGTACATATCAGGTGTATAAGAGGGTTGAAATGGATTAGAGGATTTCATCAAATATTGCACGAGCAGTAGTCAGCGTGGCGCGCGTGGTCGGGGCTAAAGGTAATTGTTATCATGGCGGGTTAACTTCAGGACGACCAGTCAGGCTCTTACCCCAGTCGAGATTACTCGCTGTGTTGCTAGAACTCGTCCTTGGGTTTTCACTTATATATATATATATATAATATATATTATTATATATTATATTATATATATATATATATATATATATATATCTATATATATATTATTTTACATCTTGGCCTATAGCGCCTGTAGGCATGTGACTTCCAGTGGTGGGATGGTATGCCCTGGAGATTCCACTTTAGGACTGTGATGGTTGGCGCAGGCAGGATTTTTATATAACGTGTCTGTGATTAGAGGCTCATGCTTGCCCCCATGTGTCTTCCGAGCCATCGCAATCGCATGTAGAGTTATGGGCAGGACATGTGGGTGTTCTTAGGCACTCGACGGTGGAGAAATATTTTAAGTGGATTTATAGATCTACTCGGGATCAAACTTCAAAATTCAGATCTTGTCTGAATCCCTCGAATTGGGCGGTAGGTGCACTGCAGCTTTTATGGGATAGTAGAACCGGGGATTAGACATGAGGTCGGGTCGGAGTAAAGGAAATTTGCGACACTAGGAGGGGTTTCAGAAGGCAGGGAACTAAAGTGATTCGTAAGAAAGAGAGAGGTAGGGTTAGTTTAAGATAAAGGGAAAATGGAATAAGAAGAGTGAGTTTTGCTTGAAGGTTTTATATACAAACTGTAGGAGTATTTTAAACAAGATAGTTTCCTGAGAGGAATAAATTAATAGTGTAGAGGATTTTGATATAAAGCATTATAAGAAACATAATTGGATATGTCAGAAAGGTATTTGATCCGGAGGTTGAGATAGCTGGGTATAAGTTATTTTCACAGGACAAGTTAGGCATGCGAGGTGGTGGAGTTGCGCTTTATGCAAGAAGATGCATTGCAGTGTTGTGTTAATAATGTTTAAAAAAAGGAAGTGTAATGTAGTAAAAAGGAAAGTAATGTAGTGAATGGAAATGAAGTCCCCATGTTCCGAAGGAGGACAGAGGACTAAAGTCAAATTATCACCCGCTTGTCTAACGTCAATGGTAGGTAAATTATTGGAATCTATATTGCAAAAAACATTAGGAGCCATTTAGAAACACATAGTTTTGTCAATGATTCATAACATGGATTCACCAAAGGTAGGTTAAATGTCTCACCAATTTATTGAGTTTTTATGAGAAAGTTTATGAGACAGCAGATAATGATAAGTAGGATTATGAATATTGTTACGCCGCGGTGGAAGTCCGTATGTCTGTGTGTACGAGTGTGCGGCCTTGAGGCCGCTCGCCTTGGAAACAGGGGTTGCCGGTGAGTGGCCGCTTGGGGCGACAGTGAGAACAGATGCACAGCGGGAGAGGGGAGCGAGCAGGTGGACTTGGGAAACGCGGCCGGGACATTAACAGAGGGTGAAGGGATTTTTTAGTTTACCCACGCGCTGCCCATGGGTGTATCTACCGCGTCTTCTTGAGGAGAATGTCAGTGTCCTCGTTTAGTCAGTGCCTCGCATTAAGCCAGTACCTGTGTGTTATGTGCTATTCACGGAAGCCTCCAGTGTGTGTTAGACAACCATTGTGTTAGACAGAGTAAACAACTGAGTCCTTGTCCACTCGCCACCTTCAGTAGTACTGTGTATTGTGACCTCCGCCATTAAATGTCCTTCAGCTTACTCGCTTCAGGTTTTCTACCGGACCTCCGTCAGGAGTTAAGTGTTTACGTGGGGGGCCCTTTGGGGTGAGATAAGAAAGGTGAGTGCCCAGTGTAACATTGGTTGTTAGAAGTTTGGGATTGATTTGTAGAAAAATATGTGGCCGGTAAGCTGTGTAACACACGGTCAAGATGGCGGGCAAGGAGGAAGGAAAAAGCCCGAGGTGATGCCTTGTGACGTCACTGAGGAAGAAGGGTGGGCGCCAACCCGGTCCTTGTGTGCGAGCGTGACACAACAGAACCGGGAAATGCGGGAGAAAACAGGTGGGGGAGTGAGATGGGGATAGCGAGGGAGTGGACAACGAACAGGATCATGGCCATGATGAGAGAAATGATGAGCCAACATAGAAGTGAAAATGAGCAACTGATGATAGAAATGGTTAACCAAAATGAGAATTTAAGTGAAATTAAACAAAATCTATATGAAGTGAGAGACACACTGAGTAGAAGCTTAAACGAGGTACAAACAGACGCGAGGCAGTACACTGACGAAGCATGCGCTGCGATAAGAGACGAGTAAAAATTTCGACATCGAGCCGTGCCAGGAAAGATGGTCGAATTACACCGTGCCATAGTAGAGCAGGCCGTTGCCATCTCCGGAGCCACTGGGGGCTGTGTGTGAAGGAGGAGCCTCGTGAAGTGAAGCCAAGTTTCGCGAACAGAACCTGACACACACGCGGGCTCACACGTGGTTCCCATTGCAACGGCGGGAGGCGGAGCGGCGACACCACATATACACACCACCGCTCTCGCCAACCCGATTCGCCCCGCCTGCCTTTCTTCACCGCTATACTACGCCCCCGAATTCTCCTCCAAGAAGCGTGCAGTCGCCTGTAGGAGGCACAGGGCGGAGGAAACCATCGGAATTTGATGGAAAAGTGTCGTGGGAGGCATACTTGGCTCAGTTTGAGTTAGTAGCAGATGCACAAGGTTGGGGCGTGGCTGAGCGCGCACTGCAACTTGTTGCCAGCCTCCGGGGGGCGGCGTTGGAAGTCCTTGGGCACCTAACATTAGCCCAACGCATGGATTACCACCGTGTGGTGGAGGCTCTGAAGAGGAGATTTGGCCATCACCAGAGGCCGACGTGTACCGAACTCGCCTTAAAGGCAGAGTGCGGGCTATGGCCGAGCCTTTACCTCAGGTGGCGCAGGACATCAAAACGCTCGTCCGCCGTGCCTATCCTGTTGCTTGTGAGGTGGAAGAGTTGACGATGGAGCACTTTGTCGATGCGCTGCAGAATAGAGAATTACAGCTTTACATCAAGCAGGCCCACCCGAAGGATGTAAGGGAAGCGCTGGCGAGGGCCCTAGAGTTGGAGGCGTCCATGCGCACCTCTGTGGGCGGCGTGAGCACCATGGCACCGGCGAGACCCTTCCCCACCCACGAGTTCAGGGCCAGGCGTGTTCAGGCGTCCAGCCCGCCCAGGAGGAAGCCACCGACTTATGGACGCTCGAGTCCCGGCGGGACCCGAGGCCCCTGCTGGGGATGTGGCCAAAAGGGGCATTGGCTGTACCAGTGTACGAGGGTACAAAGATCACGTTCCCTCGAGAGACCGGCACCAAACGCTTTCCAGCCCTGTTGCAAGAGCTGCGAGGAATATGGTCACTTCTCCAACGCTTGCCCCTGGCCGAAGGACGTCGAGCAGGCGGGAAACGAGGGGCCGCTGGCAGGAGGGGCCGCAAGCCAGCCTGTGTCCCGAGGGCCCCTTGCGATTTAAGTTGCCCTCGCGCCTCAGCCGCGGCAGTTTGGGTGCAAGGAACTGTCGAAGGGCAACCCTGCCAGTTGACTGCCAGTTGACGATACAGGTGCAGAGAGGACCTTCGTGCGTCAGGAACTTGTGGAAGGGCGTTACCAGCCTGAAGCCACCCAGCGACTATGTGGCGTGACGGGGCACTGTACATCTCTGAAAGGGCCAGTGAGCGTGGAAATCAGCGTAGGGAGCAGTGCAGTGACGCTGCCTGTTTACGTCGCCGCGATGGAGGACTCTTGTCTCCTCGGCCTGGACTACCTGACGCAGGCAAGGGCGTGTGTCGATCTGGGGAAGAAGCTGTTAAGGGTAGGCGAAGAAGAGCTGTCCTTGTTCCCAGGTGACGCCCCTGCAGAGGTAGTGGCCGTGGAGAAAGTGCGTCTGGCCCCGAAACCCGAGACAAAAGTGCCCTGTTGGCTGAGTCACAGCCAAGGCAGGATGAAGGTTTCAGCTGGTATGGTGGAGTCAACAGAGCGCCTGAGGCCGGTTGAGGGCGTGATACAGGAGGAGGAGCGGCAGAAGAGCGAGACAGCAGCCATAGAGGACTCCCTGCCTGTGCATTTAACCAGTCTGGCAGCGAAGAGCGGCTCTCATCTCACCCCGGAGCAACGTGTGAGGATGGAGGACACCCTACGAGAGTTCACCGAGGTCTTCAGTGAGGGTGATACAGACCTGGGCCGCACGGGGCTCGTAAAGCACCATGTCAAGACAGGCAACGCCCCTCCGATCAAGCAAGCCCCCAAAAAAATTGGACCTGCCAAGCGTGAGTAAATGCAGTGGGCCGTGGCGGAGTTGCAGGCGCAGGGGGTAGTAGAGATATCTGGCAGCCCGTGGTCATCAGCTGTGGTGCTGGTGACGAAGAAGGACGGCTCACGCCGCTTCTGTGTGGATTATCGGGCCCTTAATGATCTCACAGTTAAAGACTCTTAACCTTTGCCGCGTATCGACGACACACTCGATGCGCTCGCCGGTGCGCGCTGGTTCTCCACGCTCGATCTCAAGTCTGGTTACCATCAGTTGGAAATGGCAGAGGAGGACAAGGCCAAAACTGCTTTCTCCTTCGGCCAAGGCCTCTGGCAGTTCACGGTGATGCCGTTCGGGCTGTGCAACGCCCCTAGCTGTTTCGAGCGCCTCATGGAGAGGGTGCTGGAAGGGATGCACTGGAAAACGGCGCTCGTGTACATCGATGACGTCATCGTGTTTGGAGGCACGTTCGAGGAGGAGCTGGAGTGGCTGAGAGAGGTGCTATCACGGCTGAGGGTTGCCAACCTTAAGCTTAGCCCTAAAAAGTGGCTCCTCTTCAAGCCAGAGGAGCATGTCGTCGGACGCGACGGTGTAAGGACGGACCCGCAGAAGGTGGCAGCGGTGCGGGAGTGGCCTGTCCCTACCAGTGTGGCGGCGGTACGCAGCTTTCTGGGCCTGTGCACTTACTACCGTCGTTTCGTGCAGAAGTTTGCCCAGGTTGCCTCTCCCCTCCACCACCTTACGAGAAAGGGGGCACGTTTTGAGTGGAACGGGCAGTGTCAGGAAGCCTTCGACTGCCTGAAGAAGGCGTTGGTGGAGGCCCCGGTGTTGCCGTATCCTGACCCTGCCAGCCCCTACTTGCTGGACACGGACGCTATTGCTGACGAGTTGGGCGCTGTTCTCTCTCAACTAAAGGACGGGAAGGGGCACGTAGTGGCGTATATCAGTACAAAGCTCTCCAGGACCGAGAGAAATTATTGTGTTACCAGAAAAGAACTGTTAGCTGTGGTAAAGAGCCAGGAGCACTTTCATTCGTACCTTTATGGCGCCAGGTTCACCGTCAGGACGGATCACGCGGCCCTGCGGTGGTTAAAAACACTTAAAGTACCTGAAGGCCAGCTGGCTCGGTGGCTGGGCAGGATGGAACAGTTTAACTACGAGGTGCAACACCGCCCTGGCTGCTTGCATAACAACGCTGACAGCCTTAGCCGCCGCCCGTGCGAGGCAGGGTGTGCGCACTGCCAGAAGCAGGAGGAGCGCGTGGAGTGCCAGCGACTGCAGGTGACAAGCGAAGCCCAGGATGCCGGGGAAAGGTGGAAGCAGGCCCAGGAAGTGGATGCTGAACTTGCTCCACTAGTGCAGTGGATGACAGAGTCCGTTGAGAGGCCTGCCTGGCAGCGAATGTCGCCTGAGAGTCCCGCTACCAAACACCTGTGGCAGCAGTGGGCAATGTTACGCCTTCATAACGGTGTGTTGCAACGGCGTTGGGTGAACGCACGGGGTCAGTCTAGTTTTTGGGTGGTGTTGGTGCCTCGCGCCCTGCGTCGCGATTTGCTACAGGAGGTACATGGGGGTGTCACCAGCGGACACTTGGGTGAAAAGAAGACGCTCAGCAGGTTGCGCCAACGATTCTACTGGGTTAAAATGAGGCAAGACACGCAAGAGTGGTGTAGGGCTTGTGATATTTGCTGTGCTCGTAACGAACCAGTCAGGAAGACACGCGCTCCTCTACAGCTGTATCAGGTGGGCGCACCAATGGAGCGTGTAGCTGTGGACATCGCCGGGCCGTTCCCCGTCCGTCACCTCACAGGGGAATCGTTTCATTTGCGTGGTGATGGATTATTTCACCAGTGGCCCGAGGCATACGCGCTCCCTAATCATGAAGCAACAACAGTAGCGGGTGCCCTGGTAAGCAACTTTTTCACCCGCTTTGGAGTGCCACAAGAACTGCACTCTGACCAGGGCAGAGAGTTCGAGTCTGGGGTGTTTCGGGAGTGCTGCCATTTGATGGGGATCAGGAAAACACGCACCACACCACTATGGCCCCAATCAGATGGTATGGTTGAGGGGTATAACCGGACACTCCTACAGAAGGTGGCCAAATATTGCAGTGACGATCAGCGGGACTGGGACGCCAACCTACCAGTCCTGCTCATGGCATATCGCTCAGCTGAGCACGAGGCCACCGCTCACACCCCTGCGAGACTGATGTTAGGCCGAGAACTGAGGCCTCCCGTGGACTTGGCCACAGGGCGCCCTCCGCAGGATGCCTCGACAACCCTGGGTACAAGCTTCGCCCAAGCCCTGCAGGAGAGAATGGTTAACGTGCATGCCCAGGCGCACCGCCACTTGCGTGTGACTGGACACACCATGAAGGCGCGCTACGACTCGCACACCCGAGAGGCAACTTACCAAGTGGGGGACAAGGTGTGGATACATAACCCTCGCAGAAAGTAGGGTCTCCTACCGAAGTTACAGAGCCCCTGGGATGGCCCGTATGACGTCCTTGAGGTCCTCTCTGATGTCACGTACCGCATTCGCCAGGGTGTACACCGCCTCCGCGAGTAATACATGTTGACCGCTTGTAGGCTTATCACTGCGAGGGAGTGTATTCGTGGCAGGACGAGGAGCCCCAAGAAGACGCGGAGGGCACCAGTGAAGCCGGTGAGGTGAGAAGCGACCTCAGTGGTGGCCTGTACGGGGAAGAAGAGGAGGGGGAAGAAGCGGGGGAGGCCGGCGGGTTGTTACGGCCGCCAGCATCAGATGATGTGGGCGTAGACGGCGGGTTGACACCTGTTGGTCTTCGGCCCGCTAGGAATCATCATCGGCCCGGATGGATGAAAGAGTATTTATTAGATTCGGAGTAAATTGAATGTAATTTTTTTTTGTGTGTGTGTGTTTTAATGATGAGGCGAGTGGCCTTCATTTGAGGAATTTTGTTTATATTGTGTTAATTTTGTGTGTTTCAACTATGGTTTTCCTATTTTTTTTTTCTTTGATGTACTCTTAGGATAATGGAGCTCTTCACGAATTTAGCTTTAGAATAACTTCCGCACTTCTACTTTTAACACTTCTGGTAATGAATCCTAATACTCTATTAGCTCTATTTATAGCCTCAATACATTGTTTCCTAGGTAGGAGGTCTGGGCTCACCCTCACTCCAAGATCTTTTTCACCTTCTGATCCTATCAGCGATACATTGCTTATGGTGTATCTATTACCAGGATTTTTTCTACCAACATTCATAACGCTGCACTTATCAATATTAAACTCCATCTGCCATCTGACTGCCCACTCGTTAAGTTTATCTAACTCTCCCTGCAATATGTTTACATCAGACTGTCATCCAATAATCCTACCTACCTTAGTATCATCAGCAAACTTGCTGATATCACTGCTAATCCCACTATCCAAGTCGTTGATGTAAATCAAAAATAGTAATGGACCCAAAACAGACCCTTGTGGAACTCCACTTGTCACCAGTTCCCATTCAGATTTAGAACCATTAATTGTAATCCTTTGTTGCCTATTACTTAGCCAAGCTCTGATCCAATGAAGAACCTTCCCATCTATTCCATGAGCCTTAACCTTATTTAAGAGTCGCTCGTGTGGTACTTTGGCAAATGCCTTACTAAAGTCCAGATATATTATATCATAATCCTTATCATTATATGCCGTGCTGTCGCTCTGGCTGCTGGTGGGCTATTACAGCCCCGCTGCCGTACGTGGCACCACCAGCGCCAGTTCACAAACCATATCAGTTGGTGGAACACGCTGATATCACAAACAGATTTTAACGGAGCGAGTGTCCAGGAATCCAAAGTGATAGTGAACAACTGGCTGCTGGGCAGAGCAGAGTGATAGTGATAAGTGACTATTATAAGGACCAGAGTAAAACTTTAAGATAGGGAGCATTAAGAATGTAACCTTTATTCTGTAAGTTACTATACTCCAATGTAATGTTGAATGTAACTTCTCTGTAAGAACTGTAAGACTAGTAGAGAGAGAGAGAAAAAGAAGTGAGAGAGAGAGAGAGAGAGAGAGAGAGAGAGAGAGAGAGAGAGAGAGAGAGAGAGAGAGAGAGAGAGAGAGAGAGAGAGTATAGCTTTTAGATAGATGTCCTTGGGACAGAGAACATCTTTAGCTTCTGAATACTTATTACCTTAACTCAATAACTTCTAAGCCATCTGTGGCCATGTGCAACTGATGTTGATAGCTGTTTAAATAAAAACAGAGTGAGAAAAAATGGAAAAAAGAGAGAGATATAGAGAGAGATGATCAGCTATGTAGAAGGGTAGAGAGATCGACGACATTTTTGGCATTTGTTCCTGGAAAATATCTTTAATATAATATTTTTTTCAGTGTGCAACTGCAGGTGACGTTGAGGAGGAGCATTCAAACCTTACTAATTCTGTATTTGATCTTCACAACGGGCCTCTGTGGAAGGCACGGCTGATGACTTCCCCAGAGGACGCGCCATGTCAGTTCCCCGAAATAAAGACAAAGTTTCCGTATCAATATAACCTCTTGCTCTCCTTGCACCACGCCACCAACGATGGGGTGGTGATGATGCGTGTAGCGGAGTTGTTGCACATCATTATAGATCACCTCCTTCAAGGTCTTCCCGTTGATCGCCAGCAAGTGGGAGAGTTACGTGATAGCGTGGAGGTAAGACTGGAGGAAAACAGAATCAAAGCTGCCTTCGAAAACGATGATACTAAACTAAGAACGGCGCTCAAGGAATATGAGATGGGTAAACACGTTCCTCTTCTTATCGAGGCATTTGGTAGTCCCAGCGAAGTACAACCCAGCACATATGTCTTTCCAGTTTTTCTTATTAACAACGATGTAATGAGTCGTATCACTCATAAGTGCCGTGCTCTTGGGATTACCATTAACGCCTGCTTGACTGCTATTATTAACATATCTATGGTTGAGGTGGTCCGTGATGCTGGCCTAAAAAGAAACAACTACGTGATCACAGGCGTTCATCCTGTTGATTGTCGCCGGTTTATTGGAAAAAGCTTAAAACCCTATCTTGGCTTTCATGGAATCCAAATGACCCTAACCATGAACACGCCACATGATGTAAAGAAAGACTTTTGGGAATATGCGAGAACGCTGGACACTGAATTCCGTAATAAACTTAAGAGCAACTGGATGTGCGTGGAAAGAGTGTTAAATGTTATGTCGAGGCCTGAAGACTACACTCACGAAGCATATTACTCTCACCCCATTCCTCTCTGCTATGATTACATGTTTGCTAACCTCTACAGCCCAGGAAGCTATACTCAAGGGGTTGGGACACTTATCCAAATATCCTCAATCCGTAATAAGACTATTATCCACAAGGCATCGTTCCCATCAGGTTATGCCCTATTCGGATTCCGTGGTCAAGCGCGCATAGAAGTGGGGGTCTCGACGGAGGCTGTTCACAAGGAGGCGTCCCGCAAATGTCTTGAGAAAATTCTGGCTGTCATTCATGATATTTCTGGTGCACTGATCTAGCTATACCTCCTGACAATATACAAAATAATCCCAATAAATATAGGGAAAAGAGATTTTGATGAGTAGGAAACTGTAGTAAGCGTATAGCTTTGTAAACGTCTACGGAATTTTACAAAACAGTCTTTATATTAAAGTTCACCCTTCATCGTTTATCTTTCTTTCATTGCTCGTGCAGTTGAAAGTTACTGAATTTACAGAATTGCATGTATATAGAGGTTGGACGAAAATTTGATGATTAAAGGCCGCTATAGAAACTACGCGAACTACGCTACGTATTTGAGCTAACGATGCACGTATTTCGTCCGTACACCAGAAAATATATCAATATTTTAAGGTATGCCCTTACTTACATGCAACTGTTCAAGATTGCCAGTTTTGCTCTGTGATGATTCAGATGAAGAAATTATGTTACTGACTCTGGCATTGTCCAAGAAAAGGAGGAAGTGGGTGCACGGTACAAACCTACAAAGTGGACATTTTTGCGAGTACCATCATCTGGTACAGGCTTTTTGCTGTGATGAAGAGAAATTCAAGCAATATTATCGATTATCATCTCCATAGTTCAAGTACGTTTTTCAGCTCATTGAAAAGGATACAAGAAACTAATATAATATAATTAAGTACTTCCTCAGGTCCTCAATAAGTTCCTCCATATTCTGCTGTTTCCGCCATGGGTGCAACATCAATAGAGAGACAGTGTGTGATAGCCTTGACAGATGACGTGACTCCCCACTCTGCCACATCAATCATCAGATTGAGAAGAAACGGTCAACTGAGTATTCGCAACCGAAGCCATGCCGGAAAAAATCGCTCCCCAGGCAATCTAAAGCAATATTGCCTCGCCACATAGCGGTGGGACTAGGTAGCATAACTTCTGGTCTGCGATAACTAACTGAATAACCACTGGAACAATTCAAAAACACGTAGCACATATACATAGCGTAGCTCAAGTAGCTTCTGGTGTGCGGCGGCCTTAATGATGCCTTCAGGGAAAACAAAGAAATGACAAATGAAAAAATGTAAGCTCCATTGAAGTATTCTTTTGATATATATAATACCTGTAATTCAGAAAAAAAACATCTGATGATCAGGCTATGTGTCCTATACATTACATATGTATTTACGATTAGTATACATCTATAATAATATAAGCGAAAGTGTGTCTGTCTGTCTGTCTGTGTGTGTGTGTGTGTGTGTGTGTGTGTGTGTGGTATAGGTTCCGCCCCCCGTGGCGCAAACACCTCATATGGCACATTTTTGGAATCAGGTTGACCAGGGGAAGGTCATAAGCCCACTTATGAGATGATCCGATCACTTTTTTTATTTTTTTAAATTTTTTTTTAGCAGCCTATTAGCGAGAATTGTGAAAACAAAAGTGGGTTGCGAGAATGGGCCCCAGACATAACTACGTCACGATTTGTTTACATCGGTGCATTGTGGGGATAAGGCGGGGTCGCCGCGGGTGGACCTACGAAGGGAAAACTACGGCGATGGAAGAATTTCGAGTTATTTTGCGCGAAATTTATATTCCAGGTGCTATATTACAGTGCTCTGTTCTCGCTGACAACACTATAGAGAAGACCTGAGGTAATGGCTGATGTGCAGAGGCTTTTAAACCAAGAAAACAGAGTCATAACAGAGCCTCGTCAAAAGGTAAGCAACTGGTAGGTACGTAATGTGTCCCTACCACTTGCTTACTTCTTAATGAGACTCTGCTGTGACTGTTTTCCTGGTTTAGAAGCCTTTGCACATCAACCATCACCTCAGGTCTTCTCTATGTTGTCAGCGAGCACGGAAATATAGCACCTGGAATATCAATTTCGCCCAAAACAACTTGAAAATTTTTCATCGTCGTAGTTAGTCTTCTCTTTGTAGGTTGTACATATTCATGGTTATGATAGTATTAAAATACCTTATTAATTGAGTTCCTTTTGTTGTCTTTCCTCATAATAAGTAGTGGTACATCATGGTTTAAGTGTTACTTGACGAGCCAATGAATACTCTTGAGTCTGTACCAACATCACCAACCTTTGCTTTGATTTATCTTATTGCTCCATCCATAAACAAGCTGCATAACCACTGTGACATTATCCATCCTTGCCTCATGATATACCTGGTACTGTCGTCTACCGATATTTTTCTCCCTACACATATCGGGAAAACTCGCTAACGGTAATGGCTATAGGTTAGATTTTGCTTTGATTTATCTCATTACTCCATCCATAAACAAGTTGCATAACCACGGTGACATTACCCATACTTGCCTCATGGTACCTGGTACTCTCGTCTACCCAAATGCTCGTCCCTACATAAATCGGGGAAAACTCGCCGACGGTAATGGTTAGGTTAGGGGTAATAATGGACGAGAGTTGCGCGGTCGTTTTCAGAGACACAGACTATTTTTTCTTGGCCTACAATAGGTGCTTGTTTTAATGGAGATAGTTTTTTTTTGCGCAAACCCATTAAAAAAAACTATCTCCATTAAAACAAGCACCTATTGTAGGCCAAGAAAAAACAGTCTGTGTCTCTGAAAACGACCGCGCAACTCTCGTCCATTATTACCCCTAACCTAACTATTTCCGTCGGCGAGTTTTCCCCGATTTATGTAGGGACGAGCATTTGGGTAGACGAGAGTACCAGGTACCATGAGGCAAGGATGGGTAATGTCACCGTGGTTATGCAACTTGTTTGTGGATGGAGTAATGAGATAAATAAAAGCAAAATCTAACCTAGCCATTACCGTCGGCGAGTTTTCCCGATTTGTGTAGGGAGAAAAATATCGGTAGACGACAGTACCAGGTATACCATGAGGCAAGGATGGGTAATGTCACGGTGGTTATGCAACTTGTTTATGGATGGAGTAATAAGATAAATCAAAGCAAAGGTTGGTGATGTTGGTAGAGACTCAAGAGTAGCCTATTCATTGGCTTGTCAAGTAACACTTAAACCATGATGTACCACTACTTATTATGAGGAAAGACAACAAAAGGAACTCAATTAATAAGGTATTTTAATACTATCATAACCATGAATATGTACAACCTACAAAGAGAAGACTACGACGATGAAAAAATTTCGAGTTGTTTTGGGCGAAATTGATATTCCAGGTGCAATATTTACGTGCTCGCTGACAACATAGAGAAGACCTGAGGTGATGGTTGATGTGCAAAGGCTTCTAAACCAGGAAAACAGTCACAGCAGAGTCTCATTAAGAAGTAAGCAAGTGATAGGGACACATTACGTACCTACCAGTTGCTTACCTATTGACGAGGCTCTGTTATGACTCTTTTTTCTTGGTTTAAAAGCCTCTGCACATCAGCCATTACCTCAGGTCTTCTCTATAGTGTTGTCAGCGAGAACAGAGCACTGTAATATAGCACCTGGAATATAAATTTCGCGCAAAATAACTCGAAATTCTTCCATCGCCGTAGTTTTCCCTTCATAGGTCCACCCGCGGCGACCCCGCCTTATCCCCACAATGCACCGATGTAAACAAACCGTGACGTAGTTATGGGTAGGGTCCATTGAGGAAACCTTGATGTAGGGTGATGGGTAATGGGTGAGTGAATGGGTGGGGTGATGGGTAATGGGTGTGGGGTGATGGGTGAGTGAATGGGTGGGGGGTGATGGGTTGGGGGTGCTGGGTGATGGGTGAGGGAATAGGGGGGGGGTAATGGGTAATGGTAAATATAAGCGAAAGTGTGTCTGTCTGTCTGTCTGTCTGTCTATGTGTGTGTGTGTGTGTGTCTGGTATAGGTTCCGCCCCCCGTGGCGCAATCACCTCATATGGCACATTTTTGGAACCGGGTTGACCAGGGGAAGGTTTTAAGCCCAATTATGAGATGATCCGATCCCTTTTTTTCTTCTTTTTTTTTAGCAGCCTATTAGCGATAATTGTGAAAAAAAAAGTGGGTTGCGAGAATTGAGGAAACCTTGATGTAGGGTGATGGGTAATGGTGAGTGAATGGGTGGGGTGATGGGTGTGTGGGGTGATGGGTGAGTGAATGGGTGGGGGGTGATGGGTGATGGGTGAGGGAATAGGTGGGGGGTGATGGGTAATCTTCTTCTAATATATCTATAATAATATAAGCGAAAGTGTGTCTGTCTGTCTGTCTGTGTGTGTGTGTGTGTGTGTGTGTGTGTGGGGTTGTGGTATAGGTTCCGCCCCCCGTGGCGCAATCACCTCATATGGCACATTTTTGGAACCAGGTCGACCAGGGGAAGGTTTTAAGACCACTTATGAGATGATCCGATCACTTTTTTTTTTCTTTTTTTTTTAGCAGCCTATTAGCGAGAATTGTGAAAACAAAAGTGGGTTGCGAGAATTAAGGAAACCTTGATGTAGGGTGATGGGTAATGGGTGAGTGAATGGGTGGGGTGATGGGTAATGGGTGTGGGGTGATGGGTGAGTGAATGGGTGGGGGGTGATGGGTTGGGGGTGCTGGGTGATGGGTGAGGGAATAGGTGGGGGGTAATAGGTAATCTATAATAATATAAGCGAAAGTGTGTCTGTCTGTCTGTCTGTCTGTGTGTGTGTGTGTGTGTGTGTGTGTGGTATAGGTTCCGCCCCACGTGGCGCAAACACCTCATATGGCACATTTTTGGAATCAGGTTGACCAGGGGAAGGTCATAAGCCCACTGATGAGATGATCCGATCACTTTTTTTTTTTCTTTTTTTTTTTTTAGCAGCCTATTAGCGAGAATTGTGAAAACAAAAGTGGGTTGCGAGAATTGAGGAAGCCTTGATGTAGGGTGATGGGTAATGGGTGAGTGAATGGGTGGGGTGATGGGTAATGGGTGTGGGGTGAGTGAATGGGTGGGGGGTGATGGGTTGGGGGTGATGGGTGAGGGACTAGGTGGGGGGTGATGGGTAATGGGTGAGTGAATGGGTGTGTGGTGATGGGTAATGGTGAGTGAATGGGTGGGGGGTGATGGGTAATGGGTGAGTGAATGGGTGTGTGGTGATGGGTAATGGTGAGTGAATGGGTGGGGGGGTGATGGGTAATGGGTGAGTGAATGGGTGGGGGGTGAGTGAATGGATGGGGGGTGATGGGTAATGGGTGTGTGGTGATGGGTAATGGGTGGGGGGTGATGGGTAATGGTGTGAGTGAATGGGTGTGTGGTGATGGGTAATGGGTGAGTGAATGGGTGGGGGGTGATGGGTAATGGGTGAGTGAATGGGTGGGGGGTGATGGGTAATGGGTGAGTGAATGGGTGTGTGGTGATGGGTAATGGGTGAGTGAATGGGTGGGGGGTGATGGGTAATGGGTGAGTGAATGGGTGGGGGTGATGGGTAATGGGTGAGTGAATAGGTGGGGGTGATGGGTAATGGGTGAGTGAATGGGTGGGGGGTGATGGGTAATGGGTGAGTGAATGGGTGTGTGGTGATGGGTAATGGGTGAGTGAATGGGTGGGGGGTGATGGGTAATGGGTGAGTGAATGGGTGTGTGGTGATGGGTAATGGGTGAGTGAATGGGTGGGGGTGATGGGTAATGGGTGAGTGAATGGGTGGGGGCGTGATGGGTAATGGGTGAGTGAATGGGTGTGTGGTGATGGGTAATGGGTGAGTGAATGGGTGGGGGTGATGGGTAATGGGTGAGTGAATGGGTGGGGGGTGAGTGAATGGGTGGGGGGTGATGGTAATGGGATGTGTGGTGATGGGTAATGGGTGAGTGAATGGGTGGGGGGTGATGGGTAATGGGTGAGTGAATGGGTGTGTGGTGATGGGTAATGGGTGAGTGAATGGGTGGGGGGTGATGGGTAATGGGTGAGTGAATGGGTGGGGGGTGATGGGTAATGGGTGAGTGAATGGGTGTGTGGTGATGGGTAATGGGTGAGTGAATGGGTGGGGGGTGATGGGTAATGGGTGAGTGAATGGGTGGGGGGTGATGGGTAATGGGTGAGTGAATAGGTGAGGGGTGATGGGTAATGGGTGAGTGAATGGGTGGGGGGTGATGGGTAATGGGTGAGTGAATGGCTGTGTGGTGATGGGTAATGGGTGAGTGAATGGGTGGGGGGTGATGGGTAATGGGTGAGTGAATGGGTGTGTGGTGATGGGTAATGGGTGAGTGAATGGGTGGGGGGTGATGGGTAATGGGTGAGTGAATGGGTGGGGGGTGATGGGTAATGGGTGAGTGAACGGGTGTGTGGTGATGGGTAATGGGTGAGTGAATGGGTGGGGGTGATGGGTAATGGGTGAGTGAATGGGTGGGGGGTGATGGGTAATGGGTGGGGGTGATGGGTAATGGGTGAGTGAATGGGTGGGGGTGATGGGTAATGGGTGTGTGGTAATGGGTAATGGTGAGTGAATGGGTGGGGGGTGATGGGTAATGGGTGAGTGAATGGGTGGGGGGTGATGGGTAATGGGTGAGTGAATGGGTGTGTGGTGATGGGTAATGGGTGAGTGAATGGGTGGGGGGGTGATGGGTAATGGGTGAGTGAATGGGTGGGGGTGATGGGTAATGGGTGAGTGAATAGGTGAGGGGTGATGGTATGGGTGAGTGAATGGGTGGGGGGTGATGGGTAATGGGTGAGTGAATGGCTGTGTGGTGATGGGTAATGGGTGAGTGAATGGGTGGGGGGTGATGGGTAATGGGTGAGTGAATGGGTGGTTGGTGATGGGTAATGGGTGAGTGAATGGGTGGGGGGTGATGGGTAATGGGTGAGTGAATGGGTGGGGGGTGATGGGTAATGGGTGAGTGAACGGGTGTGTGGTGATGGGTAATGGGTGAGTGAATGGGTGGGGGGTGATGGGTAATGGGTGAGTGAATGGGTGGGGGGTGATGGGTAATGGGTGGGGGTGATGGGTAATGGGTGAGTGAATGGGTGGGGGGTGATGGGTAATGGGTGTGTGGTAATGGGTAATGGGTGAGTGAATGGGTGGGGGATGATGGGTAATGGGTAAGTGAATGGGTGGGGGGTGATGGGTAATGGGTGAGTGAATGGGTGTGTGGTGATGGGTAATGGTGAGTGAATGGGTGGGGGGTGATGGGTAATGGGTGAGTGAATGGGTGGGGGGTGATGGGTAATGGGTGAGTGAATGGGTGGGGGGAATACATACATTTCTACATCCATGATTTCAGGAAAGTTAGAAGGGGCTATCTGGAGAGTCCATGTTTGGTGGGCCGAAGGCCCATCAAACACAGGTGGTGGGCCGAAGGCCCACCAATAGCCCTCCGCAGGAGCTAGCCAAAAAGTCCGCCCAGAGGGCGGCTTTGCGGCTAGTGATTAATAAATGCAGGCTTTTATAGTGCTCTAGTGGCCTTAATTTTACCAGTGTAACATGTTTTGTGTAGCACCTTTGATTACAATCCAAAAACAGTTCCTACATACAACTACTTTTTAAGAAATTCTATGCACTAACCATTTGATAAACATATGCATTCTTTTGCTGTCTAAGGCCATATTAATTTTGCAGCAATGTACAGTATATTATGAGGCTATTTTCATCCAATAACTTCATCCTTTATACCAGTGTTCTGTATACCGTATTTCCCATCACCTGCAAGTGATAGAGAAACATTTTCTCGATTAACTTTTGACTCAAATTTAACCAGTGTGACGACTCCTTATAGTTAGGCATGATTATCATTTTATACCACATACGTAATCATATTAGTTATATCGTATTCGTATCTTATGAATCGGAAAAAGACCACTAGTAGAACATGAAGGTCAGAATTTTCGTCACTCTACACGGTGACCTACATCACAAGTCAATTATTGATTGCATGAGATATGAATCGCAACTATTTAACGTAATCCCTGCTGTTAGTTATGAAATTATAGACGTCTTTTTATCAATATTAATACTCAATATCAATATCAATATTATATACAAGATTTTACATATTTTACTGCTATATACCACCAGAAGGTAGTTTTTTCAATAATAATATCTAGTTATCAATGAATTGTAGTTTTTCTTTAATTTGAAGTATATACGCTTTTTCGTAGATTAATTTGGACCTGTATATTGCTTTAAATAACTACATAACTGATATTTACTACATCTACATTTTACAAAAATAGTAGCTAAAAATATGTATTTATCATGCTTATAACTTATCAATTTTAATCTTAAAAGGAATGTTTTCTCAGTTGTTTTACTGTATTTTTCAAAGGCTACAAAAGGTTGAAAATTGACAGTTTCAGGCTTTTTTAAATAGAAAATCTAAATTGGAATTTAAGATGTTTGCATTAGAAAATGCGATTTTACACTACTATAAGACAATAAAGAGAGTTTGAGTTTATCTATTGTCATATAATGGTATATTGAAAGTGTTTTTCATAGTTTATTGTATCCTGTAGTGTTATTTCATATATAGGCTACAAGGATTTTACTTATCTTAATGCTATATTCCCACTAGGCGTAGTGTTTTCAAGGAGTTTAGGTAGATATCGGTGATATGTATCTTTTTCTACAAATTGAAGCATACATGCCTTTTTAATGTTTAATTTGCACATGTAAGTAGTATAATATAAGTATATATCTGATATTAGCAACAACTACATTCTACAAAATTAGTAGCTAAAAATATATCATTTTCATGCTATTTACTTACCAATTTGAATCCTAGACACAATGTTTTTTAAGCGTTTTAATGTATTTTTCAAAGGCTGCAAATCTTTGAAAATTGACAGTTTTCAGCCAATTTTTGATAGATAAATTGTATATTGGAAAATTATGGTTCTTTTCGATAGATAATGGAATAGTAAATTACTATAAGACATTAAAGAGAGTTTGAAGTTATTCATTGTGATATAATGGTATTTTTAAAGTGTATGTCATAGTTTATTGTATCCTGTAGCTCTACTCTATATATACCAGAATTTTTCCTAATTATTATGCTATATACCCCAAAAAATGTAGTTTTTTCATCGTGATTTGCTAGTCATCGATATATTGAGCTGTTTTTAAAGAAATAATTATATACCTTTTTTATAGTTTAATTTGCACCTGTATATATAAATTATTATTATTATTATTTATGTTTACGTTATAGCCTATAGCACCTTTAGATTTTTGGAGAGTCTTGATGTTGGTCGATTTCGCCCGTTGGTGGCGCAATCTGGATTTTTATTGTGACACCTGTGGTCTCAGGTGAAAATCCCATTTTCTGCGATGTTCGATTCTTCAGTTTTAGGCGCATGCAGCCCCCTAGAGTCCACCATCACACTTGCAGTTGACAGACAGATATACGCTGCATGTGGGTTGCTTCGGACACTCGACGATGGATTTGACAGTTGCTCTTTAGTGAAACTTGAACTCGGGACCTTTTGCTCCCATACCTGGCTCTTGAAAGAGTTGCCCCTGTAAGATTCGAACTCGGGACATTGAGTTCAGCAAGTTCAGTTCAGTTTGTCTTTAATTAGACGTATATACGCCTTTTTATAGTATATTTTGCACCTGTATATTGCTTTAAATAACTACATAACTGATATTTACTACATCTACATTTGACAAAAAAAGTAGCTAAAAATATGTATTTTCATGCCATTAACTTATAAATTTTAATCTTATATGCAGCTTTTTCAAGTGTTTTACTGTATTTTTAAATGGCTACAAAAGGTTGAAAATAGACATAGTTTTCAGGCTATTTTAATGCAGAGAATCTATATAGGAATTTAAGATTTTTTCATTAGAAAATGCGATTTTACACTACTATAAGATAATATAGAGAGTTTGAGTTTATCTATTTGAATATAATCCTTTTTTTTTTCTTTTTTTTTTTTTACATATATGCCTATAGCGCTTGTAGGCAGTGCTGACCCAGGGCTCGGATAGTAGACTCTGAAAGTTCACTTGAGGGCTGTGATGGCTGGCCCTCGCCCGTGGTGGCGCAGGCAGGATTTTTATAGTGACGCCTCTGATTAGAGGCTCATGCCGCCCCCTTTGTCCTCCGATGCACTCGCAATTGAAGGTAGAGTTAATGAGCAGGGCATGTGGGTGTTCTTAGGCCACTCGACGGTGCAAAAAGATTTTGGTTTTCTTCAGGGACCGAACTCGGGTCACCGAGAACGCCACTCGGAGACGCTAACCACTCTGCTACCGCCTCCCCAAATTGGTATATTGTATTATATATTATATTATACAGGTATATTATACCAATATATTGGTATATTATGCCAATATACAGGTATATTATACCAAATATTGTTATATACCAATATATGGTTCTTCATACCAATAATTGTAATTACCATATACTGGTAAACAATAACTGGATTACATACCACATAACCTACTGTATCCGACTCCCCAATATGGTATATTGTATATATATTTATATTATACATTGGTATATTATACCAATATACTGGTATATTATACCAATATACTGGTATATTATACCAATATACTGGTATATTATACCGGTATAATGAAAATTGTTTTTCATAGTTTATTGTATACTTTAGTGTTATTTCATATATACAAGGATTTTACTTATTTTAATGCTATATTCCCACTAAATGTTTCCAATGTTTTTTAGCTATATATCGGTGCAATGTAGTTTTTTTCTACAATTTGAAGTATACACGTCATTACAAAATTTAATTTTCATCTATAAGTAGTTTTGCATATCTACATATTAACTGATATTTGCAACATCTACATGGTAAAAAAAATAGTAGCTAAAAGCGTGAAATTTACATGCTATTTACGTACCAATTTTAATCTTAATAACAACGTTTTTTAAAGTATTTTAATGTTTTGTTCAAGGCCTGCAGAACTTTGAAAATGTACAGTGTTCATCCAATTTTTGATAGAGAAATTCTATATTGTAAAATTATGGTTGTTTCGTATGACAATGGAATAGTACATTACTATAAGCCAATAAAAAGAGTTTGGGGTTATTTACTGTGAGATAATACTACATTGAAAGCGTATTTTATTGTTTCTTGTAACCTGTATATAGTTTTATTTTATATACACCACAAGTTCTCATTATTCTAATGTTATATATATGTATATGTTTTTTTTTTTTTTACATCACAAAGGACTGGCCAAGGGCACAACAAAATGGGTAACACAAAGCCCGCTTAGTTGCCAGTCCCTATAAAGAAGACAGTAAGAGAATAATATAAAAAAGAGTGGTGAGCCAATTTAGTTCGGGAGGTGTCTTGTTACTCTTCTTTTGAAAAGATTTAAGTCATAGGAAAGTGGAAAAATAGAAACAGGAAGAGAGTTCCAGAGTTTACCAGTGAAAGGGATGAAAGAGTAAAGATACTGATTAACTCTTGCATTAGGATGATGGACAGAATAGGGATGAGAATGAGTAGAAAGTCTTGTGCAGCGAGGCCGCGGGAGGGGGGAAGGCATGCAGTTAGCAAGTTCAGAAGAGCAGTGAGCATGAAAATAACGGTAGAAGAGAGCAAGAGAAGCAACATTGCGTCGGTGATTTAAAGATTGAAGACAGTCAGTCAGAGGAGGGGAGTTGATGAGACGAAAAGCTTTTGACTCAACCCTTTTTAGGAGAGCTGTATGAGTGGATCCTCCCCAAACATGTGAGACATACTCCATACATGGGCGAATAAGGCCCCTGTAGAGAGCAAGCAATTGGGAGGGAGAAAAAAAAGGACGCAGACGCCACAACACACCTAACTTCTTAGAAGCTGTTTTAGCAAGAGATGAGATGTAAGATTTCCAGTTCAGATTTTTAGTAAAGGATAGTCCTAGAATGTTCATTGTAGAGAAGGAGACAGTTGAGTGTCATTGAAGAAGAGGGGATAGTTATCTGGTAGGTTTTGTCGAGTAGATAGGTGAAGAAATTGGGTTTTTGAGGCATTGAACAAAACAAGGTTGGCTTTGCCCCAATCAGAAATTATAGAAAGATCAGAAGTTAGGCGCTCGGTGGCATCTCTCCATGAATCACTTAGTTCCTGTTGAGGTGGACGTCTAATAAACGACGTTGAAAAATGCAGGGTAGAATCATCAGCGTAGGAGTGGATAGGGCTTTGAGTTAGAGTTAGAAGATCATTAATGAAACAATACCTGAAGGGGTGAAGGGAGGTATGAAGGGGTAAGTTTAAGGGGGTGAGGGGGAGGTATTGAAGGGGTGAAACAAAGCATGAAGTCATGAGGGGTGAAAGGGGAGGTATTGAAGGGGTGAAGGGTGGTAAGGGAAGTTCACGGCGAGCACGGCGATTCACGTTAGTTCCACCCCTTTATGTGACGTCAAGAGTTGTGACAACCGTGATTGGCTGTTGATATCCCTAGACCACATACTCTTCCAAAAGACGGGAATATGCGGCCGGGAGCAGCAGGATCAGTCTGCCTCAGGTGTGGGGAGGCACAGGAATGATGGTAAGAATCACCTGGAGGCAGGCAGCTCAGGACACAAGGCAGAGAGTGAGCTGAAGTGCCAACTGTGTGATAAAACTTTTAAATGCAAGAGTAAGCTTGAGAGACATTCCCTGACACATAGTGGTGTTAAGAATTATAAATGTCTAGAGTGTGGGAAAAGATATACTGAAAGTCGTACCCTCACCAAACACACCCTGACACACATTGATATAGAAAGCTTTAAATGTCTAGAGTGTGGGAAAAGATTCACTCAAAAGAATCACCTCACCAGTTCACCCTGACACACAGTGGTGTTAAAAATCACGAATGTCTAGAGTGTGGGAAAAAATTTACTGAAAAGGGTAACCTCACCAAACACCCTGACACACATTGGTGTTAAAAATTATGAATGTCTTGAGTGTGGGAAAAGATTTACTGAAAAGGGTAACCACCAGACACACCCTGACACACATTGGTTAAATTGATGTCTGAGTGTGAAAAATACTCAAGTACTACCACACCTGAGCACAGTGTGTAAAATCAGAATGTCTAGTGAGTGTGGGAAAAAATTTACTGAAAGAGTAACCTCACCAAACACCCTGACGCACAGTGGTGTTAAGAATCATGAATGTCTAGAGTGTGGGAAAAGATTTGCTCAAAATAAATACCTCACCAAACACACCCTGACATACAGTGGTGTTAAAAAGTATGAATGTCTAAAGTGTGGGAAAAAAATTTACTGAAAAAAGTACCCCGACCAAACACACCCTGACGCACAGTGGTGTTAAAAATTATGAATGTTTAGAGTGTGGGAAAAGGTTTTATACCAGTTCTGAACTCAACAAACACACCTTTAGACACACTGGCTTGAGGGAGTTTAAGTGTGATATTTGTAGCAAGTGTTTCAAGACAAAGAGTGATATTGCCAAGCACATGAAGATACACTTTTGAGGTGGTATGTTGTGTAGACAAGTGTGGTTGTACCCGTGCCTGTGGGAGTGTGTCCTGTGTGGCAATGGGTGGTGGTGGTGGTGGTGGGCAGTGTGTTACATGTGTGGTGACAGCCGTGCCCTTGTGTTCTGTGAGGGAGTAATGACCCCTGCAGTTGTTGGGTTGGCAGTGCAGGTGTGACTTTTAATAAATGTATGGTAAATAATGGTGCTTGGTGAAAACCTTTGTTTGTGTATATCTTCAGGGTTGATGTCACAGTTGTTGGTCATTTCCCTGATCCAAAGCTCCATCAACTCAGAAGTACTGCTGACCAGGTTGACTCTCGCTTGAAGGCAACACAGCTTACTTATAAACAAAAGCATCCAATAAGATTACTTCCCCACCTGTCTCCATTAAGTTCCTTCAATGCCTGGTTGTATTGTCTAACATTTCTTGCTATTCTTCCCCTGTCCATGACCTGGTTATGGGTGGAACACTTGCCTCGGCGATATCTCTGCTCTCCTTTACAAGTCTCCAGGCTCATGTTGATTATTTCTGCCGTTCCTTCTCCCATTTCCACTGTAATTACTAATATGCTGTTTGGGGGCCCTATGTAATATGCTGTTTGGGGGCCCTATGTAATATGCTGTTTGGGGGCCCTATGTAATATGCTGTTTGGGGGCCCTATGTAATATGCTGTTTGGGGGCCCTATGTAATATGCTGTTTGGGGGCCCTATGTAATATGCTGTTTGGGGGCCCTTGTAATATGCTGTTTGGGGGCCCTATGTAAATGCTGTTTGGGGGCCCATGAAGCGTTGGGCAAGAATGCTGTTTGGGGGCCCTATGTAATATGCTGTTTGGGGGCCCTATGTAATATGCTATTTGGGGGCCCTATGTAATATGCTGTTTGGGGGCCCTATGCAAAATGCTATTTGGGGGCCCTATGCAAAATGCTGTTTGGGGGCC
This sequence comes from Chionoecetes opilio, assembly GCA_016584305.1. Taxonomy (NCBI): domain Eukaryota; kingdom Metazoa; phylum Arthropoda; class Malacostraca; order Decapoda; family Majidae; genus Chionoecetes; species Chionoecetes opilio. The sequence goes on along the minus strand of JACEEZ010000832.1, from coordinate 138,809 downwards.
CTATGTAATATGCTGTTTGGGGGCCCTAAGGCATATGCTATTTGGGGGCCCTATGCAATATGCTGTTGGTTGCGGGGGCCCTATGCAAAATGCTGTTTGGGGGCCCTATGTAAAATGCTGTTTGGGGGCTCCAATGCAAATGCTGTTTGGGGGCCTATGCAAAATACTGTTGGGGGCCCTATGCAAAATGCAGTTTGGGGGCTCTATGTAAATGCTGTTTGGGGGCCCAATGCAAAATGTTGTTTGGGGCTCTATGCGAAATGCTGTTTGGGGGCCCTATGCAAAACTGTTTGGGGGCTCTATGCAAAATGCTTTTTGTGGGCCCTATGCTAACATGCTGTTTGGGGGCCCTATGCAAAATGCTGTTTTGGGGGCCCTATGCAAAATACTGTTTGGGGGCCCTATGCAAATGCTGTTTGGGGCCCTATGGAAATGCTGTTTGGGGGCCCTATGCAAATTGCTTATGGGGGCCCTATGCGAAAATGCTGTTTGGGGGCCCTATGATAATGCTGTTTGGGGGCCCTATGCGAAATGCTGTTTGGGGGCCCTATGCAAATTGCTTTGGGGCCCTATGCGAAATGTGTTTGGGGGCCCTATGCAAAATGCTGTTTGGGGGCCCTATGCAAAATGCTGTTTGGGGGCCCTATGCAAATATTATGCATGTTTGGGGGCCCTATGCAAAATCTGTATGGGGGCCCTATGCAAAATGCTGTTTGGGGCCCTATGCATAATGCTGTTTGGGGCCCTATGCGAAATACTGTATTGGGGCCCTATGCAAAATGCTGTTTGTGGGCCCTATGCATAATGCTGTTTGAGGGCCCTATGCGAAATGCTGTATTGGGGCCCTATGCAGAATGCTTTATGGGGGCCCTATGCAAAATGCTGTTTGGCGGCCTTATGCAAAATGCTGTTTGGGGGCTCCATGCGAAATGCTGTTTGGGGGCCCTATGCAAAATGCTGTTTGGGGGCCCTATGCGAAATGCTGTTTGGGGGCCCTATGCATAATACTGTTTGGGGGCCCTATGCAAAATGCTGTTTGGGGGCCCTATGCAAAATGCTGTTTGGGGGCCCTATGTAATATGCTGTTTGGGGGCCCTATGCAAAATGCTGTATGGGGGCCCTATGCAAAATGCTGTTTGGGAGCCCTATGCTTAATGCTGTTTGGGGGCCCTATGCGAAATGCTGTTTTAGGGCCCTATTCAAAATGCTTATTGGGGGCCCTATGGCGAAATGCTGTTAGGGGGCTTTATGCAAAATGCTGTTTGGGGGCCTTATGCAAAATGCTGTTTGGGGGCCCTATGCAAAATTATGTTTGTGTGTTCTATGCAAAATGCTGTTTGGGGGCCCTATGCAAAATGCTGTATGGGGACCCTATGCAAAATGCTGTTTGGGGGCCCTATGCATAATGCTGTTTGGGGGACCTATGGGAAATGCTGTATTGGGGCCCTATGCAAAATGCTTAATGGGGGCCTATACGAAATGCTGTTTGGGGGCCTTATGCGAAATGCTGTTTGGGGGCCCTATGCAAAATGCTGTTTGGGGGCCCAATGAAAAAAGCTGTTTGGGGGCCCTATGCGAAATGGTGTTTGGGGGCCCTATGCAAAACTGTTTGGGGCCCTATGCGAAATGCTGTATTGGGGCCCTATGCAAATGCTTTTGGGGGCCCTTGCATAATGCTGTTTGGGGCCTATGCGATAATGCTGTTTGGGGCCCTATGCAAAATGCTGTATGGGGGCCCTATGCAAAATGCTTTTGGGGGCCCTGTGCGAAATGCTGTTTGGGGGCCCTATGCAAAATGCTGTTTGGGGCCCTATGCAAAATGCTGTTTGGGGCCTATGCAATGCTGTTGTGGGGCCCTATGCAGAATGCTTTGGGGGCCCTATGCAAAATGCTGTTTGGGGCCTATGCAAAATGCTGTTTGGGGGCTCCTATTGCTAAAATGCGTATTGGGGGCCCTATCAAATGCTCTATGTGGGGCCCTTATGCGAAAGCTTTGGGCCTTATGCAAATACACTGTTTGGGCTAAATAAGCAAAAATGCTGTTTGGGGGCCCTTTTGCAAAAATGCTGTTTGGGGGCCCTATTCAAAAGCTTTGGGCCTATGCAAATATCGTATGGGGGCCTATGCAAAATGGCTGTTTAGGGCATGCCTATTCATAAAATATCTTGGGTAGCCCTATGCGAAATATGTCTGTCTTAGGGGACCCTTTATTAAAATGCTTATTGGGTGGGCCCCTATGGACAATCTGTAGGGGGCTGATGAAATGCCTTCTTGACGGGAGGCCTATGCAAATTCTGTTGGGGCATGCAAATTTTTCATCAAAATGTTTGGGGCCCATGCAAAATGCGTAGGGACTCTATGAAAATAGTGTTTGGACGGATCATAAGCAAATACTTTGGACCATATGGAATTATATATATATGTACACTTGTGAAGTTTATACATTAATAATGTCACGGGGTTCTTTACAACGGCCAATGAAACTAATGTCTAATAGACAGAGCCAGAACAGTTAATGTCGTGACAAGGTACTCCACACCTCCTGGGTGTGGAGTACAAACAGACACTCTGAAAGGTGTCGTGAGTTGGAGCGCTCTGTAACGCGTCTCCTCGTAATCTGTGTTCCGTCCCCTCTCCGGCTAGTTGCAGCATATGAGGAAAGCTGCCCGGAAGCTGTTGTTCCGGTGAGCCGGTGAGCGAGGTGTTTACGTTGTGGTTCCCAAGACCAGGTTATCCACGTCATCATGATGGGATGGCGTGGCTGCTTGGGTCAGCATAATGTCATCAAAAGGTGTCAACATTCAGCATCCGGTAGACACCAGTACAAGACACACAGACACTCAGACATCCTGTATTAGTATCGATTAACACATACTTTTATAATATAACCAGTACGCTAATAGGGTTACTACTGCAACGGAAGGACACAATTAACTTAGACTTAACTAACACATGCTCACTATACTAAATGAACTAAGACTTCATTCATGGCACGCAAGGTTTATTTGATAGATGAATGCAGCAGTAAATAGGGGAAGAGGTGCTTGAAAGTAGCTAAATAATATATAACAGATAGAAGTGGTATATATGTGCACCAAATGAAAGGGCAAACGTGTGTGCCATGGGTGAGGATGAAACAGTGGAACATGTGATACTAGAATATGAGAAGTATAACGGGGAGAGAATGTAAATGATGCGTGTGGTTTTGACTGCAATGGGATGTGACATGAATGTGGAAATTATCCACCAACCACCCTCTCAACAATTGCTTGAGGGGTGGTTTTGTTACCCCCCCCCCCTTGTGAGGGAGGTATCGTCAGCTCATCAAAGGGGGTGCGTAGGGATGTATATATATATAATTATAATGGTAATGGGTATTAATTAAGGTAATTTTAGTAAATGATAAGTACTGGGATAATATAAATTAACTTTCCCAGTGTTTACTAAGCATTTGCACCTTATATTGGCACCTTAATTTGAAACGGCTGCTCATGGGCCGTCGTCCTTTAAATTTGCACCAATTGTGGCGGTCCACCTGCCTGTTACCGCAAGGTGACACGTGTAATTTATGGTGGCCATTGCCCGCTGGGCCCCCGGAGATATCAGTACACTCAACACCTCCGTGAGGATAATATATCTTATTAAATATATACGTGGATTTGTATATATGAGATAATTGTATATAGACTATTTGCACATAGTGTTAAAAAACAAAAGGACGTGTTAAAATACGACACAAGTGATTATATCCGCCGCGTCAAGATAACTGGGTTATGAAAACCCGCCTGACGCCCATATCAAAGCACACCGCTTCCGCCCTCCGCCTCTGTCCTTCACGGGCGGCCTCGATCACGTTGACCACTTCGGATAACAAGACATGCAGTATTAATCAAACCTACGTAATTCAACCCTACTATCCACCGATAAGTATCCTAGTTAGTTGATTAGTTGGGGTATTGTGTTGGGATGAGATAGACGATGGGTTTTGTATAGGTAAGACCTCAAATTGATATGTGCTTGTAGCATAAATTTCTACAATGAATGAAGTGGTTGAAAGGACAGGAAGAGAATGGATGTTATTGCTGCTGGAACTGTGTGGTAAGACAAGGGGACGGATGATTGAGGCAGTGAAAGAGTGTTTGTAAAGAATGTGGTGTATGAGAAATAGACAATAGAACTGCATGTTTGTATGATCTTTTATTTATGGGGTTTTTCCCTTTTGTTTGTGTTTTCTTTATACGGTACAGGAGCAGCCGGTTCAAAGGTTAGCCTGTAATTTTAGGATCAAGATCAAGGTCTCGGTCTGAGTTGAGTCTGAGTTGAGGTGTTTGGTGGTGGACTCACAAGGACCAGGCGTGTTTACACTCATCCAACTAACAACGATTTTCTGAAGCCTGGGTGAAGCTAGCGGTAAGATGTTGTTTAAGAGCTTCTGTGGAGAGTGTAGGAAGGAGGTGAAGGGGAGAGTCAAGTCAGTGGCATGTGGGATGTGCGACACATGGTTTCACACGGTGTGTGTAGGCCTAAAGGAGCCATTGAACATGAAGACGCTGAAGTGCCCAAACCTAGTGTTTCTATGCAAGGACAGGTGCCTGAAGAAGACAAAAAACTTCTGGATGAAGGAAGGAGGAGGAAGAAGGGACGAAGTAGGAAGTGAAGAGAAAGAGGAAATGGAGGGCGAAGCACTGACCCTAGAGGGTGCAGTGGGTGGGTCAGCGGTACAGACCACTACCACACAGCAGGAAGTAGGGATGAGTGAAGATCATACCTACTATAGACAAGAACCAGACACGCAGCAGGAATTAGAGAACATGATTGTGGTGGACGAGGTGGGGGCGACCGAGGAAGCTGTGGCAACAGGGGAAGCGAGGTCGGGAGAAGGAGCCACGAGGGAGCCGAGCCCGCAGCCACAGAGGGGGGAGACAACAACCCGCTGGTGTGAACAGGGAGCCAGGCCCAAGGAATGGAGGCCCAGACAGCCCACGAGGGGGACGAGCCCCCAGCCGCAGAGGAGGGAGACACTGTCTGGTATTGGGGAAAGAGGAGCTGATGTTAGGGATAGGCCAGAACAGTTAGCAGGGAGCAGAGTCCCCAGCCGCAGAGGAGGACGACAACGGCGGCCATTAGGGAAAGAGGACCCAATGCAAGGAGGCCAGACCAGCCTGCAATGGAGCAGAGTCCCCAACCGCTGAGGAGGACGACTACGGCGTCCACCGGGGACCGAGGACCCAGCACAAGGAGGCCAGACCAGCCTGCAATGGAGAAGAGTCCCCAACCGCTGAGGAGGACGACCACCATCACGACCACCATCACCATCATCACCACCATCACCATCATCATCACCACCATCACCATCACACTCTTCATAAACTGCTAAACAAACTGCCAACCCTGATATCAAATAAAGATACACACAAACACAGAGTTGAACAAATAAACACATTTATTGAAAGTCACACCCGCACTGGCCACCACCTGCTGGGCCATTACTCCCTCACAGAACACAAGGGCACGGCTGCCACCACCACCAACCACTGCCACACAGGACACCCTACCACACCCACTGCCGCACAGGACACACTCCCACAGCCACGGGTACAACCACACTTGTCCACACAACACACCACCTCAAAAATGGATCTTCACGTGCCTGGCAATATCACCCTTTGTCTTGAAACACTTCTTACAAACATCACACTTGAACTCCCTCAAACCACTGTGTCTCAAGGCGTGTCTGGTGAGGTTAGAGTTCTGAGTAAATCTTTTCCCACACTCCAGACATTGATATTTCTTAACACCATTGTGTCAGGGTGTGTTGGGTGAGGCTAAACTTAAGAGTAAATCTTTGCCCACACTCCAGACATTCATGATTTTTAACACCACTGTGTGTCAGGGTGTGTCGGGTGAGGTGAGACTTACAAATAAATTTTTTCGCACACTCCAGACATTCATAATCCTTGACGCCACTGTGTGTCAGGAAATGTCTCTCAAGCGCACTCTTGCATCTGAATGATTTACTACATTGTGAGCAACAAAACTGCCTCTCTCTTTCTTGGCCTGAGCTGCCTGCCTCCAGGTGATTCTTGCCATCCCTCCTGTGCCTCCCCACAGCTGAGGCAGACTGCTGCTGCTACTCCCGGCCACTGGTGGTGCTGCTGCCTCCTGCCACAGCCTCCAGCGCAGCAATACTCGCGGCAGCACACATGGCGGCCGGTCCTGCAGGAAGCTTTAGGGATGACGGCGCGGGATGCCTTAGTGTGCAGCAGAACACCCAGCTGGGACTGTGACCTCACCACCTGCAACAGTGGTCACAGTTAGGACACAGAGAGCCAGCTGGGACTGTAACCTCACCATCTGCAACATTGGTCCAGAAAGAGTGATCCAAAATGGATGACCACTAATTCAAAACACAACATTGGAGTAAAAAGAAACATTTATTTAAGGTTCAAGGCAGGATTGGTAAACAAAGAACAGTATAACGTGATGGCAAGGACAGTGAAGAAATTAACTCGAGTTGCTAGGAACAATTATGAGATTAAAGTAGCAGGACAGGCGAAAAATGACCCAAAGGGGTTCTATCAGGTATATAAAACCAAGACATGGGAATTAGTTGTGCCGTTAAGGTCAAGACAGGGTGAGGTCTTAAATACGGATGAAGATAAGTGTAAGAGTCTAAATGAGTATTTCTTAAGTGTTTTTACGGAGGAGGATACACAGACGATACCTGATACTGAACAGATGTTCAAAGGAAGCGATGAAGGAGAAACTCAAAGATATTGTGATAACTAGGGAAATGGTGGAAGAGGGTATAGATAAAATGAAGAATTTTAAATCGCCAGGACCAGATGAAGTGTATCCCAGGGTATTAAAGGAATGCAAGGAGGTTGTTAGTGAGTCGTTAGTGCACATTTTTTGGAAATCGGTTGAGATAGGCGATGTGCTATTATTGTGGAGGAAAGGAAATGTTGTTCCCATATTTAAGAAGGGAGACAGAGGACTAAAGTCAAATAGTCGACCCGTAAGTCTACCGTCAGTGGTGGGTAAATTATTGGAATCTATTATTGCAAAAAACATTACAGAGCACTTAGATAAACATAGTTTGATCTAATGTTATTGGATATTCACAACATAAGAACATTAGAAAATAAGGAAGCTACAGGAGGCCGCGAGGCCTACAAGTGGTAGTTCCTGGACTAACAACATGGATTCACCAAGGGTAGGTCATGTCTCACCAATTTATTGAGTTTTTATAGGAAAGTTTATGAGACGGCATATAATGATAAGGATTATGATATAATATATCTGGACTTTAGTAAGGCATTTGACAAAGTACCACACGAGCGACTCTTAAATAAGGTTAAGGCTCATGGAATAGATGGGATAGTTCTTCATTGGAACAGAGCTTGGCTAAGTAATAGGCAACAAAGGGTTACAATTAATGGTTCTAAATCTGAATGGGGACTGGTGACAAGTGGAGTTCCACAAGGGTCTGTTTTTGGTCCATTACTATTTTTGATTTACATCAACGACTTGGATAGTGGGATTAGCAGTGATATCAGCAAGTTTGCTGATGATACTAAGTTAGGTAGGATTATTGGATTACAGTCTGATGTAAACATATTGCAGGGAGACCTAGATAAACTTAACGAGTGGGCAGTCAGATGGGAGATGGAATTTAATATTGATATCGTTGACCAATAAGAGTCCATTAAGAGTCGTTATGAATGTTGGCAGAAAAAACCCTGGTAAGATACACCATAGGCAATGTATCGCTGATAAGATCAGAAGGTGAAAAAAATCTTGGAGTGAGGGTGAGCCCAGACCTCCGACTTAGGAAACAATGTATTGAGGCCAGAAATAGAGCTAATAGTATTAGGATTCATTGCCAGAAGTGTTAAAAGTAGAAATGCGGATGTTATTCTAAAGCTTTATCTGGCTCTAGTCAGGCCTCACCTAGACTATGCGGTTCAGTTTTGGTCTCCATATTACAGGATGGATATAGCCTTGTTAGAAACAGTGCAGAGAAGGATGACCAAAATTATACAAGGGATGCGTAACTTTAGTTACGCATAGGCTAGGGGGGAGAGATAGGAGTATATATATGGCTAGGAGGAAGAGAAAGGAGGATATATATGGCTAGGAGGGAGGGATAGGATATATATGGCTAGGAGGAAGAGAAAGGAGGATATATATGGCTAGGAGGAAGAGAAAGGAGGATATATATGGCTAGGAGGAAGAGATGGGAGGATATATATGGCTAGGAGGGAGGGATAGGAGGATGTATATGGCTAGGAGGAGGAGATAGGAGGATATATATGGCTAGGAGGAAGAGATGGGAGGATATATATGGCTAGGAGGGAGGGATAGGAGGATGTATATGGCTAGGAGGAAGAGATAGGAGGATATATATGGCTAGGAGGGAGGGATAGGAGGATGTATATGGCTAGGAGGAAGAGATAGGAGGATATATATGGCTAGGAGGGAGGAATAGGAGGATGTATATGGCTAGGAGGAAGAGATAGGATAATATATATGGCTAGGAGGAAGAGATAGGAGGATGTATATGGCTAGGAGGAAGAGATAGGAGTATATATGGCTAGGAGGGAGGGATAGGAGGATATATATGGAGTGCGTGCGTGTGTGTGTGTGTGTGTGTGTGTGTGTGACGGGGTACAGTCAGTTCGTACTCAAGTTGTTTCGTACACCAGTAGATTCGTACACCAAAAAGTTGTTTCGTAGTCTATAGGAAAGCATAGTCGTTTCGTACACCAGGGATGTCAACAAGAAAAAAAAAAAACTCTGAAATAAAATAATAGGGCGACCAACTCATCCGAGCGCAGCGAGGCTGACCGACCGTAGCGCGGGAACCTCCCAGCTGGGGGTTCGGAGGGCGCTGTAGGCCCCTCGAGATTTTTTGTAAATTTCATGCTCTGAGAGAGCTTCTGACAGGTCCTTGGTTATATCTATAATAATTTCTGGTCTCAATTTTGTCCGTTTTTGTGTCCACAATATGTGTATATGTGTATATCTCTGGCCATACTATATTGAGTATATACCCTCTGGCCAATCTGGCTTGCCTCCTGCTGTGGCATCCCTGCATTGAACTCTCCAGGCCTGGAGCCTGCAAACTTGACACAGTGAGGGCAGTGTGCCAATCGATACCAGACCCCTGGATCACCAGAGCTATCTCACCTGGCTGTGGCTGCTGTAATCCACCCCCCAACATACTGGCTGTGGGCTGCTGTATTCCACCTCCAACATACTGCCTCCTGAGCAAACTTGTAGCAGTGGAGTCAAGAGATATCGGCAGCCTAGTATTAACTTCCCGCTAGGCAGCCAAAAAATGTGTTATGGTCTGTGCTGGATCAGTGGCCAGGGTCAGGTTCGGCTGTGGGCTAGGCAACTATGTACACCACCCCCCAATTTTTTTTTACCCGAATCTACACGATTCACAGAAATGACCCAGCTGGCAATAAAATACTCGGAAATCCGCGAATCCGCGGAAAATTGACATCCCTGGTACACACAGCTTGGAGTTGAACTTACTACTAGAGGTACGAAACGGCACCAGGTATGTACGAAAAAATTCAAAATTAGTGTACGAAACAACTAACGAACCCTGGGTACGAAACAACTTGTGTACAAAACTCCCTGTAACCTGTGAGAACGGCCGACCCTTAGCTGACCTTGCTTTTTTTCGTCTAATCATGCACTGAGCGGTCTCTGAACGCTATGAACGTGTCTATAGTCTTACCCTAGGCCTACATGTGTAATTATAGCAGCCTACAAGGTCACACCAGGTCACACGAGGTCAATATAGGCCGTCCTGTGCTGTTCTTCCGAGGAAAAGGAAAATATAAACAAACAAATATTTAGTCTTGCGCGTGGGACCAAATTTTTCAGTTTTCTTGAAAAATCACATTAATGGACCAATTTACTCTACTTGAGGTAAGGATTGATTTGACATCTTCAAGCCTCATATAGTTGGGCAGTGATGTTGATTTTTCTATGTGAACAGTATTTTTGATGATACAGCCAATTTAAGTGCAGGAACATGTATACGCTCTAAAACGACTGGCGCCATGTTGTGACGTCATAAGCACAAACAACAGAGCAAAACAGCTGTCAAGCGGCCGCTACTATTATGTACTACCTACTAATACACCGACTTGCATTACCCCTACTACCGCAAGATGACCAGTAATCCTCCTTCAAGTGATGTAGTAGGTATTCACTGTGTTTGTGAATATGTAAGTTGTAGTTTATAAGGAAAAAGTGGATAGACAGAGATAAGTGGCCCGTGACACCTGACAAGTGACGACTTCTGGGATCGGCATTCCTTATAGGGAGCTTAAATGAACCTGCAATGACATGTACAGCTAGACAGATAGACGAACTCATAGAGGAACAGGTAGAAATGTATGGTTAGTAAAGGTTGTAGTGGTGAGTAGAGTGACGAGGGTGTATGTTTTGCTTATGTGGGGAAAGAAAGCCATACATTTCTACCTGTTCCTCTATGAGTTCGTCTATCTGTCTAGCTGTACATGTCATTGCAGGTTCATTTAAGCTCCCTATAAGGAATGCCGATCCCAGAAGTCATCACTTGTCTGGTGTCACGGGCCACTTTGCTCTGTCTATCCACTTTTTCCTTATAAACTACAACTTACATATTCACAAACACAGTGAATACCTACTACATCACTTGAAGGAGGATTACTGGTCATCTTGCGGTAGTAGGGGTAATGCAAGTTAGTTAGGTTAGTAAAATAAAACTATAATTTGCGGTTTGCTGAGCCAAAACAAGCCGATCAGCTGATCAGGCGAGATCTGAGTTTGCAGTTACTACGTCACAACCAATGACAGCGCGTTCCGCCGTGTTGTGATATTTTGGCCCCAAAAAGGCCATATATTTCATTTATGGTGCATTTCTCAGCAAAAAGAATATGAGTACAGTGATATGTAGCCTATATTGCACCCAAAGCTTTATAATACTCCGTGTTTTAGGTGTGAGTAAACGGGTCCATTGACGGCTGAATCATGCAAAAGACCGATGGGGAAGGTGTACAAATAGATAATCTAGCTATACAATGGGTAGAAATGAGTGAAATATCTGTTAATAAGGAGAAATAAGGCCATTTTATATCAATGTTAAGTTCATGTACGTATGTATGTACACGTAACAGTGTGTGTACGTGAAGTTTTGTGTACGTAATGGCCTGTGTACACATAACCTGTCCTGTGTGTATGTGTGTGTGTGTGTGTGTGTGTGTGTGTGTACGTCTATAAAATCTACACAAACACATCAACACTAATTATATCATTAATAAAAATATCATTATTATCATTACTAATTATTCTTATGTATCATTATTATCATTGTAACACACACACACACACACACACACAGGAGGGGAACTCCGTAGTGTAAGGGTTAGCACGCTCGGCTCACAACCGAGAAGTCCCGGGTTCGATCACCGGGCGGAGCGAAGACAGACGGGCGGTCTTCTTAAAAATACCGAGCCCCTGTCCACCCAGCAGTGAATGGGTCCCGGGTGTTAGCCAGGGGTTTGTGACCCGCCTCCCGGGGTGATGGCTTCGGCCAACATTAAGAACTAAGGATGAATGATAAAAAATGTTGATATGGAGACGGGGCCACACGAGCGTTGCTCAGACCCTGTAAAATAATACTAGATGAATACAACTAGATGAACACACACACACACACACACACACACACACACACACACACACACACTTTCTTACTTACAAACACTTAAATACTCACTTTTACACATTCTGCTGACTGTTCACCCCTTCCTCGGGAACATCTGTGCAAATAATATTAATAATAATAACTACTACTACTACTACTTCAACAACAAACATACATACTTGATGCAATGAACTTAACTTAACCCCTTGAGGCCCAGAACGTAATTTCCATTGTAATTTGTGTACTATTAGACGATTTGTAGTGACCATAAGCAATGTTTTATAGCTATGACCTGTTTAGTATCCTTGTCCACTAGGTAGGTAACTCATTTGGTATATTAACCCCTTCACGCCCAGATCTTTCCTTTGCTATATAAAATGGTCTGTTGTTAGCCATAAAATAACGAAAAGTCACTGAATATGCCAAATGAGTTAGTGGACAAGGATACGAAACAGGTCATAGCTATAAAACATTGCTTATAGTCACTAAAAATCGTCTAATGGTACCCAAATTACAATGGAAATTACGTTCTGGGCCTCAAGGGGTTAATATACATATGAAAGGCCTGCATGGTTTCACTTACTTGTATGTTAGGAGTTATATTCTTCATTGAGACACAAAGTGTTCTTATTATTGATGTCTTGCTGCAATGAACCCTCAACACCTTCACCATTAATGCCATCACCATCATCACCCATCACCATCACACTCTTTTTAAACTGCTAAACAAACTGCCAACCCTGAGATCAAATAAAGATACACACAAACACAGATTTGAACAAATAAACCCTTTATTGAAAGTCACACCCGCACTGGCCACCCAACAACTGCTGAGGCCATTACTCCCTCACAGAACACAAGGCTCGGCTGCCACCACCTACCACTGCCACACAGGACACACTGCCACACCCACTGCCACACAGGACACACTGCCACACCCACTGCCACACAGGACACACTGCCACAGCCACGGGTACAACTACACTTGTCCACACAACACACCACCTCAAAAGTGGATCTTCATGTGCTGGGCAATATCACCCTTTGTCTTGAAACACTTCTTACAAACATCACACTCGAACTCCCTCAAACCACTGTGTCTCAAGGCGTGTGTGGTGAGGTCAGACTTCTTAGTAAATCTTTTCCCACACTCCAGACATTGGTGATTCTTGACACCACTGTGTGTCAGGGTGTGTGTGGTGAGGCTAGACTTCTGAGTAAATCTTTTCCCACACTCCAGACATTGATATTTCTTAACACCATTGTGTATCAGGGCGTGTATGGTGAGGTTAGACTTCTGAGTAAATCTTTTCCCACACTCCAGACATTGGTGATTTTCGACACCACTGTGTGTACTCAGGTTGTACAAGTGCTTCATGTGAATCTTCACATGGCTGGCAATATCGCTCTTTGTCTTGAAACACTTGCCACAAACATTACATTTGAACTCCCTCATATCAGAGTGTCTCAAGGCGTGTTGGGCGAGGTCAGAATTCTGAGTAAATCTTTTCCCACACTCCAGACATTGGTGATTCTTAACACCACTGTGTGTCAGAGTGTGTCGGGTGAGGTCAGACTTCTTAGTAAATTTTTTCCCACACTCCAGACATTGGTGATTTTTAACACCACTGTGTGTCAGGGTGTGTTGGGTGAGGTTAGACTTAAGAGTAAATTTTTTCCCACACTCCAGACATTCATGATCCTTGACGCCACTGTGTATCAAGAAATGTCTCTCAAGCAGACTCTTGCATCTGAATGATTTACTACATTGTGAGCAACAAAACTGCCTCTCTCCTTCTTGGCCTGACCTGCCTGCCTCCAGGTGATTCTTGCCATCCCTCCTGTGCCTCCCCACAGCTGAGGCAGACTGCTGCTGCTGCTCCCGGCCACTGGTGGTGCTGCTGCCTCCTGCCACGGCCTCCACCGCAGCAATACTCGCGGCAGCACACATGGCGGCCGGTCCTGCAGGAAGCTTTAGGGATGCCGGCGCGAGATGCCTTAGTGTGCAGCAGAGCACCCAGCTGGGACTGTGATCTCAGCACACAGAGAGCCACCTGGTGTGACCTCACCACCTGCAACAGTGGTCCCAGTCAGCACACAGAGAGCCAGCTGGGACTATGATCTCACCACCTGCAACAGTGGTCACAGTCAGCACACAGAGCCAGCTGGGACTGTGACCTCACCACCTGCAACAGTGGTCAGATTCAGGAAACAAGAGAGCCAGCTGGGACTATGACCTCACCACCTGCAACAGTGGTCACAGTTAGGACACAGACAGCCAGGGTTAGGTTCAATTTGTTTTTTTGTCATTTTTGTTCCAAATCACTAAAATTAAAAAGTTATTTGCCCCAGAAACGGTTAGCAGATTAATTTAAAACACATCACAACTCACCAGTATCAAACAGTTTCGGTACATGTTTACACTAGGACCATGTACACTAGGACCGAAAATTGCCTACACAATTGGGAGTGTGGTTTCTGTTCACCTTAATAGATTCTAAGAAACATTCTCTCTATGAACTTCTGTCGCAAATCACTACTTTCGGAGATATAAGACGTTTTTAACAGGAGGGAGTGTATAGGAGATATGAAAATTAAACTAACCTAACCCCACCTTTAGACTCACTAATCTAACCTAATCCCACGCTTTAACCTCCTAACTAAAGCCAAATCTGGGTTATAATGGAGGAGGACTTCGCGGTCGTTTTCAGAGACACCGACTAATTTTTCCTGGCCTGCAATAGGTGCTTTTTCTAATGGAGATAGTTATATTTTCCGGAAACCTATTCCTATTAAAAACGTCTTATACCTCCCTCCGCAAGTAGTGATTTGTGTATTATCATTATTATTATTATTATTATTACTACTACTACTACTACTACCATTGCCGTAATAAGAGACACCACACCGTCTTGCCTCTCGTTCAACAATACTACCCATTATTTCTGCCTTCTGTAACTGTTCTCGGGTTAATGGTTCATGGTATATTCCTTATTTACCCTTCCTCGGCCTTCCATAGGGGCGATAATCCCGTCATTTAAGGTTATTAATGGACAAAACAACACTGATAAAATGAGCAACATGGCATCTCCAGCGGATGTAAACACTGTGCCCGTGACGTCACACAGCGCCCGAGGCCACAACACAGGCTGCAGCCTTCATTACACATTATACACACTATATAATGAAGGAACTACCACGGATAATGTACAATGATCATATATACACCACGTACACCCTCAGAAACCCATTAAATAACCAAGAAATAAGGAAATTCAAGGTGTGAAAAAGTGACGAATTCACTGCGCAATATCTGCAACTACGTCCACACAAAATTTCACTTATTAAGTGACGCCTTAAAAAATAGTGAATCATATGATTTACTCACTACGTGAATGATGTAGTTTAAAAACAGTAACAGATTCTAGTTTGGGGTAGCAGTAAAAAAGTCGGATTTGTGTTTTTGTTAAAGTAACGTAACATTATAAAGCACTGAGTCGGGCGTTTTTCTCCCCTAAGCACATGAAATACACGGTAGCAGAACGCACACAAACACAAAGAGTGTGTGAATAACTTGGCAAACACAGGCAAACCCACACACTTCAAGTACAAGGAAGAATATGACGGATACAAAATAGAAACAATAACACAAGTCCAAGATTAAGATCTGAAAAATAGAAATCAACGGATTTGGCCCATGGTTAATGCCTAAAACGATGCAGAATAATCGAAATATATTGAAACAAACAAAAATCCTCCTAAAATTGATGTAGAAATAAAATTATTGATACGTAAAGGACATAGTATTCCGCAGGAGTGAGTAGGGTTGTGCGGTATCAACAAAATACCGGTATTGCCGATACCGGTATTTCGGTATACCGGATACCGGTGCACATCCCTCGGTAAAACCACACCAACACCTTCAACCCATTATTTCTGCCTTCTGTCACTGTTCTCGGGTTTATGGTTTATGGTATACTCCTTATTTAGCCTTCCTCGGCCTTCCATAGGGTCGATAATCCCGTCATTTAAGGTTAATCAAGAGACCCTAGGCCGCCCCACTGCCTGTGCCCGTGACGTCACACAGCGCCCGAGGCACAACACAGGCTGCAGCCCTGCATTACACATTATACACACTAAATAATGAAGGAACTATCACGGATAATGTACAATGATCATAAATACACCACGTACACCCTCAAAAACCCATAAAATAACAAAGAAATAAGGAAATTCAAGGCGTGAAAAAGTGACGAATTCACTGCGCAATATTTACAACTACGTCCACACAAAATTTCACTTTTTAACTAACGCGTTAAAAAATAGGGAATCATATGAGTTAATCACAACGTGAATGATGTAGCTTAAAAACAGTAACAGATCCTAGTTTGGAGTAGCAGTAAAAAAGTCGGTTTTGTGTTTTTGTTAAGGTAACGTAACATTTTAAAGCACTGAGTCGGGCGTTTTTCTCCCCTAAGCACATGAAATACACGGTAGCAGAACGCACACAAACACAAAGAGTGTGTGAATAACTTGGCAAACACAGACAAACCCACACACTTCAAGTACAAGGAAGAATATGACCGAGATTAAATAGTAACAAAAACACAAATCCAAGATTAAGATCTGAAAAATAGAAATCAACTAAATAGTCGTATGTACAGATGAAAGAATGGTGGCAGCAAGGTGTGTGTGATGTGTGATCAGATGATGAAACGTGGACGCACTTGATGCTAGAACAATGATTGGAGGTAGTGTTAGGAAGTCGGAGTGAAGAATGCGAGAGATGAAGACAGGAGAGGGAGTGGAGTACCTGCGGATTGTGTGCTGATGAGGATGACAGTCTGTGATTGAGAGTGTAAAGAATTCTGACAATTCTTGGAGCAGCATGAAGGCAGGGGCCTCAATGATGGGACCCTGTATGGGTGTAGATGCAAAGAAAAAGGAAAAAAAAAAATCCTAGTTGCTTCCCCCTTTTGCTTCTCTCCCAACAGGTTACGTGTGTGGGAGAACGCTGGACCAAACTTCACCGACAGGATCAGCTGGGTGATCCAAATCAAGATCAAGATCTACTCATTTGGCCCGAATCTTGATCTTGATCTTGATCAAGATCAAGATCAAGATCAAGATTAATGCCTAGAACGGTGCGGAATAATCGAAATATATTGAAACAAACAGAAATCCTGCTAAATTTGATGTAGAATGGAAATTATTGATATGTAAAGGACAAATAGATGCCATTACTATTTTAAAAAAAAAAAAAAAAAAAAGAAAAATAAAAAAATTCAATAGGCTATCAAAAACCTAACGCTAACTTTTAACAGTTCCGAATATAATAATATTCCTGGCCAATAGCTCATTTTTAAGAAGGAAAAATAGTCAGTGTCTCAGAAACAACGCGCAGTCCTCGTCCATTCTTACGCCGTTCTACAGCCGCACGTATCTTTTAGAACACGGGACCGTATCTTTAGACACGCTATCACTAAATCTGCATTAAACAGTGTCGCGGCAAGGAAGAACAGAGGCGATGCAGGTCACAGAGAAGAAGAGTGTGCGGACGTCTTTGCCTGTTCTCCTCGCTCCCTTAAACAACATGTCATAGCTCGCTAAAGTAATGATGCGACGCGAGTGTCTAGAGAGAATGTTTCCTAGATATCTATTAAGTAAAAGAACAACTCCAATTGTGTGTGTGTGAGAGAGAGAGAGAGAGAGAGAGAGAGAGAGGAGAAGGTGACAGAATTTGCGGTCGTAGATTGTAAAATTAATACCGATATATAGATAACTATTGTTCAATCCATGAAATATCAACATGAGGGACTAGTGTTGCTGTTTGCCCCTGTTGCGCCATTTATGCAGAAGAAGAGAAAAGGAAGGGGAAAAGGCAAAGACAAATAACCAAACTCGGCAAACCGCAAGCTTACACGCGCACACATCCTGCTCTCTCCTGCTAACAACTATACACCACATGTGCTTACTGACACCCACCACAAGCCAACCCAGCTACGCCTACAACACCAACACCACACAGCACGGCTTCACAGCCTCAAGTGTGCACGGAGCCTAGACTGATTCTGTTTTTCTGTGGCTTGTAACGACGGTGAACCTCAGGCTCAAGCCGAGAGATTGATGCCTTTACCCGCGTTCTGTGGTGTCGTAATATTCTATTCATTGAGAGGAGAGAGGAAGAGAAGGAGAGAGAGAGAGAGAGAGAGAGACCTTGTGTATGAAGGTTGACAGATCGTTGTGTAGTAGAATTAGTAAATTACGAAACTAGAAAAATATAGAAATGATTTAGGAGCAAATAGAGTCACTGCAAGTTGCAATTACCTGTGTTCAGATTGAGATGGCGCTATAATTGCGATAATGGTTAATACCAATCGGCTAACTGGCACTTACAGGACCATCAATCATGTTAAAATACATAAAGGTATATACCTCCCATTTTCATATGGACCGATGCTCTGCGTTAGCAGGTGTGCTGCAAGTGTAATGCAGATCAGTATTGATTGTGTAGGCTTGTAGATGCGAAACTTGTGACTAATAAGAAGACGGTGCAGCATCAGTGTGAAAATAGACTGTCGAGGTGTGAGTGGAGGTGATAACGTATGTTCGAGGCACATTGGATCGGAGAATCTGAGATGGAGGAATATCTGCTTCACGAGTTTGCCAAACAGCCACCCTCCCTATTCGATAAAGGTATCATGAGGAAGAACACTAAGAGTGTCCTTGCTAGTGTTCTCAAGTCGAAAGTGAATGTCCATCTAGAACTTCCAGATAATGCACGTTTTGTCCTTGATGGAGGACATCTTCTTCAAAGCTTGCCATGGCCTGCTGATCCCACATACAACCAGGTGTGTGACCAGTATGTATCCCATATTCTTGTTCACTATGGGCCAGGTAGTATAGTAGTGTTTGAGGGATATGGCAGTGCTTCCTCAACTAAAACTGCGGAACAGCAGCGAAGCGCCAAACAGAACACTTCTCCTGACATTGTCTTTGAGTTGGAAATGAAAACCACAACATCAAAAAAGGCATTCTTGAGTAATGGCAGGAATAAGGACCGATTATCCAAAAATTAAAGGAGAAATATGAAGCTGTGGGTATAATTGTCAAACAGAGTGTTGCAGATGCTGACTGGCTGATTGCATCAAGTGCCATGATTACATCAACTGCCATAGATGGTGCCCCAACTCAAAATTCGCCTGTCGTTGTCGTGGGAACTGATACTGACTTGCTGGTGATGATGGTCGCACAAGCCACCCCAAACATGAATCTTCATATGCTCTGTGGACGGAACCCTTTGCATGTGTACTCAATCAATCATCAATCATTGGGGGCATACGCCGGGGGGCGCGTCGCCTCGCCCACCCTACGACGCCACTCCCGGGGGTCACCACGCGCGAGTTCCCATGCAGGCTCCTTTCCCATACCAAGCAGCTCTCGACAAGAAACATCAACTTGCCCCAGCCACGAGCCTTGTGGGCGCCCCCTTGGCCTCCTCCACGCCGGATTGTCTCATACAGATACAACCCGATGGGAAGGATTGGTTTCAGGGTAGCGTGCCACATGCCCATATAGCCGAAGTTGGCGCTGACGGACTATGCAGGTAATAGGCCTCGATTCAGTCTCACGGTGCAATCGCTGATTTGATACGTAATCATCCCAGCGATACCCCATGATTCTGCGAAGACACTTATTACCAAAGGCATTGATTCGTCTCTTCAAGTCACTATTTAGTGTCCATGTCTCACAACCAAAGAGTAAGACAGGGATCACAAGCGACTTGAAGATCCGGATCTTTGTCCTCCTGCACAGGTACCGACAACGCCAAATACTCCCGCTGAGCGAGTCCATAACACCGTGGGCTATGCCAATCCACCGTAAGACTTCTTGACGTGACCCGCCGTCATTATGGACTGCGCTACCAAGGTATGTAAAACTTTCCAAGATCTCAATGTCCTCGCCACACGCATGAACAGACTGTACTGCTTCATCTAGTAAGTCTCCAAACACCTGGACCTTGGTCTTGAGCCATGAGACCTCAAGTCCCAAAGGCTTTGCCTCCTCGTGCAGCGCCTCGAGAGCCATCACCAGGACCTCCAGCGACTCAGCAAAGATTACTGCATCATCGGCAAAAACAAGATCAGTGATCTTGGTGTTGCCGACAGATGCTCCACAATCACTTTGATCTACAACCTTGTCCAATACCCAGTCCATACAAGCGTTGAAAAGTGACCGGGCAAGGACGCACCCTTGCCTGACTCCTGTATTCACAGGAAAGAAGCTGGATACACCTGCCCCACACTTCACAGCACTCTCAGTCCCAGAATACAGACCAGTTATCAAACCCAGAATACAGATGTGTACTGTATACGTGAAATCCAGGAAGCTTGTTCTAGCATCAAACAACACCTGATGTTTGTACATGCAATCACTGGATGTGATACTGTGTCTTCCATATACAATCAAGGGAGAAAAAGGGCCCTTCAGCTGTTCGATAGTGATGACAATTGGGACTGTTTGAGTGTTTTCTCTCAGTCTGACAGCAGTCAGGATGAGATAGCACGCATAGGAGAGTTGTTTCTACTAAAGCTGTATGGAGCTGTCCGGTCAAATTCACTGGACAAGCATCGCTATGTTATGTACTTCCGATCTACACGTAGAGCGTCCTTATCCTCATCTGGTTTCAAGTTGGAATCAATCCCTCCAACTTCAGCAGCTGCCAAGCTCCATAGCTATAGAGCATACCATGCTGTTCAGCAATGGCAAGGAAATGAGCTACCACCAAATGAGTGGGGGTGGGAGTACAGAGAGGGGATACTTGTTCCAATCTATACCGATAGGCCTGTTGCTCCCGAGAAGGTACTGAAAATGGTATCTTGCGGCTGCAAGGTAGGGTGTGGAAAGTCATGTCGTTGTTACAAGGCACGGATGGAGTGTACCATAATGTGCACTGGTTGCAGTGGGTACAATTGTAAATATTCGCATGTTCTTGATGTGCAAGGCTATACCACTTTTGATTGATACCACTGATTTGATTGATACCACTGATTAGACATTCCTTGAACATATGGTTGGGTTATTTGTGGTTTCTAATTGGTGTTTTGTACAATATAACATAGTTTGGCTATTATAAATGTAACGTACATAATATAGTTGTGGTATTATTAAACTAAAAAAAAAATAATAAAATATTTTTCTTCACCTTATTGCATTTATGCTAATTATGTCAACTCAAAATATTTTTTATGGCTCCATTGTATTCAGCACACTCTAAAACATAGATGTAGCTACACACAAAAATCTTATTACTACGAACTCGGATGGATGATCATAGTACTTTTAATTTTATCGTTAATTGTGATGGCGGCCATTTTGAATTATGAAAATGCCACGAGGTTGAATTTGCAGAACTTTGCATAAGGGCGATATATACAATATTTTGGAGCTCTCCTGCAAAAATCAGCTTTCTACTATTTATTTCCACCTTTTAGCTAATGCTCCTGTACTATAGGTTTTCCCTCCTTTTCCACCTCTCTAATTCCTTTATCCATGTTGAGTTTGTCCCAACCTCCTTCAGGATCTGCTTCACCCATCTATCCTCACTAAGTCCCTCTATTTTCTTCAGGAGGTTAAGTTTCCCTTTCAAAATCCTTTCCCTGAAAGTGCTCCACCCCATATCTCCTCGAATGGCCTCCACAGCTGTGCTGGTTGGGGCTCCTAAGCCCCATCTACCAATAATGTTCTGTGTCCTCTCTAGCTTAGTAATGTCTCCCTCCCGATAACAGGTTATCTCAGACCCATACAAGCAATATGGCACTGCCATTCCTTTCCAAAGACTCCTACCTACTTCATATTTGTTAATTGTCCTACTTCCCCCGTTAATGATCATGCCTGTCATCCTCCTAGCCTTTCCCTCATTAGTTTTCCTTTGTCTTTCTCCTCCAACTCCTTCCTTACTTACTTCCAGTCCGAAGTATGTTCTTAAGTATACCTATCAACCACCTCTAGAATGTTGTTCCCTAGAACCCATTGAACTTCCTCTCTGCTGTTGAACTCCATCACTTTACACTTCCTGACACTGAACCTAATGTTCCATTCCCTTCCATAACTGTTGACTATTCCCAGCAACTCCTCCATGTCTTCCTTCCTCTCTGTCATGAGAACTACATCGTCTGCATAGGCTAAACATCCTAGTTTTCTATTCCCCACTCTGACTCCCTTCTCTGACTTTCTGATCCTCACTATCAGTTCCTCCATGTAGATGTTGAAGAGTGTTGAAGAGATAACACATCCCTGCCGGACTCCTATGTTATTCTTCATCCATCCTGTGCTGATATCTCCTGGTGTGAACTTTACCTCATTTTCCTTATACAACTCCCTAATTACCGGCACCACCTTATAATCTACTCCTAGGTGTGCCAATAGTCACATTAATTTTCTTCTATCAACCGAGTCGTATGCTCTCTCAATATCTATAAATACCAGGTACAGTTCCTCATCTCCCCTCTGGCTCCTTTCTATGATTTCCTTTATCACCAACAAGTTTTCTAAACCTCCTCTACCTTTCCTGAACCCATTTTGCTCTTCTCCCAGCACCTTATCTTCCTCCAGCCATGACATTAGCTTGTTGTTTATCACCCACCTAAATACCTTGGCCAGTACATTCATCACTGCTATGGGTCTGTAATTTCGTATTTCCTCTTTTGGCTTCCCTCCTCCTTTATGTATAAGTGCCACCCTACTCCTTTTCCAGTCTTGGGGCACCTCACCTTTCTCCAACATCTCTCTAAACAGATTAACTAGAGCTAGTTTCAACCCTTCTCCTCCATACTTTATGAATTTCCCTATGATTCCATCTGTTCCTCCTGATTTTCCTATCTTAATTGCTTGTATAGCAGAAGGTACATCCTGCTCCTCTATTACTATACTTTCCATTTCTCTTTCTTCACTGTAGATAACTAAGTTCCCTACTGTGTTGCCAGAACTTCCTATGCAGAAGTTTATACCTGGTGCCTTTGTTATTTGAATGAAATTAATTTGGTTAGGATTTTTTCCTTGATTTAAACTTGAATTGAGAATTGGAAACTTGTCTTATGACTTCACTATTTGATTATAGTGTGAACACTTCTCGCTGCGGAGAGTACTGAAATGGGAATAAACTTAAGGGAAAGGGGTAGGGGTAGGGGTTAAGGGGAAAGGGTATGAGTTAAGGGGTAAGGGGAGTGCTGCCACCAGCTCAGACAAGTAGTTCTATGGTTTTACTTTCTGGGCATGTTTGAATAGATATATATATTAGATTTATCTTGGTAGTCGTGATTGATACGTGGAATTATACCGAGTAAGGCTGACTCTTTTGGAAGTGTGGGGAATTACTGTCCTAACACAGAATAATCACCTGGGTTTTTTTTGCAATAAACACAAGAACTATATTTGAAACATCATCCTATTTATTCATCCTGAAGTATTATGTCTCTTGTTTGAGATCACAGACAAACATATAAGTTCTAATCCAACATAAGAAAGCTCTCCATCCCAACACAGGAAAGCTCTAATCTGATATAAGTAAACCTTTACACTCTGATACAGGAAGCTCTTCCCATGTGATGAAGGTAAGCTCTTGTGAGCATAAACCTCCCTCACTGAATCTTACTGATGAATTATCCTTCACTTAGGTAACATACCGCTGAATACTTATAATTATACATGGAAAATATAAGGGGGGAATATAAGAGTAAGAATGTTGTGTGTGTTTCACTAAAAACCATGTGTCGGGCTTTTGGCTCGACTGAGATGTCCGCCTGTCGGGGAGTGGGAGAGAGACTCTTTTAATAACACCTATAAGGATGGGGCAGGCCTCCTTTACGTTAGTGAAAACTAAACAACGGTACCCATATTTGGAAATATAGATAAAAATATTATAACAAGGAAAGGGGGGGGGGGGAATAGGAGCGAAACGTCGTACGTCTTACCTGTCGGGGAGTGGGAGAGAGACTGCCTTCTTGAGGATGACTAAGACCCGCGGGAAAAGAGGGGATGTTTGGATACCCTGAACTTGGCCTCTCCTGAAGAGCTTATAGACCCGAACTGACTAATTAAATAATGAAACAAGTGTACCTAAGAAAGGGCTGCCTATAATACAGTCCTGTTACTTTGATATAGAAGAATTTAATATGTTTAATCTAATATCCGAGGAAAGTGTTATTGAGGTTCGTTTCCAGCATACGAACGCGTCTTTTGGAGGGACGGGGTATGGAAGTTGGTATATAAATTTGGTAGACTTTCAATTTAGCGAATAACTTTACTAACACATCCATGTATGACCGTGATCTTTCACTATGGTGACTATTTTGAAGGACATTAAGAATCTAGGAGTGTTCCTTGATCTGATAGGAGGGTGAGGGGAGGATGAAAAGTTTTGAACCTCTTAGTTATCGATGATCGCGAAATAAGTGTCCCACGAATGTTGACTCGTATCCGGAATGTCGGGGGGGGGGGTGAAAGGAAGGAAGGAAGGAAGATAGAAGTGAGAATGAGGGAAGGAAGATAGAAGTGAGAATGAGGGAAGGAAGATAAATTACACGAGAAAACTAAAAGATTGAATTGCTTACGGGACATAACCCGGGAATTGTATGATAATAATTCCCATCCTATCTCTTCCGAATAACGGGCATTACACTACTTCCTCTTCCACTTCTTCCTCCTTCCATATGACTTTCCTCCAGTATTCTTCCACTACAGGTATAATCTCTTTCTCTCTTGTTAACTCTCTATCCTTCATCTTCAGCCTAACTTCTTGGTGCCCACTGGCCCCACCTAGGTTTCTCCTCAGTCTTCTCCATCCTTCCTTTTTTCTTTCCCTTCTAGGCATATTACGAAGTACCTGTGCCTGTTCTTCTTCCCACATTCCTATCTTCTTCCTAACTAAGGACTGGGCTCTTTTCTTTGCCTCTTGGTATCTATCCCAGGCCTCCCTCCATTCTTCCTCATACCTCCCCCCTTGAAGTCTTGCTAATTTGGCCAAACTTCTCTGTTTCCTGTTCTCTTTTTTTCTATCTCGTATTGCCTGTCCGACCTCCTTATCCCACCAACCTTTGAGCCTCATTTTTCCTATTTTTAATTTCTTTGTTCCTATCGCTTTCTTGGCTTCCTGTCTAATGACGTTCTTGATCCCTTGTTCCCACTCACTAACAGTACTCCCAATCCCTTCTGTATCTCCTGGCATGGTATTCTCCATTCCTCGACAATACTCTATCCAGTTAGCGTTTTTCACATCCCATTTTTCTTTCCATATTACCTTCTTAGCTTTATTTTCCTCTCTGTCTTTGCCACACGTGATCCCTATCATGCTATGATCTGATATATCTACATCCTCATTTTTCCAAATCCTGCATCCTTGTCTATCTACAGACTCATTGACGAGTATATAATCTATCGCCGACTCGTTGTTTCTATCTCTCCATGTTGTTGGGTTTTCTAACTCCCAATTTTTTATTCTACAGCCCGACCTTTCAGCAAAATCTAATAACAACTCTCCGTTCCTGTTAACACTTTCCTCCATCAGGCCGATATGACCATTCATGTCGCCCATTATCACCCACTTGTCCCTCCCGAACTTTTCTTTGATCTCAAACATTGCCTCAAACAGCTTCCTATTGTCTTCCTGATTTCCACGACCTTCTACTCCCATGTATACTATTGTCACCCACCAGACTTTTTTCTGTTCCCTAACTTTTACCGTTACTATATCTCCTTTATTATAACCTAGTTGGTTTTCTATATCCCAGGTTGGGTTTATTTCTTCAATAGTTCTTCCTGCCTTTTCTTTCATGAGTATTCCTGCACCTCCTTCCTTTTTTTCTCCTACCTTCCTTCCTCTGCCTATTCCTACCCAACCTCCTTCATCCCACTCAATGCTGTCATGCCATCCTGTCTCACATACTCCTATTACATCATACTCCTTTCCCTCTTCTATTAATGTCCTTCATTTCCCTTCACTCCATCCCCTTGTGTTCAGTAAGGCAAGCAGCATTCCTCCTCTACTCTCCCTTTCCTATGCCTGGTCACTCTCCTTCTGTTGAGCCCACTCTGCTACATTTCACGCCATCCACACTTTCCCCACGTTAGACTTGTGTATGCCATCTCGTGACCACACCTGGTTCCAAGTCATCCTCTCCCACAGCTCTAGCCCATCACACACACAATTCTCCAGCTGCTCTACTCACTTCTTATTCATCCACCTCCTCTTTGCACCATACAGTGAGGCCTCCTTCCCTTGCCTCATGGGGATACGCACCACCAGGGGGCTCTGCCGTACCTTTCTCTTCACCATCTCCACCATCTCCTCGAAAGCCTTCACTGTCTTTTCTCCTCCTACATCTAACAAACCGTTGCCACCTCCCTCTATGACTACCAGGTCCTCCGGCTCCATCTCGCTTAGGTGTTGTCTCACCTTTTCGCGGATGGTCCTGATGTTAGCTCCTGGCAAACATTTATTCTCTATCCTATAGTACTCGCTCGTCAGACTATGTATCTCTTTACCGAGCCCTCTTAGAATACTGTCCCGAAACAACCATATCCTTCTTTCCCACTTACCGGATCTCTTCAGACGTAATCGCTTGCCCCCGGTGACTTTCTTCCATGACCACCAGCCGACTCCCATCCAGGGTGTCATTGTCGCCTGGGCTCGCAGGTCTGTCCTCCTCTCCCTTGCTCTGGCTCCTTGGTCCCTGGTGGCCGCCGTTGTCGACCTGTCGTCTCCGTGGAGTGAGGTTGTGCTTTGGTTTAGCTCTCAGGATTATAATGGCTACGTCTGTGATGGCGAGTGTTGTGGAGGCGGAGAGTGAAGTGGTGTTGTGTGTTGGTGCTGGGGTTGAGAGTAGTAGTGTGTTAGTAATGACTTTTAATTTAAGTAGTGTTCTAAGGTGACGGATAAGTCTATTCTCCATGTTAGTGATGAAAGAAAATGTGTTGTCAGTGAGGACTTTAAATTTAGTTTTATCACCAAGGATGGATTCAGTTTTGTTAATGTACTCAGTTTTATCTAAAATTATTGTACCGCGTCCTTTATCGGGTCTAGTGATTAGGATAGTATCATCAGATTTAAGGGTATTTAGGGCATCAAACTGAATTTGTGGGAGTTTTGGGAATGAATGTTTGAATTCATTGAATTCGCGATATGATGAATGGGCAATAGTAGAGATGCCTTGAACTAAGTTATCCCACTCCGTAATAAGTGTTTTTTTAGCTTTATATTTAAGTGTATTAACTTATTATTATTAAGCTTCTCAAATGTAAAGTAGTGATTGACATGGTTAATATTAAATTTTGGTAGGGCAAAAGGTAATCTGAGTGAAAGTAAATATTTTTCACTCGGATTACCTTTTGCCTTACCAAAATTCAGTAGGAGGCCATGGAAGCGTGGCTGTACTCTTGTGTGCTTGTTTGATTGTTCCTCGGAGAAGGAGGGCAACACCGTGGACTGTATCAGCGCTGGCCAACTTATATGCCAATGATACTGCATCAGCAACTGTTATTGTGGTGCTGTATACCAAACAAATCGATATGCATCCCTAGGCAGCAACCTTGATGAACTCTATCTTGTCACTAATATCATGGTTCTTCAGTCGGTTCATCAGATTCTCGCTTCGATAGTCCTGGTTGGGAAAGTGTTGCTGTTCAAATTCGGTGATGTAGATGAGGCGCACGGTGGAGAGCTGTATGATCTGTTTCTGTTCAACTATATGCTTCTGGATGTGTTCTACCACCAAGTTGAAGGCTGCGTTATGGGCAGCAGCCCTATGGGCCTGATCAGTGTCTACGTTACGGTTCTCCTCTCGCTCCTGTGCCCGGATGTGATTTCGATATTCCGTGGTGAAGGACATTCTGCATTCGGAATGGAACTGTGCTTCAACGGCAAATAAGTCCTTTTACTCAGGGAGCCAAGTGAAAAATCGGTCCCGGCGTGCTGTAAAAGGTTGGCCTACCAAAACCCAATCTACATATACTTAGGATCATGATCTAGAGGGCCACCCTTCTGAAAAAGTTGCTGGAAATTATTACCAGCCCAAAAAAAAAAAATCGAGAATTCCAGCCACACCGGCACTAACTCGGACCTTAGTAGTGATGTTCTCTGCAATGATGATTCCGAGCATGTATTTCTAGTATTTTTCAGTGTTTCTAGGTGTGCATGTGAGCTTCGTGGTCAATGCATTGAGCTTACACTGAAAAAACTTCTATTTCAGTGTAATTATGATTATTTTATGCTAAGCATTGGAACAGAAGATGAAAATTGTAGTTGTTGATTTGGCATTCGTTATTTTCTGTTTCCTATGACTTCTGTTTTGTGCTATAGTGGTGGTGGGTAGTTACAGCATGCGTTTTTTTATTTCCTACAGGTTTCTATGCCGATCAAAGGAGGGAAAACAACTGAAGCAATAGTGGTGTCTCTTATTGTTTTCGATGGTGCATGACTGCATATGAGTTGAATGGTAAGGCTATTGAGTTAATGCTGAAAAATAAATCCTTTATCATTTTGGTCCTTTTCTATCTAACACTGAACGTTCACTGGAACAGATGAAGACAATATAGTTGTTGGGTCTGGCATTCATTTTTATCTGTTTTTCTATATCTTTTGTTTTGTACTATAGTGGTGGTGGGTAGCTACAGTATGTGCTTTTTTATTTTATTTGTCACAGGGTTCTGAAAAACAAGATAAGCAAAGGAGTGAAAAGAGGAGCAGCAGGAACGGTGTCTCTCAACCCGCCAAAAAGGATGAGAGTGTCTGTGGATTACTCTAGGTGTGTCATATGCCAAGACTCGTCTGAGGTAGAACTGATGAACATTCAGACTACATCTGTACCAAAGTTTATTGATGCTATGAATGCTCGGCAAGATAAAACGTACTCAATGCTTAAAGATGAATTAAGAAATGAAGCATGGACCACAGACAAATCCCTAAGGGGCATAAAAAGTGTCGGAACGGGTTTTATACCCTAAAAAAGGGGTTACACCTTAGCTAAGAAAAAACGTCTTGGAGATGAACCAGCTCCCAACTGCAGTGCTGGCCAATCTTCAAGCAGCGCATCATCACTGGAATCACCAATCAAAACTAGGAAATATGCTCCAGCATTTTATTAAAAAAACAACTGTGTCATATGCAACAAAACATAGCACCAGGGAAAGAAACCAACCAGCAAGGTATCAACCAAACTAAGCCAGCAAGCAATACATGACAAGGCCAAACAGTTGGGCAGGCGAGCTATCCTTTACAGACAGTCAGAACATGCCAGGACAGCCAGTATCCATTTCTGCTGTGACCGATATGACACAGACAATCTCAAAGCTTCACAAAACCAACACAGGTATGGTATGCCAAGTCAGAAAAAGCAAAAGTCTTTGAAGTCAGTGAACAATACATTGCTCCTGCTCCACATTATTTTTACCCAATTTCTGCCAACAAAGAAGCACTTTTGGACTTTTTGTGCATGAAATGGAGTCAGGATGAAGAGCTGAAATCATCATTAGGTTCAACATGCCTATACCTAGGTGGTGGCTTCAAGAACGTAACAAAAAGTGTTGTGGTCGCAAAAGGTACAGTGAATGAAGTTGCAGAGCTGCAGTCTACTCAGAATGAAGCAGACACCAGAATTATACTACATTCCATCTACAGCTTTCAGAAAGAGGGATCTGAACGAGTAGTCATTTATGCAAATGACACAGATGTCATCGTTTCATGTGTGTACTATACTTCTACACTCCTTAAAGAACTGCATGAAATATGGGTGCGCACCACACAATCCAGCTACCTCTCGATCCATCATATGGCAAGTAGTTTGGGCCCAGCACAGTGCAGATCCCTTCCCTTCATCCACAGCCTGAGTGGACGTGACATCAACAGTTTCCCTTTCTTCACCAGGAAAAAGACATGGCTTAGGTGCAGCAAAGAGGTAGAAATTCCAGCTCTTGAGGACTTTGGAGAAGCAGATGTGAATTCTCAAGGCACCGTAACGACAGACGTCATCCAGCAAGCCAGAGAACTGCTGGTAGCTGTGTATACAAAGAAGGATGATGAATCTAATGGCTCTGCACTGGGAGACTTAGGAGTACATAAATTCTTAAAGTAATCGTCCAGACCATTTCCTCATTCTTGATTTGATGTAGTTAGAGTATAGCCATTATCGAGTGTATCAACAATATGTTGTCACTTCTTGCATCCAGTCAGCCGTTTTTGAATAATCCGCAATCAAAATCTGTAAAGTCCCCGAGCTTCGAAAACGCTCATGGCAACTGGCAGACGATGCGCCACGGCTCGGTGACGTAGCAAAAGGGAGGCTCCTCTTCCCGCGCTGCTGTGTGTGTGTGTAGTAGTGTGTGTGTGTGTAGTAGTGTTTGTGTGTGTGTGTGTAGTAGTGTGTGTGTGTGTGTGTGTTTGTGTGTGTGTGTGTGCGTAGTAGTGTTTGTTTGTGTGTGTGTGTGTGTAGTAGTGTTTGTGTGTGTGTGTGTGCGTAGTAGTGTGTGTGTGTGTGTGTGTAGTAGTGTTTGTGTGTGTGTAGTAGTGTGTGTGTGTGTAGTACTGTTTGTGTGTGTGTAGTAGTGTTTGTGTGTGTGTGTAGTAGTGTTTGTGTGTGTGTAGTAGTGTTTGTGTGTGTGTGTAGTAGTGTTTGTGTGTGTGTGTGTGTGTGTGTGTTAGTGTTTGTGTGTGTGTGTAGTAGTGTTGTGTGTGTGTGTGGTGTGTGTGTGTTAGTGTTTGTGTGTGTGTGTGTGTGTTGTAGTAGTGTTTGTGTGTGTGTGTGTAGTAGTGTTTGTGTTTGTGTGTGTGTGCGTAGTAGTGTTTGTGTGTGTGTGTGTGTAGTAGGTGTGTGTGTGTGTGTGTGTGTGTGTGTAGTAATGTTTGTGTGTGTGTGTAGTAGTGTTGTGTTTGTGTGTGTGCGTAGTAGTGTTTGTGTGTGTGTGTGTGGTGTGTGTGTGCGTAGTAGTGTGTGTGTGTGTGTGTAGTAGTGCTTGTGTGTGTGTGTAGTAGTGTTTTGTGTGTGTGTAGTAGTGTTTGTGTGTGTAGTAGTGTTTGTGTGTGTGTGTGTGTAGTAGTGTTTGTGTGTGTGTGTGTGTGTAGTAGTGTTTGTGTGTGTGTGTGTGTGTAGTAGTGTTTGTGTGTGTGTGTGTAGTAGTGTTTGTGTGTGTGTAGTAGTGTTTGTGTGCGTGTAGTAGTGTTTGTGTGTGTGTGTGTAGAAGTGTTTGTGTGTGTAGTAGTGTTGAACCTCATCAGGCTCCGCTAACACCTGTTCATCCACCTCGTACTCTGGCTCAAACATATAGGGTTGGGCTCCCATCACAATCTGGTTCGTTTTCCTCATATACGCGAGCAGCGTCATTTAGTTCGGTCTCAGATTAAGCATCGTACTCTAGAATTATCAAAGCGACAGATTCACTGTCTGACACCTAAGTACAATCGCTCATCATAACATTTGCCGACAGGTCTCACAGAGGCAGACGAGTGTTGTTTACATTGGAGCGTCCCTTTTGTGACGTCATCAATAACATGCGTAGCCCTGTTGGAGGGAAGAACAAATTTTTCGCGCGCTTTTTACAAAAGTCATGTTTTTACGGAAATAAGGCCCAACTGAAGACGCATTTCTGTTGCATGTGAAACGGGCAGCACTGGCTACAATACTTGACAAAACAGCGCATATCCCACAACCAAATTTGGAACCATTTACTAATTTTGGCTGGTCACTAGTAAAAAACAAGCTTTTGCCAGTTCCATCCACTTTACCAGCATGGCCAGATCAAATGTCCATGAATATCTCGTGTGGCTGTCTGAAAGGCTGCAACAGAAACTGTTCTTGCAGCACAAAAGGCATTCCTTGCTACATTGGTTGCCGTTGCCAGGGATCAGAAAGAAAATGTAGTCGTATAAAGTGCATTGTTACACTGGATGCAGACAGCAGTGACTCTGATATTGACAGTTAATGTACATGATCTATTCCATGTGACAGTATTATAATTATTCTGCCATTATTTTAATGAAATTTATTAAGTGTTGTACAACCATTAATTTTGGTGCTTTTCTCATAAGCATAACTGTCACAGATAATCATTATATCGATATGTAATGTTTACTTCAGATGTTTATTTGACTACGTAAACTAGAATAAAAATGTTTGATTTCTAATTATATGGTTATTTGTCAAGGCCTAAGTAACTAAATATCAAATATGCCAATAATTTACATTAGTTTGTAGTTAAAACAGAATTGAGAGCAATCTTTTGCATTGAAAACGTAAGTAGATAAAGTGTATAGGGACAAAAGCTACGATTTTCGAACCTATGGGGTTATATTAGTTTTTGACCTCCAAAAATTTTCCAGCAACTTTTTCCCGGGGTTGGCCCTCTAAAACATGTTCCTAGACACCTAAAGATGTGATTTGCATAAGCCAAACTTTTACAGCACACCGGGACGAATTTTGGAAAAAATCGGGTTTGGTTCCCTGGGTAAGATTCAATATTGAGTCTCAACTTGCAGGCTCTCTTGATTTTGATGTGCTTCATAATTTTGCCAAGAGGAAAGCAAGGAAACCGCAATTGTTTGTCAAATGATTGTGACATATATGTATTCTGTATGTAATCTTGATGTATTGCATTATGATTTTACTTTTATTAATGATTTCGCAGGATTATAATATGTTTCATCTGTATGTTGTGTTAAATGTAATATTTTCCAAAATTATGAAAGGGGTGAAGGAATCAGGGATGAAAGGTTAAGTTTAAGAGGTGTGAGGGAAGGTATGCAGGGTGTGAGGGAGGGTATATCAGGTGTGAGGGAAGGTATGAAGGGTGTGAGAAAGTTTACAGTAATCGTCCAGGCCATTTCATTATTCCTGATTTAATGCAGTCAAAATATAGCCATTGTCGAATATATCAACAATATGTTGTCACTTTTTGCATCCAGTCAGCCGTATTTAAATAATCCGCAATCAAAATCTGCAAATTCCCCGAGCTTCCAAAACACTCCTGACGACTAGCAGACAACGCACTATAGAACTCGATGGAACTCTGGTCACCGATACGTATGGCCCCCACCTCAACCTTTACCTAATGCAGGAATAGGGGCCCCAAACTAGTCCTGCCCCGGCACATTTAAATTCTCTCGGCACCCCTGCTTGGTAGTAGAAAAGTAGTAGTAGGTAGGTATAGGTTTAGTAATAGTAATAGGTAGTAATAGTAGGTAATAGGTAGTAGAAAGACATTCCAGTATAAATATAAGTGGAAGGAAAAGTAGGAAAAAGTACAGCCCCCCTGCGATGGAAATAGCCCCCCAAATGTCAAATCCTGGCTACGGGCCTGTCCCCCATTGCCTCCCACCACCACCAGCCTCCTTTCACCCCCCCCCTTCTCTATCACCCCCCTTCCCCCCTTCACCAACACCCACGCCATGTATATTGCTGTATAGAAGATAACCAAAATATCCCAAGATAGACCAAAATATTCCAAGATAGACCAAAATATCCCAAGATAGACCAAAATATCCCAAGATAGACCAATTAAAATATCCCAAGATAGACCAAAGTATCCCAAGATAGACCAAAATATCCCAAGATAGACCGAAATATACCTAGACCAAAATATTCCAAGATAGACCAAAATATTCCAAGATAGACCAAAATATTCCAAGATAGATCAAAATATCCCAGGATAGACCAAAATATCCCAAGATGGACCAAAATATCCCAAGATAGACCAAAATATTCCCAAATGGACCAAAATATTCCAAGATAGACCAAAATATTCAAAGATAGACCAAAATATCCAAAGATAAACCAAAATATCCAAAGATAGACCAAAATATCCAGATAGACCAAAATATCCAGTTAGACCAAAATATCCAAAGATAGACCAAAATATCCAAAGTTAGACCAAAATATCCAGATAGACCAAAATATCCAAAGTTAGACCAAAATATCCAAAGATAGACCAAAATATCCAAAGTTAGACCAAAATATCCAAAGTTAGACCAAAATATCCAGATAGACCAAAATATCCAAAGTTAGACCAAAATATCCCAAGTTAGACCAAAATATCCAAAGTTAGACCAAAATATCCAAAGATAAGACCAAATAATTCCAAGTTAGACCAAAATATCCAAAGATAGACAAAAAATTCCTAGATAAACCAAAATATCCCAAGATAGACCAAAATATCCCAAGGTCTGAAAGCATAAATGAAACTGCTGAACCCTAAATGTGGTACACATGCTTACCTTGAGATAAACTTAGTTAACCCCTAAGTTGAATCATAACGTAATTTCCATTGTAATTTGGGTACTATTAAACGATTTTTAGTGAATATAAACAATATTTTATAGATATGGCCTGTTTAGTATCCTTGTCTACTAGATAATGTGGTATATTAAATTGCTTTTTGTAATCTTATGGCTAACAACAGACGATTTTATATAGCAAAGGAAAGATTTGGGCGTGAAGGGGTTAACTATATAACTCTTCCTTGCTCTATATAATATAGTATACTAGCAGAAAGGGTGCCCTCCGGGCACCCTTTCTCCTAGCTCCTGAGGCCCTCCTCAGGAGCTAGTGTAGCTTTGCGGACACTGTGGGCCTGCGGCCCACAGTGTCCACAAAAAAAAGTGGCTTCTCAAAATATCGTCACATTTGAAGACGGTTTTGAGCCGAAATTAGTGAAGGAAGTGAGAAAAACTCTTCCATCCCCCCAAGTCGATCACGGCCAACAAATTTGGACTACAAAGTCAAGTCTCTATCTCGCACGGTTTAACCGCTACAGCAGTTTTTAGGTTGTTTTTGCTTGCGACGCCCACCGGGGTAGGACACGCTCCTCAAAACATCGTCCATCCCCCAAGGTCGATCACGGCCAACAATTTTGGACTACAGTGTCAAGTCTGTATCCCGCACGATTTAGCAGCCACAGCCGTTTTTAGATTGTTTTTGCTGGCCTCGCCCACCAGGGTCGGCCACGCCCATCGAAACA
The DNA here is from genome assembly GCA_016584305.1 of Chionoecetes opilio. NCBI lineage: Eukaryota > Metazoa > Arthropoda > Malacostraca > Decapoda > Majidae > Chionoecetes > Chionoecetes opilio. The sequence goes on along the minus strand of JACEEZ010000832.1, from coordinate 104,098 downwards.
TGGCCCATGTTCACCGCTGGGTCATGCGGATTCCAAATATGTGCGGTATGTGGGGTTTTGGCCATTTGTAGCCGAGTCTATAACGAACATACAGACACACAGACAGACAGAACAATGTTGAGATATATATATATAGATTATATGCCTCCAACGTGATGTGATGTGATGATGTGATGGTGATGGCTCTCGAGGCGCTGCACGAGGAGGCAAAGCCTTTGGGACTTGAGGTCTCCTGGCTTAAGACCAAGGTCCAGGTGTTTGGAGGCTTACTTGACGAAACAGTACAGTCTGTTCATGCATGCAGCGAGGACATTGAGATCTTGGAAAGTTTTACCTACCTTGGTAGCGCAGTCCATAATGACAGCGGGTCACGTCAAGAAGACGGCGGATTGGCATTGCCCACGGTGTTATGGACTCGCTCAGCAGGAGTATTTGGCGTTGTCGGTACCTGTGCAGGAGGACAAAGATCCGGATTTTCATGGACACTAAATAGCGACTTGAAAAGACGAATCGATGCCTTTGGTAATAACTGTCTTCGCAAAATCATGGGGTATCGCTGGGATGATTACGTGTCAAATCAGCGATTGCACCGTGAGACTGAATCGAGGCCTAATACGTACATAGTCTATCAGCGCCAACTTCGGCTATATGGACATGTGGCACGCTACCCAGAAACCGATCCTTCTCATCGGGTTGTATCTGTAAGAGACAATCCGACGTGGAGGTGGCCAAGGGGGCGTCCGTGGCTGGGGCAAGTTGATGTTTCTTGTCGAGAGTTGCTTGGTATGGGAAAGGAGCATGCATGGGGACTCGCGCGTGGTGACCCCCGGGAGTGGCGTCATAGGGTGGGCGAGGCGACGCGCCCCCTCCCGGCGTATGCCCCCAATGATTGATTGATTGATCTAACATTCACGTTAAAGACCGCCAAAATTAAGGTATTGTAGGACCTATTACCATCACTATAGAGGCCAAGTCAATGTAAACATGTATACTTTCCGATATTTTTTAATCCTACAAAAATATAAATCTAAGTAGCGAATGTCTCAAAATGCTATACATGTGATTTAAAAAAACAAAATTATTGTATTTAATATATTTTATGTTAATAGTTTAAATGTTTAGAATTATTACAGTTAATATATAACAAGCATAACAAATATAATGATTAAATTTACTGACATTTTTAATCCTATAGCCTACCATATAATTTTCTTTTTCTCTAACACTTTACAGAAAACGTTTCAGCACAGACTGCAATAATAAGGATGGAAAATACTACCGCCAATAACACTATATCGCTAATGCACTAATGTCGCCAGGCGCCATACATATGTTAGGAATGTCAGCATCACCACAGACTTGTATGTGCCACTGAAAAGGCATGCACAGTAGTTTATATCATGTACATCACACTACATGTCTTCAGTAAAAAGAGGGGTTGGCTAATTTAGTTCGGGAGGTGTCTTGTTACTCCTCTCTTGAAAAGATTTAAGTCGTAGGAAGGTCAATTGAAAAGGGTCTTTTATATCTGATAGAAGTTTTTAAGTGGATAAAGGGATACAATATAGGCGATGTAGAAAAAGTTCTTACGGCTAGTAATCAGGGCAGAACAAGAAGTAACGGATTCAAGCTGGAAAAGCGTAATTTAAAAAAGAAATAGGGAGAAACTGGTTCACAAATAGGGTGGTGAATAATTGGAATGGACTCAGTCGTCAGGTGGTCAATCCGGAGTCTATTGGGGTTTTTAAAAGGAGTCTGGATAAATTCATGGATAGGGAAGAGAGGTGGATATAGGTAGAGTTAAGTAGCAGGAACTACCTCGTGTAGGTCTCACGGCCTCTTGTAGCTCCCTTATTTTCTTATGTTCTGATGTTTGTACCTTGATATTGATTTACCCAGTGTGGCATTAATGCAGCATTACGTGAAGTGTTTTACCTGTGCCTTGATAGACAAAACTATTTATACCCTGCAGTGTGAAAGTATTGTCCAGACCATTAGCCACTTGACCTCACTGTTGTCAACACACAGGTTGTTCACCATTGTGGTCTGGCTCTATAACTATACCAAGGCACTCACACCAACAGTTGATCATGAGACATTACCTGAAAGACTCACACTGCTTCAAGACATGTTGTTTCTATAAACTTTGCTTGATGAGAAGTTATCATGACAATGTGTACACACATTAATTGAAAGTCACACCTGCAATGCCAACCCAACAACTGCTGGGGCCATTACTCCCTCACAGAACACAAGGGCACAGCTGCCACCACACATGTAACACACTGCCCACCACCACCACCACCACCCATTGCCACACAGGACACTCCCACAGGCACGGGTACAACCACACTTGTCCACACAATACACCACCTCAAAAGTGGATCTTCACGTGCTTGGCAATTTCACCCTTTGTATAGAAACACTTGCTACAAACATCACACTTGAATTTCTTATAGCCAGTGTGTCTCAAGGTGTGTTCATTGAGTTGAGAACTGGTAATACATTTTTTCCCACACTCCAGGCATTCATAGTTCTTAACACCACTGTGTCTCAGGGTGTGTACGGTGAGGTCTGACTTTCTAGTAAATCTTTTCCCACACTCGAGGCATTCATAGTTCTTAACACCACTGTGTGTCAGGGTGTGTTCGGTGAGGTGTGACTTTCGAGTAAAACATTTCCCACACTCGAGGCATTCATAGTTCTTAACACCACTGTGTCTCAGGGTGTGTTCGGTGAGGTCTGACTTTCTAGTAAATCTTTTCCCACACTCGAGGCATTCATAGTTCTTAACACGACTGTGTGTCAGGGTGTGTGTGGTGAGGGAACCCTTTCGAGTGAACCTTTTCCCACACTCCAGACATTCATAGTTCTTAACACCACTGTGTGTCAGGGTGTGTTCGGTGAGGTGTGACTTTCGAGTAAAACATTTCCCACACTCGAGGCATTTATAATTCTTAACACCACTGTGTGTCAGGGTGTGTTTGGTGAGGGAACCCTTTTCAGTGAACCTTTTCCCACACTCGAGGCATTCATAGTTCTTAACACCACTGTGTGTCAGGGTGTGTATGATAAGGGGTGACTTTGGAGTAAAACATTTCCCACACTCGAGGCATTCATAATTCTTAACACCACTGTGTGTCACAGAATGTCTCGCAAGCAAACTCTTGCATTTAAAAGTTTTACCACAACTTTGACACTTCTGCTCACTGTCTGCCTTGTGGCCTGAGCTGCCTGCCTCCAGGTGAGTCTTGCCATCACCCCTGTGCCTCACCACACCTGAGGCAGACTGATCCTGCTGCTCCCGCCCACTCATGATGCTGCCCGGCCCCACAGCCTCCACCGCAGCAAGACTCTCGCCAGCACACGCGACGGCCGGTCCTGCGGGAACCCTCGGGGATGCCGGAGCTAGCCGGGTCAGTGCCGGGCGGAGCAGCTGGCTTGGACTGTGATCTCAGCACCTGCAACAGTGGTGACAGTCAGCACACAGAGAGCCACGCGCTGCCCTGACACTCTGCTCCTGCCTGCGGGGCCCACACCCTGCTTCCTGCCTCACTCACACCACACTTGGCAAGGCCTCTTCTCCCTCCTCCTGCCCACTTAGGGAAACACCAGCATGTCTGTCTGTCTGTCTGTTTGTCTAGTCTTTGCATAACTATCCCCTCAGACGCTACAACAGGCCAACATGTTCACTCGCACTCTTCCCACCTCAGTGTTTGTGGTGGCCATCTGTGAGTCCTGGGGCTGTGTCTTTGGTCAGCAAGACAAGTAAGGCAAGGTATGGAGCCACACAAGCGGAAATACTCCGTGACATTAATGGAACTAAATCATTATACTCATCAGGCGGTGAAGACTGACTTTAAGGATCTCTCAAGTTGCCTGAAGAATAAGGAGTCACTGGGAAACTGTGGCTTGTATAAACAGGGACAAAGGCGAAAATAGTGTTGGGGTGAGCAGAAACCCGCCATGTGGAACAGATGGTTAGAAATGGACGAGGACTGCGCGGTCATTTCCTGAGACACTGAGTAGTTTTGCCTGGCCTAATATTGGTGCTTTATCACATGGAGAGATTCATATTTTCCAGAAACCCATTAAAAAGTTTTTTATGTACTTTTCATCACCAAATCTTAGGGTCGCTGTTTCCATTGATAACAATGTATCTCCAACAGAAAAAAACACTAAAATTTGGCCAGGAAATAATAGTCAGTGTCTCAGAAACCAGGGAAGTGACGCAATGGTAACAAAACAAGTGTGCCCCGCCCCGCATTGGCCAGCCAGGGAGTGGTCCACTATGCCCCGCCCCGCCGGGAGGATTATTACCCTAACACAATCTTAACCTAACCTCGTAAAGGGTTGGGGGGCCTCTGGGTAAATTTCTAGATGAACACCAAACTCACTTTGATGGACGCAACTATTTTTTTCTGGTGTGTTTTTATGTGTTTTGAATGAATCTGCTAACCGTTTCTGTCGCAATTTTTTTTTTTTTTTAATGCAAAAATGACAAAAAAAAAATTGAGCCTAAACCAAACCTAACTTTATAAAAAATAAATAAAAAAAAAAAAAAAAAAATTATTGCGACAGAAACGGGTAGTAGATTCATTCAAAACACATACAAACACACCAGAAAAAAATAGTTTCGTTCACCCAAGTGAGTTCGGTGTTCATCTGGAATAATACCTTAGTTAATACTAGTGCCTCTGGACAGGGAGGGTGTGTCTATTAATGCGCTATTAGACAACCATACAATTTCTACAATATGTATATAAGTTTTGAAGGTGACGAAGTGGATTAATACTGTACAATATACTGAGCAACAAAGAATTTAGAAAATATAAGTGATAACGGCGCTAGCGACCGCGCAGTTCTCGTCCATTATAACCCCGAACAAATTCCCGTCACACCCTAAGCCCGTAGCAATACCCTAATACACCACCCCCAAACCCTCAACACCAGCCTGTCACAGCCTAAGCTCGTAGCAATACCCTAATACACCACCCCCAAACCCTCAACACCAGCCTGTCACAGCCTAAGCCCGTAGCAATACCCTAATACACCACCCCCAAGCCCTCAACACCAGCCTGTCACAGCCTAAGCCCGTAGCAATACCCTAATACACCACCCCCAAGCCCTCAACACCAGCCTGTCACAGCCTAAGCCCGTAGCAATACCCTAATACACCACCCTCAAGCCCTCAACACCAGCCTGTCACAGCCTAAGCCCGTAGCAATACCCTAATACACACCCCCAAACCCTCAATACCAGCCTGTCACAGCCTAAGCCCGTAGCAATACCCTAATACACCACGCCCAAACCCTCAACACCAGCCTGTCACAGCCTAAGCCCGTAGCAATACCCTAATACACCACCCCCAAGCCCTCAACACCAGCCTGTCACAGACTAAGCCCGAAGCAATACCCTAATACACCACCCCCAAGCCCTCAACACCAGCCTGTCACAGCCTAAGCCCGTAGCAATACCCTAATACACCACCCCCAAGCCCTCAACACCAGCCTGTCACAGCCTAAGCCCGTAGCAATACCCTAATACACCACCCCCAAGCCCTTAACACCAGCCTGTCACAGCCTAAGCCCGTAGCAATACCCTAATACACCACCCCCAAACCCTCAATACCAGCCTGTCACAGCCTAAGCCCGTAGCAATACCCTAAAACATCACCCCCAAGCCCTCAACACCAGCCTGTCACAGCCTAAGCCCGTAGCAATACCCTAATACACCTGTTGGAATTATCGACCACCAATTGATGGTCGACAACAACTGTTAAAATTATAATGTTGATTAATGTGAACTCACCATGCGATAACCCATTTCTGCCTTAATCTGCTATGATACCCTATTTAGCTCTAACTAAGGTATACTCAGCATTGGCAGGTGGGTTGTATTATGCGTTGGCTTGATCTCTATCCTTGGGGAAGTATTGGATGTCGATGTGGTCAGAGTTGCAACAGGCTGGGAGTGGAACTCGTGGCTTTCGTGGTGACTGGTTGAAAACTCCACCTAAAATGGCCGCGATGGTTGGTCGGCCGACGAAGCTTTTCACAGCTGAGCCGATATTATCAAAGTGTGTTTTACACTTCGTCCTTTCTTAACCGATTGATCGGTTAAAATTTACTCATATTATTATGAGTTGACTACACCTTAGTGTATAACCAAACCGCTGACTCTGACCTCATGTCGTAGTGGCTCACGCGTTACTAAATTACCTCCACTGAAAAACCTTTCAGCTTGGCTCGTGACCGCCACGTATTGTTCCAATAATACTTTACTCCCATACGTGGGTCACTCACAATTCTTATACTATGTTAATCCTTTGATTAATTGTGGTATTATAGATGAATACCACCAAATTTATATCTAATTACATCTTAATATACCCAAATCTATTATAATATATACATAGGTGGAATTTGTGTCCGTATCCCGAATTCCTGACGGTAGGCGCCAAATTCCACCATTCAAATTAACCTTACTCAAAATTAGAGCGGTTTTTAGTGGATAATTTCCACAACACCACCCCGAAGCCCTCAACACCTGCCTGTCACACCCTAAGCCCGTAGCAATACCCTAATACACCACCCTCAAGCCCTCAACACCAGCCTGTCACAGCCTAAGCCCGTAGCAATACCCTAATACACCACCCCCAAGCCCTCAACACCAGCCTGTCACAGCCTAAGCCCGTAGCAATACCCTAATACACCACCCCCAAGCCCTCAACACCAGCCTGTCACAGCCTAAGCCCGTAGCAATACCCTAATACACCACCCCCAAGCCCTCAACACCAGGCTGTCACAGCCTAAGCCCGTAGCAATACCCTAATACACCACCCCCAAGCCCTCAACACCAGCCTGTCACACCCTAAGTCTGTAGCAATACCCTAATACACCACCCCCAAGCCCTCAACACCAGCCTGTCACAGCCTAAGCCCGTAGCAATACCCTAGTACACCACCCCCAAGCCCTCAACACCAGCCTGTCACAACCTAAGCCCGTAGCAATCAGTACGGTGATGCAATCAGTATAACTCTGATGTCGTTACAGGCGTGGCAGCTCACCTGTCTTGTTGTGGTTGTTGTTGAAGGGCAGTGAGGTCTGTATGCAGGATATTCGCCCTGGTGTACAGCTGGGAGTTAACTCCTTCACGCCCAGATCTTTCCTTGGCTATAGAAAATCGTCTGTTGTTAGCCATATAATAACGAAAAAGAACTGAATATACCAAATGAGTTAGTGGACAAGGATACTAAACAGGTCATAGCTATAAAATATTGCTTATTGTCACTAAAAATCGTGTAGTGGTACCCAAATTACAATGGAAATTACGTTCTGGGTCTTAAGGGGTTAATAACAGGCGCGACAGTTGACGCGTCTTGCTCGTGAAGGCACAGGGGAGGCGGAGGATGGTGGGACGTCGTCTCTAATGTTGATATATCTCATCTCACTCATTATTCCACGTTATTTGTTCAGATAACTACTGTTCACTCACTGTAATATCAACATGAGAGACTAGTGTTCCTGTTTTGACCCATGTCGAACTCCATTTATACTATGAGAAAGAGAAAAGGAAGGGGGAATAAGGTACCCACTCTAATTTTGACGTGTGACAGATTTAGCCCGACAGCGGCCAGCAGGGTGGTCAGGTCACAGGTGGTGACCTTCAGGGCGATGAGGTGACCACGTAGAAGTGTGGGTGGGCGTGGCAGCGAGGACACGGCAGCAGCCAGTGCTCCATCGCCTCCGGGACATTTCTGCAGCAGGGCAGTGCGGGTCAGGGTGAGGTGCAGGCGGTGCAGGTGTGCCAGGAGTATTGTGTGGCCGAGCAGCAGGCGGGTGAGGGCGACATCCAAGACGCGGGATGGTTGTCTTATCCATGGGTGCGGGGAGGAGGAGGAGTCTGTGCGGTGGTGACCCATGGAGGTGGCACGGAGGGCGTCACCTAGCGACCTATCCCAGGCGGAGCGCCGCAGCAGACTTTAGAGATCAGGGGCTTTGCGGTGGAGGGAGGGGGGTGATATTTAACACCTTAACACTTTATTATGTTTGCCATTTTACAATATTTTGTATTGATTATAACAGGATATGGGGTTGCAAACAGCCCTTTACAAGCAAACGCTTTTTGGGCAAAGGTGCGGAGAGGGCCATCTTGGCGGCAGCATCAGCCACCTCGATCGTTGCCCCGGATGTTGCAATGGAAAGGCACCCACTGCAAGGTGATCCCCCAGCCTACTACCAGAGAAAATAAGAAGAAAGAAAAAGAAAGAAACTAGAAATATAAAATAAGAGAAGACAACTAATTAAAGACACAGACAGCAAGAAGAAACACGTCAGGGAGTGTCGTTGAAAAAGGCCAAACTCCTGACCCACAACTGAACTGAATTGAACTGAATTACTGACACGAGGTAGAGGAGGAGTCGTTGAAGGGTGTGTGTAAGGGCCGTGGAGGATGCCGGGCGACGGGAGAGGAGGAGATGGAGGGAGGAGAGAGAGAGTGTGTAGATGACAGCCCTGGCTTGGGTGTAGGTACGTAGTGTTGGGATAAGCCAGGGCCTGACGGATGGCGGGAAGCTCCGCCGTCAGAGCGTCAGCCTCAGGAGGCAGCCGCCACGTCTACAGATGGTGGAGCGGGGGTCGTGGATGGCAGCGCCTGTGGAAGGAAGGGTGGGGGAGTGAGAGCCATCAGTGTAGACCTTGAGGTGATGGTGGTACCGTAGATAACACTAAAGTCGCCAGTCACTTGCCACTGCACTAATGCCGCCAGGCACAATATATTACGAATTTTAGCATCACTACAGACTTTTATGTGCCACTGAAGACATGTAGTGTGATGTACATAATATAAACTACTGTGCATGTGTCTTCTGTGGCACATAAAATCTGTAGTGATGCTAATGGAACGCGAGAAAATGGGTTAATCCTGTGACTCACGATTGACGAAAAGTTTACATTGAATGGTGCGAGTAAAGTAATACATATATAGCTAGTTATTAAATGCTCAGAATTTTTCTTCACTCCTCAGTTCCTAATCATTTAGATATAGGTTTCCGGCAATATTTTATACCCATGGTCGCTAGTGACGTCACGGCAAGAAGGCGAGGCAGGGAAAAAGTACACGCGCTCTCTCTCTCCTGCCAACCTGTAGCTGTGGCATATATTGTATATGCCTCATATGATTTTAGTATGTCTAAGGAATCTCACTATAATCTCACTGAGATGGCGCCCATAAATCGAATTGTTGCTACCCTATGAATCAAGGTACTCTATACCCAACCTCCGATGATCTTTTGTTTGTGAAGATAGTCTGTCGCTTATACTTGGGATTATCTGTAGACAGGCGGGGGTAACAGGGTGAGCTGTACACAAAGGGCACAGAGGTAATGTTATTTTTTAGTTTTTTTTGTATTAATGACTTGTTATGAGATATAGTACTGACATGACATGTATACTAATTGTAGACTTCATCTAAGATAAGTGTGTAACGGGAAACTTGTGTAATCATCGCATAAATAAAGGAAGAAGAGGTGATAGGAATTCTGCTGATAACAAGTGTATCCATTAGTTTCACGGCGGCATGTGATCTGGCAATAAAGGAAATTCCTACAACGAATTTCTGTGACCTGATGTCAGTCCATGAGTCAGTGCTAAACCGAGTCCGGAAGTAAAATGAGCTCATCCAGCTACAGTGAAACTCTACCCAAAGGTGCTCCAGCATCCACGTGCACATGAAGGAGGACAGAGACTGCCCATGATGCCTTGGCCAGCCTCATAGCCTGACAGCCTCCACTCAACAGTAAGGTCAGCATATGAGGCTCAAAGTGTTGGAAAGAAGATCCTTGATTCCATGGTCGGACAATCTGTCGCAGGATACAAGTTTTCTCAGAAGAATCATGTTAAGACCCTGGCATCAGCTACTCATGTGAAAACATCTTCTGGTGCCCAATTTGAGATGGATTCACAGCGTCTCTATCAGCGTCTTCTTCTTACAGGTTTCAATGGTGACATACCACTTCCAGATCTCTTCCGATATGAGATGTGCTCTTTCCCACCATCTCTCTTTGACAACCATGTGTGCATGAGGATGGGGGATAAATCGGAAATCATTCACCATCTCCTCAAGCTTGTTCCAGAGAGCAGTAGTGCAACGTCCTGTGACATGAGTATGCAGTACATCATTGATGGTGGTAGCCTGCTTCATAAATTCTCATGGCCTAAAAATGCCAGCTACTCGGAGATCTGTGAAATGTACGTCCGACACATCAAGCAATCATACTGTCATGCTTTGGTTGTGTTTGATGGGTATCATGGATCTAGCACAAAGGATGAAGCACATCGTCGCAGGATGGGGAATGATATAGGTGCTACAGTGTTGGTTTCACCAGAAGTGCATGTAACCATGACCAAGAAGAGCTTTCTTGCCAATCCTTCCAACAAGCAAGCATTCATCAATCTACTTGCAGAGCAAATGACCAAAGCGGATATCGCCGTTGAACATGCAAAAGGTGATGCTGACTACAAGATATGTATGTCAGCATGTCTTCACGCCAAAGAGAAGCCAACAGCTGTTGTCGCAGAGTTCTGATATGTTCCAGCTGCTAACGCATCATGCCAATATTGCTGACAAAGACTTATACATGGTGACATCCAAACAAACAGTGTGTGTCACAACTTTGGCAAAGAAGCTTGACCCATTACTCTCTGGCGCCCTGCTCTTTCTGCACGCTTTCAGTGGGTGTGACACTACGTCTAGACCTTATGGGATTGGCAAAGTGTCAGTACTCAAGAAATATGCAGAACTAGAGCGGTGTAGTTCAATATTCATGTCTCCATCTTCATCTAAAGCAGAAATAGAAAGAGCTGGAGAAGATGCCTTGTTGATCATCTATGGCTGCACAACATCTCTGAGCCTTGACTCGGCAAGAGTGGACAAGTTTCAGCAGAAAGTGGGTACTGCCACGCAGTATGTGTCGCCAGAGAAGCTTCCGCCAACATCTGATGCAGCCATTTTCCATAGTCATCGCGCATACCATCAGGTTCAGGCATGGTGTGGTAATGATCTTCCTGCAGAAGAAAGGGGCTGGACGACTTCTCCTTCTGGCTTATATCCCGTCAAAATGTCTCAGCCGTCGGCACCTGATCGACTACTTAAGATAATACGATGCAATTGTGGTGGAAATTGCAACACAAGAACATGTACATGCCGCAAAAATGGGCTCCATTGCACTCCAGCTTGTGGTCAATGCAAGGGCATTACCTGTTTGAACGGTCCACCTGTGGATATTGAAGAAAATGAGGTGGAAAACGATGATGATGAAACGGGACTATAAATAAATTAATGTGTTTGAAAGTCACTTTGGAATATACACATACACATATTTATATACATATATACATACACAATATACACAATACAATAATACATATGTAAAAGATTATAGCCGTATTATTATAATTTTGCTTAATTAGCATAATTTTGCTCATTTTAGGGTAATTTTAGGCCAAAATTTAGCTTTTTCGAGGATTTCAATATGAACACTTCCTCCAATCTCTTCCAAAGTAAATTTAAATGAAAGAGCACTTCAAAATTAGTAGG
>JACEEZ010000832.1:70000-90000 GCA_016584305.1 Chionoecetes opilio | reverse complement strand
GGTCACTCTGAAAATCGGCGTTAATGCCTCATTTTTCAGCTTCCCCGCTCCTCCATAACAAACCTGGGGACCCGTCGAGAACGCGGGGTTTTGGCAAGGGAAAGTGGAAGCGTGTTTTGCACGGCTGGTAGATTATGTGCATGGCGTTAAATTTCTCCGGTAAACACTGGTTAGGACGACATGAGGGTGTAAATATTGCGCAGGAGTTTGCAACGCCCTTCAGCCGCAGCGCAGCATACATTGTCACACTTTCTGCCTTGCCTTGCATAGTCTGTTCAGTTGAGGTTAAGCTTCATCAGCAAAACCTACATTGTGATGGGTGCTACTACATCGTGCGGTCTACCTCGGGGTCTGTAATCTACCGTACTGTAATGTGCGGTCTACCAAGACCCCACCTGACCTGACTACCAGGACCCTACTCAACCTTATAAAATGGGGTTCAACAAAGTACCATAATATGTCAGTGTCCTCCTTCTAAAGAAAATGAGAGGCATTGGCAGTGAGCTATTTCAATCACACCTTGATCACTTGTGCTGGAAAGTGCTATGAAAATATTATTATTATAATTTTTTTTTACATATGTGCCTATAGCCCGTGTAGGCAGTGAGCTCCAGGGGTGGGATGGCAGGCCCTGGAGGTTCACCCGAGGACCGTGGCCGGACAGTTTGTCTACGGACAGTTTGCCTACGGACAGTTTGCCTACGGACAATTTGCCTACGTACAATTTGCCTACCGGACAGTTTGTCTACGGACAGTTTGCCTACCGGACATTTTGCCTACTGGACAATTTGCCTACGGACACTTTGCCTACGGACACTTTGCCTCAGTGTTTCCACAGGAAAATTTTTCTTTACCTTGGACAGTTATAGTGATAACCCTACCGTAGATAGCAGTATAGTCGCCAGCTGCAATAATGTCGCCAGGCGTCAAATATTACGAATTATAGCATCACTACTGATGTGTATGTGCCACTGAAGATGATACACAGTAGTTCATATCGGTGACAGGACAACTCATACCGCGGACAACTCATACCGGACAATTCATACCATGCTAATTCATACCCCGGACAATTCATACCAGACAATTCATACCCCGGACAATTCATACCCCGGACAATTCATACCCCGGACAATTCATACCAGACAATTCATACCCCGGACAACTCATACCCCGTACAATTCATACCCTGGACAATTCCTACCATTTAGGGGAGACGGTAGCGGAGTGGTTAGCGTCTCCGACTGGCGTTCTCGGTGACCCGAGTTCGATCCCCGAAGAAACCCAAAACCTCTCTGCACCGTCGAGATGCCTAAGAACACCCAAATGCCCTGCCCATTAACTCTACCTTCGATTGCGAGTGCATCGGAGGACACAGGGGGGCGGCATGAGCCTCTAATCACAGGCGTCACTATAAATCCTGCCTGCGCCACCACGGGCGGGGACCAACCATCATCACAGCCCTTAAGTGAACCTCCAGAGCCTACCATTCGAGCCCTGGGTCACCACTGCCTACAGGCGCTATAGGCACAAATATGTAAAAAAAAAAAAAAAAAAAAAAAAAAAAAAAATGCTAATTCATAGCCCGGTCACCGAATAGTTTACTTATTGGAAATAATGAAATATATTTTTCAATGCTTATAAATAATTAATATAGGCCTATAACGTCTCGTTTATACTTCTTATGGGCATGTTTTTTTTTTTTTTTTTTCCATATAATTTTTCCAAACTTGTATGATAGAATGATAGAATAAGCTTGTCCATATGTTAATTGGGGGTTTCAGGTCAGACTGCTGAAAATTGGAAAAAATCGGTTTAATAAAACTTTTGAATTACTATTATTCAAAAACTAAGCTTCATTGGGGATTGCAAATGGTTGCATTTAGACGGCATTAGTGTGGACTTTATTCAATTAGTGCCCGGCATGGGTATGTCAAAAAGTATGCGAGCGGTAACTCTTACAATTTGTATCAAGTTTACACTTTGTTACCCTCTATCTCAGTTAATTATTGACGGAGTGTTCATTTTTACTGGGCATATCATTGACATTATCCACTATATATTTGCAAAGAATGAGCTCTGAGTGGGCCTTAGTTTGAAAAATGAAAGAAAAAAATTTTTTTTTTTTTGCATTTGTATGCTCGTCCCATTCACGCACCAAGAATGATATGTCACTTAAACACACTTGTGAAAGTTTGGGGATTATATGTCAACTAGCCGCAAAGCCGCCCTCAGGGCGGACTTTTTGGCTAGCTCCTGCGGAGGGCTATTGGTGGGCCTCCGGCCCACCACCTGTGTTTGGTGGGCCGAAGGCCCACCAAACACAGAGTCTCCAGATAGCCCCTTCTATCTTTCCTGAAATCATGGATGTAGAAATGTATGTATTAACGCCAACCCATTCACATCACCCCCAACCCATTCACTCACCCATTACCCATCACCCCTCACCCATTCACTCACCCATTACCCATCACCACACACCCATTCACTCACCCATTACCCATCACCCCCCATCTATTCCCTCACCCATCACCCCCCACTCATTCACTCACCCATTACCCACACCCATTACCATCACCCGCCCATTCACTCACCCATACCCATCACCCTACATCAAGGTTTCCTCAATTCTCGCAACCCACTTTTTTTCACAATTCTCGCTAATAGGCTGCTAAAAAAAAAAAAAAAAGTGATCGGATCATCTCGTAAGTGGGCTTAAAAAACCTTCCCCTGGTCGACCCGATTCCAAAACTGTGCCATATGAGGGGATTACGCCACTGGGGGCGGCACCTATCGCGGACAGACAGACACACACACTTTCGCTTATATTATTATAGATATTCAAAGACATAAAAGGGGTAAGACCATACAATGTCTCTAAGATTTTTTTCTCGACAGGATGTCGCTGGACTTCAATGACACATAATTTTTAATGGCATTTCCACACTTATTTTTTTTTTTAATATTTATTTAAATGCCCCAATTCAGCTCCAAAGTGGGAAAAATATTCATTTTCAGTAATCATTCATAGGTACAAAGTACCCTTTGTTTGATATTCTCTATCTCGGTAACCAATCGTTGTTGAGCGACCCCATTAGTGATTCTTAGACCATTAAACTATTCGCTCGGCACCCGTAATGTAAAAGTTTTTGACTTTTTATAACTCTATAAACATTTTCAACTGATTTTAATAATATTTATTCATATGACGTAATAGTATAATATCTCTAACATATGAAAAAATCTGACTGATCCGACATATAGGAAGGAAGTCATTCAATTTTTTTTTTTTTTTTGACATCTAGCACCCTTAATATTTGTTGGATCAATTAAATTTTTCAAAATAGCATAGATATTGTACTTGTACGTCATCTGTGTGAATTTTATTACATATGGATAAAAACTAAAAATCGCAAATATTTTCCTAAAATAAAAAAAAAAATTCCTCATCACCCATAAAAAGTTTCGTTACTACGTTCCCGACAATATAGCATCATTTCTATAGTTAATTTTCGTTTAGTTTTTTTATATAATTTTTTCAAATTAAAATAAGAAATAAAAAAACATAAATATATATATATATATATATATATATATATATATATAAGAAGAATTCAACCCCAAAAATCTGTAAAAAATATTCTATATAGCCGAAAACGAACTAACGAAATTTTACGTGGGTGATAATGAAAAATAATAAAAAAATTGTAGAACATATTAGCGATTTTTACAATTTCTATCCAAATATATATTTTTGTTTACAGATGGGGTATTAGTACAGTACCCATCATAAATTACAAAATCAAACAGATACGATAAATATGAAGGGTGCTAGATCAAGTTTTTTGAAAAACTATGGATACAAAATAAATCAACGCATCAAAATTATAGACCCTATAAAATCAGAAAATGATGTGCCTTTAGTTTAATAATCAGACAAACAGTTTACCAGATACAGGTCAAAAAATATTATAAATCTGGCATTATATTTTACACAATTACCCCAAAAGTGGCATTTCCTTAGAGATACAAGAAAAATTTGATATCAAAATTATAGACCATAAAAAAATCTATAAATAATCTACTATAAGTTTTACTAGGAGGCAAACAGTTTTACAGATACAACCAAAAATTGTGATTCCTAATGTCATATTTTCCATAATATGCCCCAAAAGGGGCATTTCCCTTACAGATACAAAAAAAGATATATAAATAAAAATTGTAGATCATAAAAAATCTATAAATACTTTCTATTAGTTTAAAAATCTGACAAATAGTTTAGCAGAAACAGCCCAAAAAGTATTATTCATATGGCATAATATTTTACATTATACCCAAAAAAGTGGCCCTTTCCTTATAGATAAAAAAAAATGACACTACATTTAAATATAAGATCATAAAAAACTCTAAAAATAGTTTTCTATAAGATTTATATTAAGGCAAACAGTTTACAAGATAAAACTCAAAACAATTATTCCTAAGGCGTAATGTTTCACATTATGCCCCAAAAGTGGCATTTTCTTTATAGATACAAAATTTTTTTTATGAATTAAAAGTGTAGATCATAAAAAGATATATAAATAGTTTTCAATACGTTTTACAATCAGACAAACGGTTTAACAGATACAACCCAAAAACTAATACTCATAAGGCGAAATATTTAAATTATAAAAAAAATAGTGGCATTTCCCTCCCTCTCATATTTCTCTCTTTTTTTACCTTTCTCTATAGTCCATTTGATATACATACCTTAAGCCGAAAATTTAAATCGAACGAATTTGAAAATATTTGTAAAACAAATATAAGGCCATTTATAAGCTATTCTAACAGAACAATAAAAGTAGTTCAACGATAATTTACCTCTCTAATACGTAAAACTATATGCAGTCTATAGAAAGCAACATTCACTTTCATATTCAGGGAAAAATAGAAAAAAAATATAAGCCTTGATATTTGACCGCTGGCACTATTTGAATATAGAAAGTCCTATGACCGATATTTAAGTCACTAGCACTCAAAAATAAATTAATATATAGCATTAAAATTTCTTCTCATAGCACAATATACTACTATTTAGCAGGTGTTAGAGTTTCAAGGTTTTATGATAAAAAGTCTTAGAATTACAATCCTCCAAATATGGGCATATAGACGGATTTTTTCTTCTTCAGTTTTTGCATATCTCTCTCTCTCTCTCTCTCTCTCTCTCTCTCTCTCTCTCTCTCTCTCTCTCTCTCTCTCTCTCTCTCCTCTCTCTCTCTCTCTCTCTCTCTCTCTCTCTCTCTCTCTCTCTCTCTCTCTCTCTCTCTCTCTCTCTCTCTCTCTCTCTCTAATATATATTTATACTATATATATATATATATATATATATAATATATATATATATATATATTATATATATATAATATATATATATATTTTATCGTCAATAATTAATTGAGATAGAGGGTAACAAAGTGTAAATAGATATAAATTGTAAGAGTTACCGCTCTCATACTTTTTGACATACCCATACCGGGCACTAATTGAATAAAGTCCACACTAATGCCGTCTAAATGCAACCATTTGCAATCCCTAATGAAGCTTAGTTTTTTAATAATAGTAATTAAAAAAAATTATTAAACCGATTTTTTTTTTATTTCAGCAGTCTGACCTGAAAACCCCAATTAACATATGGACAAGCTTATTCTATCATATACAAGTTTTGAAAAAATTATAGGCAAAAATAATAAAAAAAAAATATATTCATGCCCCAAAAAAGTAGATATAAGACGTTATAGGCCTATATTAATTATTTATAAACATTAAAAAATATATTTCATTATTTCCAATAAATAGACTATTCGGTGACCGGGGTATGAATTAGCATGGTATGCAAATAGTATGGTTTGCATTAGCTATGGTAGCAAATATTATTGTCCGGGGTATGAATTGTCCGGGTTATGAATTGTCCAGGGTATAAATTGTCCGGGGTATGAATTGCCCGGGGTATGAATTGGGTGGGGTATGAATTAGCATGGTATGAATTGTGCTGTCACCGATATGAACTACTGTGTATCATCTTCAGTGGCACATACACATCAGTAGTGATGCTATAATTCGTAATATTTGGCGCCTGGCGACATTATTGCAGCTGGCGACTATACTGTTATCTACGGTAGGGTTATCACTATAACTGTCCAAGGTAAAGAAAAATTTTCCTGTGGAAACACTGAGGCAAAGTGTCCGTAGGCAAAGTGTCCGTAGGCAAAGTGTCTGTAGGCAAATTGTCCAGTAGGCAAAATGTCCGGTAGGCAAACTGTCCGTAGGCAAACTGTCCGGTAGGCAAATTGTCCGTAGGCAAATTGTCCGTAGGCAAACTGTCCGTAGGCAAACTGTCCGGGTACCCCCGAGGACTGTGATGATTGGTCCTCCCCCGTGGTGGCGCAGGCAGGATTTTTATAATGACGCCTGGGATTAGAGGCTCATGCCGCCTCCCTGTGTCCACCGATACGCTCGTAATCGAAGGTAGAGTTAATGGGCAGCATGTGAGTGTTCTTAGGCCACTCGACGGGCAGAAAGATTTTCGTTTTCGTTGGGGATCTAACTTGAGTCAGCGAGAACGCCACTAGGAAACGCTAACCACTCTGTTACCGCCTCCCTATGATAGGAGCAGATGATTGATTTGTTTTCTTGTAACACTCTACTGTATAATAGAAAACGTTTTGTTATAAGATGATCATTAACCCCTTCACTGGTGATATCAAATTAATAGGCCTACCCCCTGTGCGGAAAGGTTTCTTTAAAATTCAAATAATTACTTATCATATTTTAAGTGCCTGGCCCTAAAATGAATTGGGATGCTCATTCCATACCAGAAAATCTATGTTTGGTCTTGGGGAGGCTACCAGCTAAAGTGAGCAACTGCGTCAGAGTGCAGCAACAGGGGCCCTGACCCTGCTGCGCCCGGGGCACAATGAAACCTCTTACTACTCAACATAATACAGCTTATTTGGTACATAAATGCTTATTTAAATTTATGCATGCATTCATTCAGCTTCTGTTTTATATCCATCAAGAATAGGGTTTACTCTCTGAATATTTAGCCTCGCCATTGAAGTGGAGGCGCGGCAGCGTCAACACGTCGTACTGTACCGCTTGACCTTATTAGTCCCACTAACTCACTAAAGCAGAAAAAGAGGTTCTGTTATATCACAACACTTGACACTGATGCCATACAAGCCTATCACAGGGAATATTTACCCACAACATCATTGACCGCGGAGTTTAAATACAGAAACCCTATGTGTTCCAGCCGCAGTGAACCCTTAGATAGCTGAGAGACCGCAGTTGTGCCAGCCGCATTGAAGGGGTTAAATAAATTATTTACATTTTATTTTCCTATAATACTGTACTGTATAATTGACAATATTATATCGTAATATTGAGTTACAAATTGAAATGCAAATGTCCTATAAATGTGCGGGAGACCGCACGTTTATGGGACAATACAATACAAATAATGAGGCATGTCCCGTCCATGTGTAAATGTCCCGGTAGGCCGCACGCTATAGTGTATATGTCCCGGTATTCCACACACTATAGTGTAAATGTCCCGGTAGACCGCACGCTATAGTGTATATGTCCCGGTAGCATATTGCCGAAGTCTATTGCTATACGGGATCAGGGGAAATTGGAACCAATCAGCGCGCGGCGAGGGCGGGGGTGTGGGAGGGGCTTATACTCAAACGTCCCCCCAAAATATTTACGGGAAACTTGCTTTTTTTGGGGCAGATTTTGTACGTGACTTTATTTAAAAATAAAATTTGTGGGGAGGGGGGGAAAAAAAAAAAAATAAAAAAAAAAAAAAAATAAAAAAAAAAAAAAAAAAAAAAAAAAAAAAGGGGGGGGGGGGGGGGGGGGGGGAGAGAGAGGGGGAGAGGGAGGGGGGAGAGAGAGAGAAAAGGGGGAAGAGAGAGGGAGGAAAAGGAGGGGGAGAAAAGGGGAGAGAGAAGGGGAGAGTTTGGGAGAAGGGGAGAGAGGAGAGAAGGGGGGAAGGAGGAGAAAGAGAGATAAAAGAGAAAAAGAGAGAGAGAAAAGAGAAAAAGAGGGGAAACGTAAAAAGATGAATTTTTTTATTCTAAATTGCATGCGGGTAAATTAAAAGGAGAGAGAGAGAGAGGGAGGAGGGAGGAGAGGAGGAGGGGGAGAGAGGGGGGAATGAGAAGAGAGAGGGGAGAGGGAGGAGAGGAGGAAAAGAGAGAGAGGGAGAGGAGAGGAGGAAGAGAGAGAGGAGGGGGGAGGAGGGAAGAGAGGGGGAGAGGGAAAAAAAAGGGAAAAAAAAAGCAGGGAGGAGAGAGGGGAGGGGGAGAGAGGAGAGAGGAGAGAGAGGGAGAGGGGAGGAGAGGGAGGAAAAGGAGAGGGAGAGGAGGGAGGAGAGAGAGTGAGAGGAAGGGGAGGGGGGAGAGGAGCGGAGAGAAAAAAAAGGGGTGGAAAAAAGTATAAAAATAAAGGAGGGAGAAAATTTTTTCCCAAAATCTTTTGCCCCCCAAATGAGACGATTTAGTTCCCAAAGGGGGAGGTGGGGGGGAATTTAGAAAATACCCGACCACTCTTGAGATCAGATTTAGTTTTAAAAGGGAAATTTGGGAAAATTAAGGGGCCCAATGGGGCACAAATACCTTTTCAAAAGGGGCCAATTTTTTTAAACAAAATTAAAAAGAAAACCTGGGGGTTATTAAAAAAAGAGGGGTGTGGGAGGGAAAGGAGAAAAAAATTTTTCCCCAACGGGCTTTTGAAAAAGTTTGGAAAAGGCCCAAAATTTAAAAATTTTGGGGAAGGAACCTGGGGGGAAATTGGCGCGGTTTCAGATTGGTATGAGGCCGAGGCTGAGGAGATAATTAGGGGGGGTTTTGGGAAAAGGGGAAAAAAAAGGGTGGGGTTCAGGGCTAAAGGGGGTTAATTTTAAAATTTTTTGAAGGGGAAGTGAAGGTGGGGAGCCGAGGAGATTAAAACCTCATTTGTAAAGGAAAAAATTGCGGCCCAAGGAAAAAAAAATTTTCAAAATAGGGAAAAAAAGGTCCCAAAAAAGGAATCCAAAGGGATGACCCCCCCCAAAGTTAAAAACAACATTGGAGTAAAAAAAAAACATTTATTTTAAGGGGTTCAAGGCGGTTTGGGAAAAACAATGAAACGGGATAAGGGTGTGGCGGGGGGACAGTAAAAAATTTTAAACCCTCGAGTTGCTAAGAAAAAATTAAAATTTTAAAAGTACAAAAAACGGGGGGGGCCGAAAGGGGACCCAAAAGGGGTTCAAATCAGGTTTTATAAAACAAAAAAAAAAGGGGAATTTTTTTTTGGGCTTTGGTCAGGACGGGGTGAGGCCCAAAATACGGAGAGGATAGGTGTAGGGTCTAAAATAAATTTTTTTCTTAAGTTTTTTTAAAAAACGGAGGGGGTTTACCGGGACGATCCCCCTGATAGAAAAAACAGATGTTAAAAAAGGAAGCGATGGGGAAAAACCTCAAAGATTTTGGGAAAAATGGGGAAAGGGGTGGGGAGGGTAAAAGAAAAAAAATTAAAACTTTAAACCCCAAAGGACCAGATAAAAGTTTTATCCCGGGTAAAAAGGGAATGAAAGGGGGTTGTTAGGAGTCATTAGTGAAACTTTTTTAGGAAATCGGTTAGAGGCGAGTCCCTTTTATTGTGGGGAAAAGGAAATGTTTTTCCCATATTTAAAAAAGGGGAGACGGGGGAAATAAAGTAAAAATTATCCCCCTTAAGTTTAACATCAGTGGGGGGGTAAATTATTGGAATCTATTATTGAAAAAAACCCATTAAGAGCACTTAGAAAACATATTTGACCCTTTATTCAAAACAGGGGTTAAACCAAGGGTAGGTCTTCTCCCCAAATTTATTGATTTTTTATAAAAATTTTTAAAAGGGAGACGCAGAAAATTTAAAAGGATTATGATAGGGATATATCGGACTTTAGAAGGCTTTTCCCAAAATACCACACCGAGCGACTTTAAAAAAGGTTCGGGCTCTTTGGTATAGAGGGGAAAAGGTTTTTCCCATTGGACCCGAGCTTGGTTTAAGAAATGGGGAACAAGGGTTACAATTTGGTTAAAAAATCTAAAATTTTTTTGGGCCCTGGTGCAAGTGGAGTTCCACAAGGTTTTTTTTGGGGCCCCTTTACTATTTTTGTTTTAAACATCAACGACTTGGTTTAGGGGGTTTAAGCAGGATACCCGCAATTTGTGATGATACTAAGTTAGGTGGGTTTATTGGATCAAAATTTCTGACTTTAAACCCATTTCCCAGGGACTTAGATAAAACTTAAACCGAAGGGCATCAGAGGCAAGGGAAATTTTAAAAATTGATAAATGTAGCTTTTATGAATGTTGTAAAAAAACCTGGGTAATAGATACCTATAAGAAATGTTCCCTAAAAAGTTCAAAGTGAAAAAGATCTTGGAGTGAGGTGACCCCGGGACCTCCGCCCGGGGGAAAAAAAATTTTATTGGGGCCCAAAAATAGAGCAAATAGAGTATTAGGATTCATTCCCAAAAGCGAAAAAAAGTAGACGTGCGAAAAGTTTTTCAAAAGCTTTATCTGACTCGGTCAGGCCTCCCCTGCCCATGCATTTTCAGTTTGGTCCCCATATTACAGGAGGTTAAGTGTTTTTAAAAAAAAAGTGCAGAAAAGGGATCCCAAAAAGGATACAAGGGAATTCGAAACTTTAGTTAAAAGAGGTTGGAAAGGGTTATTAAAATTCACTTACTAAAAAGCCCCAAGTAAGGGGCGATCTGATAAAAAATTTTTTAAGGGAAAAAGGGTTTTTAATAAAGGAGGTGGGAAAAAGTTTTCTTAAAGGCTTTTAACCAGGTTGGGAACAAAAAGAAAAGGTTTTTAAAGCGGAAAAGCGTAAATTTAAAAAAGGAAATGGGGAAAAACGGGTTCAAAAATAGGGGGGGTGAATGAAGGGAAAGGGTTTCTAAAGTGACATGTATTAGTGTTTTAATCATTGGGGAGCTTTAAAGGGGAGGTGGATAGGTTCATGGATGGGGATGAAAGGTGGATGTAGGTAGTGTTAGGTGACAGGAACTACCACGTGTAGGCCTCGCGGCCTCTTGTAGCTTCCTTATTTTCTTATGTTCTTATGTTCTAATGATCTGGGAGTGTGGCCTCAATCTAGACTCTACCGTAGATAACAATATAGTTGCCACCTGCAGTCATGTCGCCAGGTGGCATATATTACGAATTATAGCATCACTACTGATTTGTATGTGTCACTGAAGATGATACACAATAGTTTATAATCATGAATGTATAATCTACCCTGTTTCCGCGTTGTTTTAAGCTTTGTATCTGCAAGTATAGACGGTTTCAAATTTACCTACTCTTTTTTATTTCGGGCGACGACAACGGCGGGAGGACACTAAACATAAACACTAGATGGCGACGTTAGTGTAGCCCGTTACCAACGTCGCCACTCAGTTTTATTTTTGCAGTTTGTTCATTTATAGCCATATTATGACACAGATGAAGACACAAAATGATACAGACTCTCCAGATAGCCCCTTCTAACTTTCCTGAAATCATTAATGTAAAAATGTAAGTATTAACGCCACCAGACGTTTGTTATCATTCATATCATAACATATCATGTTATCAGAAGAAAAAAAACGTTGTCCTGGCGACTTTAGTGACGGTTGAGTCGCAAAGGATCACTGTTATACTCTACACTTCACCATGGCAACATATAGGGAAGTGCTAAATTTTGAGGAGGAAGGTTTTTTTCATTCAAGTTCCGGTAAAGGATGGACATGTTTATCTCCGACATAAATACTAAATAATTATTTTGTGAATGATATTTTTTATGTTCCTTTAAAAGGGAAAATGGAAAAAGAGAGAGGAGAGAGAGAGAGAGAGGAGAGAGGGAGAGGAGAGAGAGGAGAGAGAGAGAGAGAGAGAGAGAGAGAGGAGAGAGGGGAGAGAAAAGGAGGAGAGAGAGAGAGAGAGAGAGGGGGGAGGAGAGAAGAGAAGAGGAAAACGGAGAGAGGAGAGAGAGGGGAGAGAGAGAGAAGAGGGAGAGAAAAGAGAGGAGAGAGAGAGAGAGAGAGAGAGAGAGAGAGAGAAAAGAGAAGAGAGAGGAGGAGAGAAAAGGAGAGAGAAAAGAAGAGAGAGAGAGAAAAGGGACGGTAGAGAGGAGGAGAGAGGAAGAGAGAGGGGAGAGACGAGAGAGAGAGAGGGATGAGAGAGAGAGAGAGAGGAAGAGCGCGAAGAAATGGGGAAAGGACCAAACAGTGCCAAGATTTTGACTTATATGACGGACACATTAGTAGTAGTAGCGCTGATGGATGAATGTTAGAAAGGAAGACAAACACTTGGCTCATAAAACTGGGCTTAAAAAAATAACTTACATGCGACTTACTAATAAGTCACTTCGTTAAAAGTAGTCTTTTCAACCCTGCTGTTAAAACGACATACTGGGACGGGATACTGGGATATATCCAGCGAAAACCCCATGATTCTGCGAAGAAAACTTTATTACCCAAAGGCATTGTTTCGTCTCTCAAGTCACTATTTAGTGTCCCATGTCCACAACCATAGAGTAAGACAGGGATCACAAGCGACTTGAAGATCCGGATCTTTGTCCTCCTGCAAGGTACCGAAAACGCCAAATTACCCCCGCTGAGCGAGTCCATAACACCGTGGGCTTTTGCCAATCCCCCGTAAGACTTCTTGACGTGCCCCGCCTTTCATAGGCTGCGCAAACCAAGGTATGTAAAACTTTCCAAGATCTCATGTCTCGCCACACCCCATGAAAGACTGTACTGCTTCATCTAGTAAGTCTCCAAATACCTGGCCCTTTGGTCTTGAGCCAGGAGACCTCAATTTCCCAAAGGCTTTGCCTCCTCGTGCAGCGCCTCGAGAGCCATCACCAGGACCTCCAGCGACTCAGCAAAGATTACTGCATCATCGGCAAAAAAAAGATCAGTGATCTTGGTGTTGCCGACGGATGCTCCACAATCACTTTGATCCCCAAACCTTGTCCGATACCCAGTCCATACAAGCGTTGAAAAGTGATGGGGGAAGGACGCACCCTTGCCTCATCCTGTATTCACGGGAAAAGAAGCTGGATACACCTGCCCCACACTTTACAGCACTCTCAGCCCCAGAATACAGACCAGTTATAAAAACCAATAGTCCTTGCAGGAATCCCCGAAGTCGCAGAGTCCAAAGTGACTCACGATGCACGGGAGTCAAACGCCTTCTTGAGATCACATAGGCTGCAAGCATCCCCTGTCGAAACTCATGTCGGCCCCGTTCCACCAGGAACACGAAGCGCTAGGATACGGTCCGTTGTGACTTACCAGGCGTGAACCAGCTGCTGAGGTCTCTGATGCTTCACCAGATGACTGCGAATTCGGTCAGCAATAGATGGGCAAGCACCTTGCCTGGTACGCTGAGCAGTGTAAATACCGCGGAAATTGGTTGCACGTCCGAACGGTCCCCTTTCCCTTTCCAGATAGGGAGCCCCCACCCCCCTTTTTCCAGTCAGGAGGAAT
Organism: Chionoecetes opilio; assembly: GCA_016584305.1. Lineage (NCBI taxonomy): Eukaryota > Metazoa > Arthropoda > Malacostraca > Decapoda > Majidae > Chionoecetes > Chionoecetes opilio. Next base: position 76,451 of record JACEEZ010000832.1, on the reverse strand, counting down.
GGTACTGATTGCCACACGGCAGTCAGGACAGCATGCAAACCCGATCATAAATTTACGATCATGGTTTTACCCCCAGATTTGAGGAGCTCCGCACTGATATTACAAACACCAGCTGCCTTTCCACCCTTCAACTTTGCTAAAGCCTCTCTGACTTCTTAAAAGAGGGGGCGGCTTCGTCAATGGGAGGATCGGCATCCATGCCCGTAACGCAGTGGTGTGAAGTGCTCAGTTGGAGGGTTCCCCCGTGAAAAACTGCCCAAAGTACTCAGCCCAACGGCCATCTGCCCATCCATGTCCGACACGAGGCGCCCATCTGCTGTTCGAATAGAGCACGCGCCCGAGAAGGAGACTTGGAACGGAGCTTCTTCAGGGCTCGGTTGGCGGGTTGGAGGTCATTAGCGTTAAAAATGACCCTCGACATCCTCAGCGAGACTCCTGACATACCTTTTCCTTGTCTCTCCTAGGAGGGTTTCTAGTCCGGCGTGACAGAGCCCTGTGCGGTCCCGGGTCCCAGCCAGCCTGGCATGCGACTCTCCCGATTTTCTCCAGCGTCTCCGTCGAGACAAAACCCACGCCTTGACCTCGGGCGCTCCCCAATACACTCCTTGGCAGCCTGTAAAAGTTTCACGTTTGAAGGTATCCCCAGTTCTACAGGATCCCCGAGAGCACCGAGCACATCAAACCGATTTGAGACTCCCAAACCGCATACTCATGAGCACATTTCAAGTCCTTCAGTTTCTCAAGATGAAACACAGTATGGTTACCCCTTGAGATTCTCTGGACTTGACATGAAGCTTAAGTGTAGCAACAACAAGTCTGTGAATCTGTTTTCCCAAAGAACCCCAGCACTCCGGTAAACCCTGCAGTTCTGGGGATCCTCAACGAGTACTAACGAGGATGGGGGGTCGATCTCCTTAGCTACCCCTCCGGCATTACTTTTCTGTCCAGCGGTGCAGCTCTGGTCTCTGATACCAGAACCCCCGCAATTCTCAACCTTCTGGACCTTGCAAAGTCAGAAGCAGAGAACTGTTTTGGGGTTTCTGGTTACCGGAGCCATGGGGACCAACCATAACTCGTAGCCATCTCTCACAGTGCCAGTAGTAGCATTGAAGTCACCCAAGACAAAAGAGTGTGTCCCGAGGAGGACACTGGTCTAATACAGAGTTTGAGTTTGGCGTAGAACATCTCCTTCTCTTCAGTTTTACGCATCTCGGTAGGGGCGTACACTGCAAAAAAAGAGACAAGAAACCCAGAGTGTGTTTCATCCTCACCCGCATTTATACGCTCATCCCCAACCCGGAGTAATCTCAACAACTGACGGTTGCAGTTTGCTGGAGACGCCTATAGCTACTCCCCGTAACTCGGTGACCATTGCTCATTGCTGGACCATAGTAGGTGTAACCCCCACTGCTAGTCTCGCCACTGCCGGCCTCCTCGTCTCAGGAGTCCCACTATATCCCCCTCAGCCTACTGAGCTCGCCCCATAGGAGAGGTAGTCGATGGTCGTTTTGAGAGGCTCAGAACGTTCCAACGAAAACCCACACGAAGACCCTCCGCAGGTTGATTCCAGGAGTATTCGACGGGGCAGGACGCCGCCTCTGCACCGGCACCCGGCCACCCCATAAGAAAAAGTTGGGCTAGGTTGCCTACCACTTGATTTAAAGTGCGGGATTCCCGAGGGGTTTTCCCCGCACTCGTCATAGCAGACCCACTCCCCTGCGTCGGCATAGGAGGGGTTTGCATGGTCGGGACCCCCGGCAAAACCGGGTCGGGGGCGCGATTCCGCGCCCCCGGCCTTACTCTTAACATTTTTGTGGGCTAGTTTAGTTTTTACGGGAAGGGTTGCAAAACCCCCCCCCCAACCAATCTATGTCAGGGATTGGCCTTACTGCTCACCGTGGCCAGGGACGCAGAACCCCCTGTAGGGGTTAACCCCAGGCTGCCCACTATTTAACCCATAGCTGGGAGCATTTCTCTCTCTCGCTACAAATATATTATTTAAATAAAGTCACGCACAATATCTGCCCACAAAAGTAGCAAGTTACCCGTAAATATTGTGTGTGGACGTCTGAGTATAAGCCCCTCCCACACCCTCGCCCTCACCGCGCGCTGATTGGTTCCAGTTTCCCCTGATCCCGTATAGCAATAGACTTCGGCAGTATGCGTCCCGGTAGACCGCACGCTATAGTGTAAATGTCCCGGTAGACCGCACGCTGTAGTGTATATGTCCAGGTATTCCGCACACTATAGTGTAAATGTCCCGGTAGACCGCACGCTATAGTTCAAATGTCCCGGTAGACCGCACGCTGTAGTGTATATGTCCCGGTATTCTGCACGCTATAGTGTAAATGCCTCGGTAGACCGTACGCTATAATGGAAATGTCCCGGTAGACCGCACGCTGTAGTGTAATGTATATGTCCCGGTATTCCACACGCTATAGTGTAAATGTCCCGATAGACCGCACGCTAAACAAGTGCTTGTGGGCCTTTTGGACCCATGCATTGATGTTTGTAGTAGTATACGTATATTAGATAACAATGCAGGTGCAAACTCCAATCATGTTGTTGCTGTCGTTGGTCACTGGTCAAAGTGCCTCGGGGTAGAGCACGTTCCGTGTGATTCCACGGGGCGCCAACACTTCGACGGCATCAGCACAGCCAACCCTTGACAGGCTGACGTACAGTTGGCCGTGCGTGAACACGGGTGTAGGCAAGTAGACTCCCACGTAGCTCTTGGTCTGGCCCTGGCACTTGTTGGTCGTCATGACAAATGCAACATGGATGGGAAATTGCAGACGCTGCATGCGGAATCCAGTGCCAGACGCTGCCTGCGTGATGATGGGTACGCGAGGCAGGTAGAAGTCGTCGCCTCGGCTGCTCGGTTGAGGCGGTTTACAGCGTAAATTGATCGTGATCGTGGCGCCTTCGGACTTGCCTTCGCCTTCGCCTCAGAAATATAATATATATTCTTATAATATTTGAAATAAGTATATATATAAGTTTTCATAGACCCCCCAGTAGTCTTTCTCGGAAATATTTAGTGTTATAATATTGTTTTTTTGGCTTTCTAAGCAATGTAACTTGATCTTGAAGTCTCCTGTAGTAAGGAAATTATCAAAATCGTCTGTAGCAACATGTAGTTAACGTCAACAAGAATAATATGGTCAAAGAAAGAGGAAAGAAGGTCTATAATTATAACCTAGTGCTCCTTCTGTGTATTGAAATTTCTCTTTCTTACATCAACTACATAACTACGAACCCACTCAACGAGTTAACCACTTGCCTCCGATCTAAGTTCATGTTGCCAGGGACCCCTTTACGCCTCTTAAAACAACGTAAGGGTGGTGGCAGAATATCATATTAAATTGTGAGGCTCCATTTTAATCTGTTCCAGGTAAGTAACATCAATCCCTAGGCCCCGAATCCTTGACTAAGGATACTCAAACACATTTAACCGTAATAATTATAGTTATCCTGACTCAAGTACAATAATATTGGAGTAATCATTCATGCACCCGACTTCGGGGCATGACAAAAGTACACTAGTGACCCCATCCACGTACTCCCAGGGTGGTGGGCGGAGCTTAGGGCGTCGGGCGTGCGTTGTGATTGGCTCTGGCTTGCCCTGCATGGTGCATTACTACTACCAAAGACATTCAACAACAAGATACCTCACTCGCGGTCCCTCCAATGCAACTTCTGTTATCCGCCGACGGTGGCGCCGCCGTGCGACATGTGTTAAGCCAGTCTGCTGGCCCCATTCACTTGCTGCATATGACCAAAGAATATTCACTTCAACTCTTCGCCATTTAAAACTTTGCGAGTCAACATTTACCATGAAACATTTCAATAGATGCGCAATTGTATTAACTTTCCATAGATATATTTCGTTTTCTGATAAATGAATTACAACCATGCAGACATTACCGTTAACTAAATAAATAACATCATCAATCGAGTAATATTTCCGAATGATGATGTTATTTTTTATTCACTTATATATTTCGTCTTCTGATAAATGAACTAGCACCATGCATAAATTAGCGTTAACTAAATAAATAACATCATCAATCGGGAAAATTACCCGATTGAGGATTTTATCTATTTAGTTAACCCTAATTTATGCATGGTTCTAATTCATTTATCAGAAAACGAAACATATCAATGGAAAGCTAATAAAATTGCGCTTCTATTTATATGTTTCGTGGTAAATGTTGACTCGCAAAGTTTTAAATAGCGAAATAAGTTCATGCATATTTCTTCAGTCTCGTAATGGCATTTCTGTACCGTGTTTTACTGTTTTTTATTTGATAATATTATAGAACAAACATTTACGAAGATAACATTATATCATATATACTGATAAAGCATAATCTATATAATTTTCATTGATAGTCATATGCAGCAAGTGAATGGGCCAGCAAACTGGTTAACTCCTGCCGCACGGCGGAGGTCGATTTCACGCGCACCACAGGGCACCCCGGAGTGAGGTATCTTGTTGTTGAATGTCTTTGCTACTACTACACACTTGAGAGGAGGAGCGGACCAAGGCAGGTGAAGTGTTCGCCAGGTGTCAGGGCGGCCGCCACCGCCAGGCACTGGTGTGTGTGTGTGTTATCATTACATGTAACTGATTCCTTCATTATTTGTAGATTATATTTTACGTCCTGGCTGTGGCCGTGTAGTGCGCTACGTAATACATATGTAATATTAACACATATAGTGTACCTATGTGTGCACCGGCGTGCGTCACTTGTACTATCATCTGCTTGTTGTCATGCCGGTCGATAAGTGGATAAAAATAATCACACAAGTGATAACAACTAACGGTTTTCCTGGATCCCAACAGCTATTGATCGATGTTCATGCTCGATACGGTGAATGTTACTGCCTTGCATGGCGTGTGTGTGAATAACCTTGACGATGTGATCAAGCGTTATGCAGAGTATGGAATGTAAACTATTGCCATATTGTAACCAATGCCTAACTTACCTACACTAACCCTTTGCCCAGGCAATATTAATAGATTCACTCTATTCCATGTTGTAAACACGGAGGTGCTTTATTGAAGTCATGAAATGTCACTGAAAGCACCGGCAACGGCAGCTTTGTTTTACGCCTCAGAGTCTTGCTTACCAAACGTCCTCCACCTCCTCCACCACTACTTGGGGCCACGGGAAACACTAGTACTCGTTTGTAACATCTTTCTCTTATAGCAATTAACATCTATGGAGACTGAGAAAGCATTTCACGTGGTACATTATGTGTATAGTGAAACACATCATTCAGGTTACTGATTCATGGACAGAGCACTACACACACACACACACACACACACACACACACACACACATACACACATACACACAACCCCCCCCCCCCACACACACACACACACCTGTGTTATAGGTGTTATGGTTGGACACATTTGTATGTCATTTGTCAATTTAAACAAAATATATAATGGATTTCTACGTGTATACGACGGTGTGCAAGGGTATGATTAAACGGTGGGGTTGTGTTTGCAAGGTTTTACAAATTTACAGTCGTGGGAAGGGCCTGCTGGGCTGAAACAGTTGATGGTGTTTTATTGTTTTGTTGTTTTAGTTTTGAATATTTCAATTCATTTTTTATATTTATATATTTTTCTATCATTGAGGTTTTACCGTGATGTGTGCCGGAGCCTGGACGACGAGAGGCGACAATGATGACAGTAACGAGGCACAGACTAGACGGCAGAGAGCGACAAGATGATGGACAAGTAGAGACGAGGCCACAGCAACATAGACAGGCAGAGAGGAGGCGAGAACAAATACAAGAGGATTTGTCCTAACCGAGTGCAGTCTATTTTCACATTTGTATGTAAGAAGGTGAAAGGGATACTTTACATTGGCAGTGAAGACGAGGAAAACTATATAAATCAACAGATTTAATTGTTAGATCGACTCAGAGTATCACCAAAGACCTCTACAGTCGACAACAAAATACCTCACTCTGGGGTGCGCTGTGGTGCGCGTGCGATCGACGCGCCGCCGTGCGGCTGGAGGTAACCAGTTTGCTGGCCCATTATCTTGCTGCTTAACTGACCGAATTAAAGTATCTCATACCTGTTTATATTGAGCCAGCCATGAAGCCAATATAGATAAATAATAAAATAATACAAGGACACGTTCATAAATACACATATAAATCGACAGCAATGGTTTAAAGACATATACATCTGTTGTCAAAACTGGTACAATTTAACGGATTTTCAGACAGATACATACCGATAAAAAAAACTTGTTCACTCCAGGAACTGGGTGTATGTATACCTTACGCGGCAGTCCCGTGCAAGAGAGCGTTCAAGAGACACGTTCTCTAGCTTCCTTGGTCCCGAGTTTGATGCCGTGTGGGGAAAAGCAGTCTACTGTGCGTCTGCGTGTGTGTACGTGTAGCCTACGACCCTATA
>JACEEZ010000832.1:40000-65000 GCA_016584305.1 Chionoecetes opilio | reverse complement strand
TATTGTATGTGTGTTGTGTGTTTCTTGTGTGTGTTGGTGTGTGTTCTATGTGTGTGGGTTGTTGGTTTCATGTGTGTGTGTGTGTTTTGTGTGTGTGTGTTTCTGTGTGTGTGTGTTTATATGTGTGTGTGTTTGTTGTGTGTTCTGTGTGTGTGTTCTGTGTGGTGTTCTATGTGTGTGTGTGTTTCTATGTGTGTGTGTTTCTATGTGTGTGTGTGTTTTTGTGTGTGTGTGTTTCATGTGCGTGTGTGTGTGTGCTATGTGGTGTGTGTGTGTGTTCTAGTGTTGTGTATGTTATGTATGTTTGTCTATTGTTTCTATTGTGTTGTCTATGTTTTTCATGTTTGTGGTCATGTGGTTCATGTGGTGTGTTTCGTGTGTTGTTTGTGTGTGTGTGTTTTTATGTGTTGTGTTTCATGTGTCTGTTGTTAATGTGTCTATTTTTAGGTTCTATTGTGTGGTGTGTGTGTATAGTGTCGTGTGTGGTGTGTCGGCTGTGTATGTGTTTTTAGTGTCGTGTGTGGTGTGTGTATTGTGTGGGTGTTCATGTTTGGTTTTATTGTGGTTGTCGTATGTGGTGTGTTCGTATTGTGGTGTGTGTTTTGAGGTATGTTATTGTGGGGTTTTTTTGGGGTTGGTGTTGTGGTTGTTGTGTGGTTTGTGGTGTCTGTGGGCTGTGTATGTATAGTGAGATGGAAGTTTTGTCTTCTGCTAAAGCTGTGTCAAGTTTAGGAGGTGGTCCCCTTGTCCAATACTGGTTGAGGTGTGTCTGTCAGCTGAGATGGGTGTTATGTCTAGTATCTGTATGTGAGGTGTCTTCTGAGGGTCTGTGTTGTGAGGTGTCTGTCAGTGTCTGTGAGGGGTCTGTCAATGTCTGTGAGGTGTCTGTCAATGTATTTGAGGTGTCTGTCAATGTCTATGAGGTGTCTGTCAATGTCTGTGAGGTGCTGTCAATGTCTGTGAGGTGTCTGTCAGTGTCTGTGAGGTGTTTGTCAGTGTCTGTAAGGTGTCTGTCAGTGTCTGTGAGGTGTCTGTCAGTGTCTGTCAATGTCTGTGAGGTGTATGTCAATGTCTGTGAGGTGTCTGTCAGTTGTCTGTTAGTGTCTGTCAGTGTATGTGAGGTGTCTGAGGTGTCTGTCAATGTCTGTGAGGTGTCTGTCAATGTCTGTGAAGTGTCTGTCAGTGTCTGTGAGGTGTCTGTCAGTGTCTGTGAGGTGTCTGTCAATGTCTGTGAGATGTCTGTCAATGTCTGTGAGGTGTCTGTCAGTGTCTGTGAGGTGTCTGTCAATTTATGTGATGTGTCTGTCAGTGTATGTGAGGTCTCTGTCAGTGTCTGTCAGTGTCTGTGAGGTGTCTGTCAATGTATGTGAGGTGTCTGTCAATGTCTGTGAGGTGTCTGTCAATGTCTGTGAGGTGTCTGTCAGTGTCGTTCAGTGACTGTGAGGTGTCTGTCAGGTGTATGTGAGGTGTCTGTCAGTGTATGTGAGGTGTCTGTCAGTGTCAGTGAGTCGTCTGTCAATGTATATGAGGTGTCTGTCAATGTCTGTGAGGTGTCTGTCAGTGTTTGTGAGGTGTCTGTCAGTGTCTGTGTGGTGTCTGTGAGGTGTCTGTCAATGTCTGTGAGGTGTCTGTCAGTGTTTGTGAGGTGTCTGTCAGTGTTTGTGAGGTGTCTGTCAGTGTCTGCCAATGTCTGTCAGTGTCTGTCAGTGTCTGTGAGGTTTGTCAGTGTATGTGGTGTGTCTGTCAGTGTCTATGAGGGGTCTGTCAGTGTCTGTGAGGTGTCTGTCAGTGTCTGTGAGGTGTCTGTGAAGTGTCTGTCAGTGTCTGTCAGTGTTTGTCAGTGTCTGTGAGGTGTCTGTCAGTGTCTGTGAGGTGTCTGTCGGTGTTAATATCTTATGTGAAAGTGATATATTTTGAGCTTAAAACACTTCTGAATTGTGCTGTGCGGCAGTTGGCCTACTACGGACAGGGGCGCCGCGCGGGTCTACCCTCATGAGTATAGTTCTCTATGAACTACTGTAAATACGATTCCAATTATGTAAAAACAAGCACCAAATCTCCAACACATGCATTCTTACAAAAATCAACAATATAGAACATCCACACTGACTTGCGTATTGACACACACTTACATCGTTCGCCTAATACCTGTATTCTAACAAGTAAACAAATAACTTTTTATTTCCTTTATAAATTGAAATAAATTACATGTAAATATCAATGTTTTTACATCAGTAGGAAGGGAATTCCACAGCTGAGGACCGTCACATACCACACTCTTGTTGTAGAGGGTTGTTCGAAATTGTGGACGCACTAGATTTATATGATTACCCCTCGCGCCCGCGTGTGTGTGTGTGTGTGTCAGTATGTGTGTGTGTGTGTGTGTGTGTCTGTATGTGTATGTGTGTGTGTGTCTGTATGTGTATGTGTGTGTGTGTTTATGTGTGCGTGTGTGTGTGTTTTTTTTTTTGTGAATGTGTATTTACCCACGGTTTTATACATGCCAGGTTTTACCCTCCCTAGAGCGTGGAGCTCGTGGAATAATAGTCTTTGAATAATGCCCGTACAGCACACACACACCCCATCCCCTTCCTCAAGGGGGACAGTAACTGTCCGCATTTGTCAACGGAAGATCACCAGAAACGAGGGATGTCGGGGATCGAATTCCAGACGACCGGATAACCTGCCTGTCTGGCGCGGACCCTTGTCCACTTGACCACGCAGGCGGTGTGTGTGTGTGTGTGTGTGTATGTGTGTGTTGCGCGTAATTGTGTATGTGTGTACTGTGTACATGCATATGTGTGTGCATTATATATATATATATATATATATATATATATATATATATATATATATATATATATATATATATATATATATATATATATATATATATATTTGTGTGTGTGTGTGTGCGAGTGTCATTCATCCACGGTCTGGCCCAAGATCTATATATTCTAAGAAAATTCAAGATCTTGGTGTGGCCAACACGAGCTAGATTGCCAGTTTGAGACTCCGGGGAAAAGCTTAGAGCTCATTGTAACTGATCTTTGGTGACCTTTATGCTGAGACTAAACACCCCACACACAAAACTCACACCCCTTGCTCAAAAGGGACAGTAACCGCCCACCTATATTGTCAGTAGAAATACCCGTGTGTGTGTGTGTGTGTGTGTGTGTGTGTGTGTGACAGAGATTCACCCATGGTCTTGCCCATACGAGCCGGACTCACGATCGCTAGTTTCACCTTCTTGGAGCGAGCTTGGAGCTCATAGTGACCGATCTTTGGGTAATGCTGGGTCCTCACACACCACAAACCCCTTGCTCAAAGGAGACAGTACCGCGGCCACCGAGATGAGACTCGTGTGTCGAGTTCTCTTCACCGACTCTCATCTCGGTGGCCTCGACAGTACCCGGCCGAATTTACCAGTGAAAAATCCCTGAAAGAGAGCCATTCCAACCGGCTAGCCAATTTTTTTTTTTTTTTTTTTTTTTACATTTGTGCCTATAGCGCCTGTAGGCAGTGACTTCTAAGGCTCGGGTGGTAGGCCCTGGAGGTTCACTCGAGGACTGTGATGGTTGGCCCTCGCTCGTGGTGGCGCAGGCAGGATTTTTATAGTGACGCCTGTGATTAGAGGCTTATGCCGCCCCTCTGTGTCCTCCGATGCACTCACAATCGAAGGTAGAGTTAATGGGCAGGGCCATAGACAACTGTATATCTGGACTGCACACGCGACAATGTTTTGAATTGCGGGGCTGCATAGGGGCCTGCGGGATGCCCGACAAAGATATATAGTGGTCTATGGACTATCATATAGACTGGTTTATCAGTATATAACTATATATGAATATATATATATATATATATATATATATATATATATATATATATATATATATATATATATATATATATATATATATATATATATATATAGTGACGAAATTCATATTTCCCGCGTATGTGTTGTGATGGTCAAGATGGCCGGGGCAGAGTGTAGCCCCGCCCCCTTTGGAGGAAGTATGGGTAACGAGAGGGTTGCCACCCGCCGCCAGATAGGTCACCCATATAAAACAGGTCGTGACCCTTGCCTCGACCCCACTTCAATCATTCCACTCGTATAGTGTTGTGTGAGGAGCCACTGTGACGGCGTGGGCACACCACGTGGGAGGCTGTGTGAGTCCTCCTTTCTAAACCTTGATACCAGGGTATTGTGAGTATCTGGTAAAGTGTTTTAATCATTATTAGTTCACCGATGTCGGGTGGGCTGTATTTACGGAAAGTGAGAGTAGGAGGGAAGCAGGTGATGAGGCTCAGTAGAAGCGCTCTTTTGTGATTGGGAGGATAACGTTTAGTAGAAGCGTTGTGTGTTATGTTTAACGTTCAGTAGAAGCGTTGTGTTATGCATAGAGACTCAGTGGAGTCCTCTTGTTGTTATGGTATAGACGCTCAGTAGAAGTGCTCTTAAGGTGTTTTTGTGTGTTGAGGCTGGAAGTTAGAGAGAGACGGAAAGTGAGAGTGAGTGAGATTTTGGTAGCGTTGCGCGTGGTATCCCTATCTGCGAGTTTTCTGTGACCGTGCATTCAAGTGTTTATCTGTTGTTGTACCAAGGAATTGGAGTTAAGCGTGTTAATTATATAAGGATTTCATATGTTGATCTTGTTTTAAATATCCTGAATTAACTTAATTAGACCCACGTGTCCCTGGGGCATGGCCTGGGGTGGCGACCTTGTGTCACCGACCGTGACAATATATATATATTATATATATATATATATATAATATATATATATATATATATATATATATATATATATATATATTATATATTAATGTATATATATAATATAATTGTGTTAGCCATACTCCAGCCTGTGTTAGCCATACCCCAGACTGTGTTAGCCATACCCAAACCACTGTTAGCCATACCCAAGACTGTGTTAGCCATACCCTAGACTGTTTTAGCCATACCCAAGCCTGTGTTAGCCATACCCAAGACTGTGTTAGCCATACCCAAGACTGTGTCAGCCATACCCAAGCCTATGTTAGCCATACCCAAGACTGTGTTAGCAATACCCAAGACTGTGTTAGCCATTACCAAGACTGTGTTAGCCATTACCAAGACTGTGTTAGCCATTACCAAGACTGTTAGCCATACCCAAGACTGTGTTAGCCATTACCAAGACTGTGTTAGCCATTACCAAGACTGTGTTAGCCATTACCAAGGCTGTGTTAGCCATAATTACCAAGACTGTGCTTAGTCATTACCAAGACTGTGTTAGCCATTACCAAGACAGTGTTAGCCATTACAAAGACTGTGTTAGCCATTTCTAGGACTGTGTTAGCCATTACCAAGACTGTGTTAGCCATACCCATGACTGTGTTAGCCTAGAAAAATAGAGAAAATAATCTAAGATATATACGAGTTATATAAATACATAGTATCAACTGCCAAACTCGATTATTTCACCCCTGCTTAATTTACTTGCGTTATTATTTTTTCAAATAGCAAACCAGTATAAGGCAAGTTTATACTCTTGGAGTATGTCTTCCCTTCAGTCTTTCCTGACAAATTCCATGGCAGTTTTTCAATATTGCATGGTCTTTTTATATTTGTTCAATGCCAGCCTCGGCCTATGGGAGTGATGGGTGGGGAGGAGCCTTCAACTTTGCTTTTTTTTTTTTTACCTTTAATTAACACGTAAAAACTACAGTGATAGCAAGTAGTCACACAGGCAGCCCAGTAGGGTTGTTGGTGTCTGTTCCTCCTTTTTGACAATTTGGTCCACGTCAGGAAACAAAAATTTTACTTAGTGAGAAAGAAAGACACAGTGAAGCATAAATGAGTGATGTTATTCCCCTCCACCATAACCTTCAGTGACAGGCAGGCAGTCACTGTTATCTCTGAGCATCAGTTTAATCTGGCCGGGCATGATAAGACCTGCTGCGTCACCTTTAATTAAATGTTGATGTGCCGCTGTTTTATCAGCCAGTAGTGATAATGTAAGCAGAATTTGATAAAAAAAAATTTTTTTTTTTTTTTTTTTACATTCGTGCCTATAGCGCGTGTAGACCTCCAGGGGTGGGATGGTAGGCCCTGGAGGTTCATTTGAGGGCTGTGATGGTTGGCTCTCGCCCGTGGTGGCGCAGGCAGGAATTGTATAGAGACTTCTATGATTAGAGGCTAATGCTGCTCCCTATGTCCTCCGATGCACTCGCCATCGAAGGGAGAGTTAATGGACAGCTTGTGAGTGTTCTTAGGCCACTCGACAATTGCAGACAGATTTTAAGTGGATTTTGTCCCTTATTGGGGATCGAACTCGGGTTACAGAGCACGCCAATTGGTGACGGTAACCACTCTGCTACCGCCTCCCCTATCCTGCTATTTACGACTACATACCATTATATAATGCAGGTATTTATTTTGAATAGATAACTACATGAGCACGGACTTTCCATCACGTATTCACCTGATCCTTGCTCACGGCACATACACACAAACATACAGATAAGTACACTTAAGATAAGATAAGTACACTCACGAGCCACAATTTCTAGCCCACCTCTATCAGTGCTGGAGGTTAGTCCAACGTCCTTTCTGGACGGCGGCCCACTCTATCACGAGGCAACACACGCACGAACACACATATTATACGCATACACACGCGAACACACGCATTATAGAAAGGCGTTTGACAGAGTGAATTACTGGAAGCTCTTTCATAAACTTCTCGTCAGGGGTACACCTGGGTACATTGTTAATTTATTAATGTACTTGTGCACTACCCAGGAATTTACTGTTAAGTGGGGTAATTCCTTCTCGCTGTCCTTTAGTACTGCCAATTGTATTCGGCAAGGGGGGATTTTATCCCCCTACCTGTACATGTGTACATGGATGATCTCAGTGCCAACCTTCGTGATACAGGGATCGGCTGCCACATACATGATGGGTGCATCAACTCACTGAGCTATGCTGATGATATGGTACTGCTCGCACCCACTGCGGATGCGTTGCAGGACCTTATCAATGTGTGTCAGGTGTATGCTGCCAAGCATGACATTGTCTACAACACCACTAAGACAGAGTGCATGGTAGTATCACCGGCACGCGCTCAGGTGAATTACCTGAAAACAGCATGGCTCGGTGGGTCTGACCTCACTTTTGTGGATAGATTCCCATACTTAGGCCATGTTATATCCCACGACATGACTGATGATGATGATATCATCAAGCAGACCACCAAGCTTCTTGTCGTGGGAAATACTCTACAGAGGAAATTTTCCTACTGTAGCAGAGAGGTGAAGATGGAGTTATTCAGGAGTCACTACTACTCTATATACTGCAACTCGCTGTTGTCGCGGTACAAGGTGGCCACTATGAACCGCCTTAAGGTCTGTCACAATGACATCCTTAAGAGGCTTCTGGGGTTGCCCAAGTGGTGCAGCTCGTCCCTGGCTTTCGCTAGGAACGGGGTGAACAATCTGGATGTGATCCATCGACACTCCGTGTTCAGTTTAAGGAGTAGGGTGGAGCTCTCTACGAACTCCATCATCACCTCTGTCAGGCAGAGCTCGGCTTATGTATGTGGACCTATACAACAGCGGTGGCTGGGTCTGCTGTGTGTGCAGAATGTGGGGTAGCACAGGTGTCTATGTATGCTTTTCTATTTACTTTGATACTATGTCCCATAATGTGCCTGTACTTTGTTCTTGTTCTTTGTTTTTGCTCTACCATAGTACTTAAGTTTACTCCTTGGCTTGTTCTTATTGCTTTGTTTTTTGTCTGTCTGCCTCCGGGCGAGAATAAAATTATTATTATTATATTATTATTATATTCTGGACGGCGGCCCACTCCATCACGAGGCAACATACGCACGAACACACACATTCCTGATTAATCTTTCGAGGCTTCGCTCTTGTGTCATTGTTTTATAATGTTACAGTATATAGTACCATTATGCTAAGGATCATAGCACATGGGTGATAATGTTACAGTATGTAGTACCATTATGCTAAGGATCATAGCACATGGGTGATAATGTTACAGTATGTAGTACCATTATGCTAAGGATCATAGCACATGGGTGATAATGTTACAGTATGTAGTACCATTATAAGAACATAAGAACATAAGAAAATAAGGAAGCTACAAGAGGCCGTGAGACCTACACGTGGTAGTTCCTGTAATGTTACTGTTACTCGTGGTAATTATGCTAAGGATCATAGCACATGGGTGATAATGTTACAGTATGTAGTACCATTATGCTAAGGAGCATAGCACATGGGTGATAATGTTACAGTATGTAGTACCATTATGCTAAGGATCATAGCACATGGGTGATAATGTTACAGTATGTAGTACCATTATGCTAAGGAGCATAGCACATGGGTGATAATCTACATTATTATAGTGTCGTAATTTACTTCCAAGCGCCAAAAATCTTGTTATAACCATTGGTCGTCAGGGAACGTCCCACACACTGGAGTTAATGAAATTAGGATCCGAAGCACAGAGAAACGAGCAGCCTGATAGCGTGGCGAGGGAGACATTCTTGCCGTAGCAATGTGCACACGGCTGCTGAACCGTTAAGTGTTAACAGTCATCCTTACATTTGTTGACAAAAGATGATATATATGTCCCTCACCTCAAGACACTAGTTGTCATAACATAACCAAACAAAGAAGAAATGATAACACTATCAGAGACTGGACACGTTATTTAACAACGATCATGTTGGTTATTCCCCACAAAATGACTGTCAGACCAGTAACGCTGTAAAGTAACAGTTCTGCTACACCGCCTCATTTTCCGGTGTGATCTGTGACTCATATTGCCGGTTCTCCGTATCCTGTCATAAGCTGATTGTTCATTGAGTGTATACTAAAGGTCCCGTGCACGGATGCCTTATCTTTTTATCAGTACTGTTATGGAGGCTCAGCCACTTCACTTCCTTGTATCGCTTGCACACGCACACACACCCGCCCGATGGTCAAGTGGATAGCACGCTGGCCTGCCATTCTATGGTTAGCCGCTTTGAATCCTCGATCGCTCCCGGGGATTTTTCTTCTAATATTTACTTCTATTTGTTTGACCGTGAAGTAGTTATAATTATACCTCTGATTTAAACGGTCACGCATCCCGGTTGGTAATTTTCTCCCTATCATGATAGTGACTATCCACTCTGACTCAACCAAGGGTTGATGAGCTTTAATTGCTCTTAGGATGCAAATCAAATTTACTCTGAAATCTTCCAATTCTTTGAAATTATGAGAAGAACTTGGTAGATCCACAAACCTGCAAAGAAGGTTCGATTACACCTTGTTTTAAAAGTCTTTGTCTTCAAAATTTTCCTTGAAAATCTTGAGCCACATAATAATTGGCTTTTTCAACTGTTAATTCCTTTATCTGTAAGTATGCAGAACCTCTCAACTGACCCGACAAGTAAGTAATTTATGCACCTCTGTTAAGTCAGCTCTATCATTAATAAACTTGAATTTATCCCAGAAGGAGAACCAATTTTCCCCTGAAAACTGAGGTAGTGACAAGTCTGGTAGTTTAATTTGGGGTAAAGAGGCTTTAGCTGTTGTTGGGTTTTGAGAACACTCCAGTAATTCTTCATATTCAAGTATCCTATCAAAATATATTTGACACTCTTGTTCATACTTGTTGTTTGGTCACACATTGGTGACTTTTTTCCTATTCCCCGGTGAATTATTTATTTTTCCCAGCTTCTCTTAATTCAACTTCATAAACTAGGTAAGTATCTTCATATTTATCTCATTGATTCTTTAACAGTGGCAGACTTCTCTTTAAACTAATATAGTTAATAGGAGTAGCCTTAGCTGCGTCATCACACTTTTATATATTCGTGTAATCCACCCGAATTTAGCTGATAATGAACTGTTTGTAAATTCTACCATGATTTAGTTGATAATTAGGTCAAATGAAAGTAGTATATGCAAGATTACGAATAGTAACTAAATTGTTGATTAATATAAATTAGGTGGTGGAAGTACTGTTGGTTTGATCTACCAAGACGCGTAACCAGGCCTAATTCCATCACCAATTTTTTTTTACAACAACGAATTACGTAACCAAAGCAAATATAATCTGACTGGCGGATGGTAGTTACGCACGGCGGCTGGGTCGAGGCTGTCTGTCCTCCTGACGCCCCAAAACACACCACCTCCGCACCATCAACCACCAGTTGTAGTGGGCTCATCACTATCGGCCGTTTTTTTAAACATGGACTAGGGAGAATCTAACGTGGAGCTTCCATGTTAAACTCTAGTGGTACCAATGCCAAGAACGCGTTTTTTAGACACCATCATGGAGAGCTAACATAGTCTTATGTTGATCCACGACAAAGACCACTCTGCGCCCGGGCTGGCAGGCCTGAACCAGGGAGATCTTTGGTTTGTGCAAGTGATGCCAGAGGATCATTTGTCTCCGCACTCTGCTATAGTAAACAAGACACCTTTGACCTGCCCAGGCTGCTGGCCGCCGCTGCCGTCTACCTATCACGACGCCCCACCACCATCCGCCTCACCTGTGCCTGCCTGAGAAAGACTAATCAACGCGCAACTGTGATAGATTCACAGGTGTACACCAGGACGAATATTGTCCATCTCGACGATGGAAAGCAGCCACGGCACCTGCAAGGATAGATGTGCGCCATTAAGCAGCAGCGGCGCAGCAGCAAACCAATTATAAAGTAGGGGAGATATGCCCCCCTTCACCCTCCCTGCCCCACTTAAACGACCCCCTTGGACCCCTCAAAAATATTATATGGTTACTACTAATCTAACCTCACTAACCATAGGTCATTAATAACCTCTTAGGACCCCCCCAAACAAATTAATTACTAACTGGTAAAATTCTAGTTCTCTCCCAGTCTTAGGTCTCGCTAGGAGATTATTGGTAATGTTATAGTGAGGTTAGGTTAGTTCCAACGGGGACGTTATAAAGACCAGCAAAGTAAATTGTTCAGTCTTTAGGATGAATACTACATGAGGGGTGAGAGATCCTCATTCCAACTTTTGAAAGCTTGCTCATATCTTAATGGACCAGTAAGCAGCTAAACATTTTAATTCCATGAATTTTGCTCAGTTTTTCTTTCACAATTAAAATTATGACATGATTTTTTATTTATATTAATTAATATTTTTATGTTTTTCTTAAGTTTTAATTGCTAATTGTATATTATTACAATTCGAATTATGACATGATTTTTCTCAAGTTTTAATGTTATGTTTATATTAGGTTTTAATATAGTTATTACGCTCTCCAGCATCCACCTCTTCATCGCCAGACTCGCGTCTGGTTTCCACTCACGTCTTCGTCGAAAAGGGTCAAGCCGACGAGCTCCTCCGAGAGATACCACAAGTGGCGTTGTAGCTTCTCCGATGTGGCCGTGGAAATGGGGGAATTGGTGGTGCTGTAGTTCAGGAGGGCTTTCATCAGGTTCAGGTCAGGCCGCGGAGCTTTGACCGCACTAGGGGCAGTGAATCACCATTCCAAGTAGACGAGGACAACAAAGCAGCACATCTCCCGTAGGCCTTTCTCCTCCTTTGCAGTCAGCTTGAACTGGCGTCGGAAGAGCCAGACCTTGAGCGAGTAGATTGTCTTGGACATCCAGCGGGCGTGGTGCAATGGGCCAGGGGCGCGGAAACGGACTCCTGGAGGGGGAACAGCTCCGAGGAACAGGATGGCCAGTTCCAGTAGTTCCAGGTAGTCGTCCCGTGGCTGATGGGCTGCCAACTGACTCGTGGCGAACTCAATGATGCGCTCGCTCTCCGCTGAGATGCGCGGGCGGACCACATCATCCGTCATCCCGGACTCGCAGGTGCCTCTGTCAATAAACTCCCAGCCGGCCTGGAATTTCTTGAAGAGGAGCACATCCGGCCCAGAAGAGACTCCCATACAGGCCTTGAAGGAAGCGGCAAGGACGATCTCCATGACATGGTGTCGGCATCCGAAGTGGAGGAGGTCTCGCCCTATCTTCTGCTCGATGAGCACACAAGCGCCTCCTCGGATGCCCGTGTTTGATGCTGTGGTATCAAAGCTTACAGCTGCGACCATGTCAGTGATCCCCCACTGGTCCAGGGCTTCTACAACAGCTTGGGCCTGACCCTCCTCGGTTCCAGACGGGATCTTGGGGACTCCCAGGAGCTTAACAATACATAATACATTTAAGTCATATATAATAATCAATCTCCTAACTCATTGCTCCTACCTTTGAATGAGCAACCAGCTGCGAACAAATACAGGATGGAGACGACAATATGGAGAGGATGGAGGCAGGTCAATGATTAATTTACTCTGAAACCTATTTTAAGAAACTTTCCTTTGATAACTATTCTAATTTTTATATAATACAGGGGAGAAAAGAAAAACAATAAATGACAAAGAGCATGCATAGTTGCATACATTGCATAGGCATGCTACAACGAGGCCTACAAATGCTTATGATGTCTACTGTCTAGTGTCTACTCATTGTCTAGTCCAAAAAGTATTATTACGAAAACTGGACTGGACGCCCAAAAAGTACGTAAAAGTACGAAAGTACGATCACCCTGGACTACCCCTAAATATTCTTCGTATAGCTTTAAACTTCAGCACATACGTTTTTAGGACTAGTGGACTCACTTTAGGGGGTGAGAGCATAACATTTCGAAAGTTGAAAAATAAAGACCACCCTAATATATATATATATATATATATATATATATATATATATATATATATATATATATATATATATATATATATATATATATATATATATATATATATATATATATATATATATATATATATATATATATATATATATATATATATATATATATATATATATATAATATATATATATATATATATATATATATATATATATATATATATATATATATATATATATATATATATATATATATATATATATATATATATATATATATATATATTATATATTTTAATATATATATATGTATATATATATATGCATATATATATGCACCACGCCCGCTGGATGTCCAAGACAATCTACTCGCTCAAGATCTGGCTCTTCTGACGCCAGTTCAAGCTGACTGCAAAGGAGGAGAAAGGCCTACGGGAGATGTGCTGCTTTGTTGTCCTCGTCTACTTGGAATGGTGGTTCACTGCCCCTAGTGCGGTCAAAGCTCCGCGGCCTGACCTGAACCTGATGAAAGCCCTCCTGAACTACAGCACCACCAATTCCCCCATTTCCACGGCCACATCGGAGAAGCTACAACGCCACTTGTGGTATCTCTCGGAGGAGCTCGTCGGCTTGACCCTTTTCGACGAAGACGTGAGTGGAAACCAGACGCGAGTCTGGCGATGAAGAGGTGGATGCTGGAGAGCATGAAGCGGCAGGTGGAGGACGAAGACGAGGAGCCCCTGAAGCGCTGTAACCGGGATCTCGCGACCCTTGCTGTGAGCCAGCTTGATTCATTCGCCTCGCCGAAGACTGTGCGCCTCCTTGAGAATCTCCATCTTGCCACGGACTTTTTGAAGGCCGATCCTTCCTCTTGGGGAACTAACCGAACTTTCCGTGCTGCGCAAGACCAACTGAAGACCCTTAAAGTGGTTAACGACCACGCTGAGCGGGGGGGGGGGGGGGGGTAGCTCTCATCCAGCAGTTCATCCGGGTCCTGACGAAAAACGAGGAACAGCTTCAATTCCTCCTTCAAGTGGTAGCTCATCATCGGCACACCTTCCCGGACGCCTGGAAGGCGGTGCTGGCCCAAACCCAGCAACAATGAGCAGAGTGCTGCCTGTGAAACCCCTGCCTTGAGCAGATAATACCCACCTATACGTAAAATCTTTACTATAGAGCTAAGGGGGGACTGGGAATTGTACACCGGGGAAATTTTCTTAAAATGCATAAGTTAAAGGGCCTCTGGACTACCTCAAAATATTTTTCAAACAAATAAAATTTTAACTATGAAGTTTCCCCAAGGGACTGTTTCAGACCAGAGAGGTTAAGAATTTATTTCTATTTTTTACCCCTAAAAGGGGACCACCCTAATATATATATATATTTTTTTTTTTTACCTACCCTACCTTTATCTATGAACGTGACAAAACTGTGTTAACTCTGGTCTTGTCCATTTGATATTCTCTTCTTTTCCCTCTCCAGTAGGGCTTTTGGTGTCTCATTTATCTGTTTGCCCTCCTAAACTCCCCTGTTCTCTCTCCTGTTTTCTCCGTATCTCTCTTGTCCCGCTCATAAAAAGGATGCCCCCAGCATATGCCAAATAACAATAACCAATTTTTTTTTTTACTATAAATTTTTTGTTTGGCCCCAGTCAGAGTTATCTTATTTTTGTGAGAAAAAAAAAGGGTATTTGAGATCCGGGGGTATTCATAAAACATTCGGGGCTACACAGACCCCCCCGTGTCTGCACCCTCACAGGATGGATTCTACCTTTTTTGGGGAGAATGTTTTTTTTTTTTATAATATATATATCCCAGCCCAAAGCCGCCCCCCCGGGCGGACTTTTTGGCTAGCTCCCCGCGGAGGGCTATTGGGGGCCTGCGGCACCCAAAAGACCTCCAGTAGCCCCCCTTCTAACTTTTTACCCATCCCCCCCCCCCTATTCCCTCACCTCACCCTCCCCCCAAACCCCACCCCCACCCATTCACTCAACCCCCCCCCCATTACCCATCACCCCCCCCCTTTCCTACCATTACCCCCACCCCACATCAAGGTTTCCTAATTCTCGCAACCCCATTTTTTTTTTTTCCATTCTCGCTAAAAAGTACTAAAATTGTAAAAAAAAAAAAGTGAAACGGATCATCCCCTAAGGGCCCTTTAAAAAGTTCCCCCGGTCGCCCCCGGTTCCAAAAAAAGTGCCATATGGGGTTGGAGGGGGGGGCCCCCCTGGGGGCCCCCCCCCCANATACCCATCACCCCACCCTTCACTCACCATACCATCACCTACATCAAGGTTTCCTCAATTCTCGCAACCACATTTTTTTTCACAATTCTCGCTAAGAGCTACTAAAAATTGTAAAAAAATTAAATGATCGGATCATCCCATAAGTGGCCTTCAAATGTTCCCCTGGTCGACCCGGTTCCAAAAATGTGCCATATGATGGGATTGCGTCACTGGGGGCGGCACCTATCGCGGACACACACACAGACACACACACACACACACACATACACATACACACTTCGCTTATATATATAATATATACTATATATAATATATATATATTATAATATATATATATATTATATATATATATATATAATATATATATATATAGCATATATATATATATATATATATAATAATATCTATATATATACTATATATATATATTATATATATATTTATATATATATATATATATTATATATATATGTATTTACATGTCTCCCAAAGAAAAGGAATTGTTATAGTTCCCCTTCAAAATGTGTATTCTAGTTTGGCGCCAGAACTCTTGATGGCGCTGTCTGCTACTCTTTGCTTCACCTCCTCTCTCTGTCCAGGCTGCGACCAATCCTGCGTCACGGCGGGTTGCGGCTGTCGCCACAAAACTGCGAGGCGGCGACACCACAGCCTGTCACCCTGAGGCAGAGAGCGGCGTGGCGAGGCGATGGTGCACAAAATGACAGTCACACGTCACGTAACAGTAGTATTGGTGCAATCACGGCAGGGTTTTAGTGTGACGTTGGTTGCTGTGTACTTCAAGGGTTACATGCGAGACATTTGAGTGTTATCGTGTCTCAGGCATCCTTCGCTTACGTCACGCCGCGCTGAGCACCGAATCGCTGGCTTGTATTACGTTCACCTATTCTACCCTTGCCCTAACCTTATATGCTAATGCGTGATGTGAATGTGCCTGATCTGATGTACTGTCATGCTGCCTGCACACACGCTACTAGTATGCTGCCTTGTTGCACTGAGTGGGCGAGGCCTGTGCTTCGCGCACTGTGCCGGCTGCTCGAACCACCAAGACTGAAGCGGCAGTGAAGCCCACCGTCCTCCGCCACCACCTCACTTGGCTTCCAGCAGGGCGAGGGTGTGTGTGTGTGTGTGGCCTAATCGGATGATTGGACATTTGTGGGACGAGGCAAGGAGCAGTGATGTCCGTGGTGACTGTTAAGGTAAGACGTGTTATGTAGTGGTTATAAGCCGTACACACTAACCCCGCACCACCGTCGGCTCTTATCGCCGGGGTTAATGTCGTTGCAGAGTTGTGTGCATTCGGTTACAGTTTGCTCGTCAGCAATCCTGTCCACACTGCCACTTTTGAAGTTTATGAGTGACGAACACTCGATCGGACGGGAAGCGCCGACGTTTGTGAGTGGGTAGGGGTGCATGGCTTTAGATATAAGAAGCTGCAGGCACGGGGAGGCGGGCGAAAGGTGGCGGCTAGGCGGGCGGTGGCAGGAGGGGGCGGGCGGTGAGACATGTGCTAGGGAGGGCGAGGGGGTCGGGTGCGTGGCGGGCGGCGGGGCGGTGCTACCTACGTGGCGCACCGCGGGGGGGTAAGGGGGACTTAGGCCCACCCAAGTCCAATGACTCAGCCCCCCAAAATTGCTGCTAGTAGCCTGCTACCAAAAACAATAAAAAGGAAATTTTATCCAATTTTCATGCCAGACGCAAAACCTTATTTATCACACTTAGTTTACTGTTTAACTGTTAACTTACAGTATCCAGGATCTGTTTTTGTGCAATAAAGGGAAATACTTGAATATATTGTAAGTTTATATTTATATATTTTTTATTCAAGATAAAACCTTACTGAGAAAAACAAACCAGAAAAACCATACATGTGCAATTCCTTGGTGTTTGTTAGTGGAAGAGAGAAAAATGGCAATTTTTTTATGTTGTATAGACAAAATAAAATTGTTTCTTCAAATTATCAAATTTAGTTAATATGGTATGTTGCCATGTTATATAACTCTAGCTGAAGGCATCTCACCATTGTGCCCAAGTGCTGAACCAGTTCTTTCAGTTTCAGGGTTGGGTTCTGGGTTCAGGTGGGGTCGCAGTGTCACAAATGGAACGCAAAAAACACCGTTTTTTGTTTACAAAATACTCAGCTGGGCAGGCAAGTATAAGAGAGAGAGAGAGTGACGAGAGAGAGAGAGAAGAGAGAGAGAGAGAACGAGAGAGATAGAGGCGAATGGATACGTGAGGAGAGACGAGGGGTGGAGAGAGAGGAGAGGAGAGAGAGAGAGATAAACGAGGAGAGGGAAGATAACGAAGAGAGAAACGAGAGAGAAGAGAGAAACGAGAGAGAGATAACAAGAGATGAGATGAGAGAATAAACGGAGGAGAGATAACGATGAGAGAGATAACGAGGAGATATAACTATCTAGCTGCTATGTGAAGGGATCATATAAAGTTAAGATCGCTGGGGACGCATGGACTCCACAGCATGTATGCCTCTTGTATGCCGTCGATATCCCTCATTCCGATTCGTGCATGCGGAAAAAAACCCACACGATAAGAGAAATAGGTCCAAGGCGACCATTGTTTGTTATGAACTGGAAAACTCTACCCAAGCTACCACCTCAATGTGAGTAGAGAAAGTTCACGGGTTTTGCTTAGGGTCCCTTATAAAGAGGGTAACGCCATCATAGGCCCCTATGTTAACACGCTACTGGGCGCCATCTGGTGCCAAGCCTCGCCGTTACACACAAGACCCGGGGAGGAAGTTCCAAGGCATTACCCTGCAGTATATAATGTATACATTATAAAGGATAGACTGTTCTCTTCGGAAAATGTGTGTTTCTATAGATTATCACTTAAAACATAATAAAAAACACATTAAATAAAGGTTCATGTTGAGACTCTGAAGAACTTTGATGATGAAACTTAACATTCACTTAAAACTCGTCGTCATGTATAAACTTGGGGACAGCTTATAAGATGGCACATATCAATACTAAGCACAATTTAATTAGCTTTCCATTGGTAGATTCGTTTTCGATAATACAATAATACCATGCAAAACATAAGGTTAAACTAAATAAATTGCTTCTCTCTCTCTCTCTCTCCTCTCTATCTCTCTCTCATTTTTCTTCTTTATATTCTTCTTTCTCTCTCCTCCCTTTTCCCACCACCCCCCACCTCTCCTCCCAATCCCTACCCTTCTCCCTATTACGCTCTCTCTACTACCCTCTCTCTCTTTCTCCGTGAAAGGAGAGAGCGAGATCTAATGTGAACAAGATCGAGAGAGATGAGTGAGAGGATATGCGAGTAACAACCAAAAAAACAGTCGACTGAATTATTGCATGCTCGCTCTCGTATCATCCTACTCGCTCTCTAACTGCTCTCTCTCTCTCTCTCTCTCGCTCGCTCTCTCTATCCTCTCTCTCTCTCTCTCTCTCCTTCCTCTTCTCTCTCTCTCTTCTCTCTCTCTCTCTCTCTCTCTCCTCTCTCGCTATAAATATTATATATATATATTTATATATATATAAATATAATAGATAATATATTATATATATTATATATATATATCTAATATATAGTATATATATATATATATATTATATATATGTATATATATATAGATAATATAGTTTAAATATATTAATATATATTTATATATATATATAAATATATATATATATATAATATTATTTATTATATATATATATATATAATATATATTATATATAGTTATATATATAATAATATAGATCTATATATATATATATATTATATATATATATATCTATATATATATATATATATATATCTATAATTATAATCATAGAATATATATATATATATATATCTATATATATATATATATATAATATATATAATATATATACTATATATCTCATATATATATATATTTATTTATGTGAATTTAGCTATATACTATATATATCTATATATATATATTTATATATATTATACTATATATATATATATATATATATAATATAATATATATTTATATCTATCTAATCTATCATCTATATCATACTATTACTACTATCCGATTATCTATTTATCTATCTATTATCTATCTATCTATCTATCTATTATCTATTATCTATTATATCCTATACCTCTCTATATTTATCTATCTATCTATCTATCGATCTATCTATCTATCTATCTATCTATCATCTATCTATCTAACTATCGATCTATCATCTATCTATCTATCTATCTATCTATCTATCTATCTATCATCTATCTATCTATCTATCTATATATCTATCTATCTATATATCATTATCTATCTATCGAGGAGAGAGAGGAGATAGAGAGAGAGAGAAGAGGGAGAGAGAGAGAATTTTTGCAAAAGGTTTTGGTTACTCTCTCTATCTCTCTTTCATTTCTCTCTCTTCTTCTCTCTCTCTTTCACGGAGAGAGAGAGAGAGAGAGAGAGGAGAGAGAGAGAGAGAGAGAAGAGAGAGAGGGATGAGGGAGGATTGCGGAGAGAGAGAGAGAGGAAGAGAGCTAACCAAAAAACCTTTTTCAAATTATCTCTATTAAAATATATATATATATATATATATAAATAAATATATATATAAATATATATATATATATATATAAAACTTATAATATATTATATATATATATATCTACACCTATATATAATATATATATTTTATATAATATATACACACACACACAACACACAACCAGATAGATATATAGATAGAGAGAGAGCAGAGAGAGAGATCATGTAATATATACATTAATATAATATAATTATATCTATATAAATACTATATTATATAATATAATATATATATATATTAATAATATATATATATATTATAATATATATATTATTTATTTATCTATTATTTATTTAATATTCATTTATTTATTTATTTATTATTATGATTTATTTATTTATTATTTATTTATTTATTTATTATTTATAATATATATTTATAGTAATTATCTATCCTATCTATATATCTATCCTATCTATATATATAATATTATCTATTATCATCTATCTATCTAATCACTCTACACTATCTATCTATCTATTATCTATCTATCTATCTAGTCATCCTATCTATCTATCATCTATTATCTATCTATCTATCGATATCTATCTATCTATCTATCTATTATCTATCATCTATCTATCTATCTATCTATCTATCTATATATCTATCTATCTATCTATTCTATCTGTATCTATCTATCTATATAATCTATCTATCTATCGAGAAGAGAGAGGAGAGAGAGAGAGAGAGGAGAGAGAGATGAGAGGGAGACGAGGAGAGTGACGAGAGAGAGAGACCAGAGACCAGGCGAGAGAGAAGACGAAGAGAGAGAGAGAGAGACGAGAATTGAAAAAGGTTCTTTGGTTACTCTATATCTCTTTCATTTCTTCTCTCTTCTCTCTCTCTTTCACGTGAGAGATGTAGAGAGAGAGAGAGAGAGAGAGAGAGAGAGAGAGAGTAGAGTGAGATGAGAGAGAGAGAGAGTAGAGAGAGAGAGAGAGAGAGAGACGAGAGAGAGATAGGAGAGGTAACCTTCCAACAACCTTTTTCAAATTATCTCTCTAAATATATATTATATAATATAAATAATATATATATATATTATAATAATATTATATATATTATATATATTATTATATATATATCATATATCTATATTAATAATATAAGCGAAAGTTTGTCTGTCTGTCTGTCTGTCTGTCTGTATGTGTGTGTGTTGGTATAGGTCCGCCCCCCGTGGCGCAATCACTCCCATATCCGCACATTTTGGAACCGGGTTTGACCCAGGGGAAGGTCATAAGGCCCACTTATGAGATGATTCGACACTTTTTTTTCGTTTTTTTAGCAGCCCTCTTAGCGATAATTGTGAAAAAAAGTGGGTTGCGAGAATGAGGAAACCTTGATGTAGGGTGATGGGTAATGGGGGGAGTGAATGGCTGGGGGGTGATGGTAATGGGTGGGGGATGGGTGAGTGAATGGGTGGGGTGAGGGTGGGGGTGATGGGTGAGGGTGAGGGGATAGGTGGGGGGTGATGGGTAATGGTGATGAATGGGTGGTTGTGAATGGGTTAATGGGTGAGTGAATGGGTGGGGGGTGATGGGTAATGGTTGTGAGTGAATGGGTGGGGGGTGGTGATGGGTAATGGGTGAGTGAATGGGTGGGGGTAATACATACATTTAACATCCAGATTTCAGGAAAGTTAGATGGGGCTACTGGAGAGTCCGTGGTTGGTGCGGCCGAAGGGCCACCACCCAAAAAATTTTTAGTCGCCGCAGGAGGCTAGGCCAAAAAGTCCGCCCGGAGGGCGGCTTTGCGGCTAGATAATAATATATAGTAATATATATATATATATATTATATATAATATATATATATATATATATATTAGATATATATATATATATAAAAAAATTAATATATATATTGAGCGAGAGAGAGAGAGAGAGAGAGGAGAGACGAGATGAGGAGAGAAGAGAAGAGGAGAGAGCGAGAGCGGAGAGGGGAGGAGAGAGAGAGAGAGAGATGAGACGAGAGAAGAGAGAGAGAGAGAGAGAATTATAAGTTTTTTGGTTACTCTCTTCCATACCTAACTCATCTCTCTTCACTAATATCTCTCTCTCTCTTTTTCACGGATGAGAGAGAGAGAGCGATGAGAGAGAGAGAGAGAGAGAGGAGTAGAGAGAGAGAGAGAAGAGAGACGAGAGAGAGGAGGAGAGAGAGAGAGAGAGAGAGAAGAGAGAGAAGAGAGAGAGCAATTTATTAGTTAACCTTATGTTGCCATGTATTATTGTATGTATCAGAAAACGAAATTGTCAATGGAAAGCTAATAAATTCGCTTCTATTGATATCTGCCATCTTAAAGCTGTCCCACAAAGTTAACATGACGACGAGTTTTAAGGTGAAGTTAGTCATATATTCTTCAGAGTCTCATAATGAACCTTATTAATGGTTCTTACTATGTTTATGATGATACATCTTTATAGAACAAGCATTTCCGAAGATAAACAGTCTATCCCTTATACACGTAGTAACATGGTATACTGCGGGGTAATGGCCTGTGAGAACTTCCCAGGGTCTGGTGAACGAGGAGGCCTTGGCACTCCAAGATGGCGCCCACCAATAGATTGTCGCTACTCTAGATATACATTACTCTAGTTTTGCTGAGGTCAATACGCGCTTTCCTCGGAGCCCAGGTTTTCGTGCGCAAATGGAAGCCTAAAACTCTTGGGTTCCGTGAACGGTTCTGAAAGTCGCAAATGGGGAAGAGGCCTTCTATAATGTATGTGTCATGTAATTAAAGCTTTAATTCCACTTCTTCTCTTTTTATGCCTCAAAAACTTACCCTGGAACTGTTAATTTTCAAAATTTACCCCCCAAACCCCCAGCTGGATAGGCTAGCGCGCCGCCCACACACCCGAGGCTAAAGCCCCAAATTTTTTTTCCTGGGGACCGCCATGGCTACCACTGTGTATGCCTGCACGCTCGCCCACCCAGCCGCGAGACACCGCTTACATATTAGATGACGTGTGTGATGTACCGCTGTGTCTTTTGGATGGTTCTACTACAGTTTAATACAATACAAGGCGCGTAGTTAATCCGTCATCAACGTTTAGATATGACCCCTTTGCCGTAATGCTAAGCCCAGTCCTCGTCGGAAAGAAAATAACCTAAGGGATGTCTGGGGGGTGTGGCACGACGCGCCGCCACCCAGGCCGCCGAGACACGCTCTACTTACTAATGTGACGAGTGTACACTGCCGAACCGAGGTCTTTTCACCTCGTATCTCAGGAACTAGGCATCGTAGCGAAAACATGA
Organism: Chionoecetes opilio; assembly: GCA_016584305.1. NCBI lineage: Eukaryota > Metazoa > Arthropoda > Malacostraca > Decapoda > Majidae > Chionoecetes > Chionoecetes opilio. The sequence goes on along the minus strand of JACEEZ010000832.1, from coordinate 42,205 downwards.
CGTACATTATTAGAAAGGAAAGTACTAAAAACTATAAGAAAGACTGGCATTGTTATTGCTATATTTATGTTCGCTGCGCTAAGCGAATCCGATAGTGTGTAGGCTATTTTGGGTATTATTCTAGTGTTTGCCATCTCCCTCTCTCCCACAAACAAGCTTGGGGAAACTGGGGGGGGAATGGCGGGATTTTGGCTGGGGTAAAAAAATAGCGTCGCAAAACACACGTTTGAGTTAGGTGTTGTAAAATTCCTTAGATCTAGGGAAAATTCTTTGGATTTCTTCTGCGTCCAGAGGACGTGTGAACCTGACTGAAGACCCACAGAATGTGACCGAAGTTCGAGAACCCCCCCATGACTCTCTCTCTCCTCTCTCTCTCTCTCTCTCTCTCTCTCTCTCTCTCTCTCTCTCTCTCTCTCTCTCTCTCGCTCTCTCGCTCTGCACTCTCTACACGACGATCAAGTCCAGGAATTACGCTCTCTCTCTCTCTTCTCTCCTCTCTCTCTCTCTCTCTCTCTCTCTCTCTCTCTCTCTCTCTCTTCTCTCTCTCTCTCTCTCGTCTCTCTTCTCTCCCCGATAGGTTAGGTTAATTTTGGTAGGCAAATTTCTCTAGATTTAAGGAAAATTACCCTAGGGCTAGGGAATGTTACCCCCCCCTACACAACTCTTAAATTTCGTGTTCCGACGAATAATTTTTCCCCACTGGAAAATCCCCGCATTACCACAGTCCCCAAATTGTTGGGGGAAAGTTGGGCGAGTTAGGGCAAACACTAGACCTTTTACCTTATTTGTGAGACGGGACAAGACGTATGCCAGGTTCCAGAGGCAAAAATGCTGGATTTTTATTGAGAGAGAGAGAGAGAGGAGAGAGAAGAGAGCAGAGAGAGAGAGAGGGGAGAGAGAGGTGAAGCAGAGAGAGAGGAGAGAGAGGAGAGGAGAGAGAGAGAAAGAGAGAGAGAGAGAGAGAGAGTAATCTGGAATTGATCGTCGTTGAGAGAGAGAGAGAGAGAGAGAGAGAGAGAGAGAGCAGGAGAGGAGAGAGAGAGAGACAGAGAAGCAGAGAGAGGAGAGAGAGGAGAGAGAGAGAGCGATCGAGGAGAGAGGACCGAGAGAGAGAGAGATATGGTGTATTAAGTTCAGGATATTCATAACTAGAATTGTTAAGTTGTATATCTACAGCTAAGAACCTCCCACAGTCATGATTTGGGTTAGAGTATTAAGTTCACAATTTTAATTCAAGTGAAAAACAAATAAAACATGTTAAGACCTCAACGACCACGATCAGAAGCCAGAAGGAGATTCGTAAAATATGCAGGTGTTCGAATGGGAATAAATGCGGAGTATCTCGCTGCATACAAACAACTGTGTTCCTTAATATTTAAAGAAAAAGTTCTACTAAAGCATTTATAACAATTCATTAATGTGATAACATGGAGTAATAGTTGTGCAATGGAGTTAACGATTTAAATTAGTAATATGAGGTTAGATGCGGAAGTATTTGTTTTCTCTGGGTGGAGTGGTGAGGGCAAGGTACGCGCGGGCGGTTGTTTCTCGGTGTGGTGGTGCGGGGGGCAAAGGTGATGCGCCGGGCTGATTGTTTCTCTGGTGTGTGGTGCGGGAGACAAGTGACGCGCCGGGCTGTTGTTCTCTGGTGTGTTGGTGCGGTGGGTACAAGGTGACGCGCCGGGCTGTGTTTCTTGGTGTGGTAGTGCGGGGAGACAAGGTGACGGCCGGGCTGTGTTTTCTATGGGTGGGTGGTGCGGGGGGACAAGGTGACGCGCCGGGGCTGTTGTTTCCCTGGGTGGTGGTGCGGGGGCAAAGGTGAGCGCCGGCTGTGGTTCTCGGTGTGGTGGTGCGGGGGGACAAGGTGACGCGCCGGGCTGTGTTTCTTGGTATGTGGTGGTTCGGGGGACAAGTGACGCGCCGGGCTGTGTTTCTTGGTGTGGTGGTGCGCGGGTACAAGGTGACGCGCCGGGCTGTGTTCTATGAGGTGGTAGGCGGGGGAAAAGGTGACGCGCCGGGCTGTGTTTCTCTGGTGTGCGTGGTGCGGGGACCAAGTTGACGCGCCGGGCGTTGTTCTCTGGTGTGGTGGTGCGGGGGGCAGGTGATGCGCCGGGCTGTTGTTTCTCTGGTGTGGTTGGTGCGGGGGACAAGGGTGACGCGCGGGCTGTGTTTCTTGGTGTGGTGGTGCGGGGGACAAGGTCGACG
>JACEEZ010000832.1:7500-35000 GCA_016584305.1 Chionoecetes opilio | reverse complement strand
ATGACTTCCAGGTGTGAGGGTGGTGGGCTGTGTGGTGGGGTGTTGAAGTGTAAAGGGGGGAAGAGGGATAAACAGGGTTCTTATATAGCCTCAACCCCTCCATGCCCTCCTTCCTCTAGCTACACAAACCTCCGTCTTTTCCCGCCCAGAAGACAAGCCCCGGATATCCATCCTGCCCAAAAAGGACCTGAAAATAATGAGAAAATGTAAAGAAAGTTAGAGAAAGTGGAAAATTAAAAAAAACAGTTAATAGAAAATTGTGAAAATTGGGCGACAATTTAAAGATAGTTGCGAAACTTAGAGAAATTATTACAGAGAATAATGAAATTTGTAGAATATTTTAAAGAAAGTTAGAGAAAGTGAGAAACTTAGAGAATTTAAATAGAGATCCATAGTACCGTTACCCAGAAAAACCTGGAAATAGGGAGAACATTTAACGAAAGTTAGAAGAGTGAATAGAAAATGAGTGAAAATAGTAAAAGTCTAACCCCTTTCAACGCCCAAGATTTTTCCTTTGCTATAAAAAATTGTCTGATGTCGAGTTAATAAAATTACGAAATACCTAAATTACCTAATTAGTTTTAGTGGACAAGGATGACTAAACAGGCCATAGCTATAAAATATTGCTTAGTCACTAAAAAAATCTCTAATGGTATACCCAAATCACAGATGGAACTTACGTTCTGGGCCTCAAGGGCGGTTAACGAAAGTTAGAAGAAAGTGAAATAGAAAATGAGTGAACTTAAACTTAGTTGGAAAAACTTAAACTTATAATTAAAAAACAAACTGAGTGAAAAAAAACTTAAATTTATTGAAAAACTTTAAAAAAAAAAAAAACAAATCGTTTAAACGTTGTAAAAAACTTACTAGTGAAGAAAAAAAACTTAAACCTTAGTGAAAAAAAAAAAAAAAAACTTAAAAAACTTAGTGAAAAAAAACTTAAAGAGAACTTAGTGAACAAAAAACTGAAACTTAGTGAAGAAAAAAAAAACCTTAAAAAACTTGTGAAAAAGAAAACTTAAACTTAGTTAAAAGAAAAAACTTAAACTGTTAGTGAACAAAAACTTAATTTTAAACTTAGTGAGAACAAAACAAAACTGTGGAAAAAACTGAAAACTTAGTGAAAAAACGAACTATGAACGAGAGAAAAAACGAAGAAAGAAAAAAATGAAAAGAAATAAATATCCGTTAATTCGTCACTCAGTGCACACTACACTATCATCCGCCACAATATCGTCCCCAAACGAACTGTGCGGGACACACGCTACGCAACATACATGGCTGACTTGAGTCGTACGTAAAAATAAATAAATAAATAACTTAACGTACTTATCAGGCAGCTTAAAAAATGGTGCAATTAATAAACTGTTCAATTAATTTTTCTCCTACTTAATAAGCGTAGCACGTGTATGTTTCGTGTGTGTGTACGCGTGTTAGTTTTTTTAGTTTTTCAATCGAGCATGGATTGTCTTTATGGGGCGGGAGTGTGTGTGTGTGTGCGTGTGTTGTGCATATCACCACCACCATCCACCACAACCAAGTTCCCCCGCCGAAAGGTAATGCGAGTTAAAAGTATTTTGATGTGGGTCTTTCTTTCCCTTCCTTACACACACACACACACACACACACACACACACACACACACACACACACACCACACACACACACACACACACGACACCACACACACACACCACCACACACACAACACTGACAGACACACACACCACACCCACACAAACACACACACACACACACACACACACCCACACACAGAAAACCCACAGGAAACACCCACACACACACACACACACACACAATAGAAGCGCAATTTTAATTAGCTTTCCCATTGATGTATTTCGTTATCTGATAAATGGAAATTAAAACCATGTAAATTAGAGTTAAATAAATAAATAAAATCATCAATCGGGTAGTTTTCTCCACGATTGAATGATGTATTTATTTTCTTATATAATTCGTTTTCTCTGATAAATGAAATTAGTACATGTATAAATTAGTTGTTGACTAAATACATAACCTCATCAATCGGGTAAATTACCCGATTGATGCTTTTATTTATTTAGTTAACGCTAGTTTATTTATGCATGGTTCTACTTCATTTATCAAGATAACGAATATACAATGGAAAGCTAATAGAATTGCGCTTCTAACATGATACCCCTCATGATAAAAGAATTGACTCGCAAAGTTTAAATGGCGAAGAGTTTAAGTGAATATTAAGTTTCATGCTTTTCTTCATAGTCTCGTAATGGCATTTTCTTTAGCGTGTTTTTTCCTGCTTTTATTATATTTGATACTATTATAGAACAAACATTTACGAAGATTACACAGTATATCATATATACTGTAAACAGTCTAGAATGATCCGTAATATATATATATGAATCCGAGCGGCCCTCCGACTTCGGGCCCTTGTGCGACAGGCCGATATTCCTTGTACGCAGAAAAAGTCCGGTGTCTACATACAGTGGTCTAATGATTAGTATACATGGAATAAGCAAAGTTACTGTTCCCATGGCACTTATTATTGGCTGGTATAAGCAACATAATCGTAATTCAAGATCATCCAAGCAAATTCATGTATTTCATCCGCTTACATTTTTTGTTTTTTTTTTTTTTTTTTTTTTTTTTTTTTTTTTTTTTTTTTTTTTTACATCACACACAGGGATCTGGCCAAGGGCACAACAAAAAATGGGTTAACACAAAGCCCGCTTAGTTGCCAGTCACCTAGAAAGAAGACGATAAGAGAAAAAATAAAACAAAGGGTAGGCAAATTTAGTTCGTGCCTACTCTTGGAATCTTTCACTACTAGTAATTTCAAATTTCTTTTATGTACGGAAAAACTTTTTGTTAGAAAACTCATGTAATCTCAGGCCAAATTTAGACAATACAGAGTAGCATGTGCCATGGAAGCATAAACATCTAATATTATATAAATATACGAATGCCTAGCACTGCGCGCTATAAAAATTTGCTTACGCAATAATCTTTGAATCTGTCGTCGTCGTTTCCCGCCAAGTCAACTTTTTTTTATTTATTTTTTTTATTTTTTACATTATTGCCTATAGCGCCTGTAGGCAGTGTGACCCAGGGCTCGGCTGGTAGGCTTCTGGAGTTTCACTTGAGGGCTCTGGATGGTTGGTCCCTCATCCCGTGGTGGCCGCAGGCAGGATTCTTATAGTGACGCCTGTAATAGTGACAGGGGCCTGTGATTAGAATCTCATGCCGCCCCCCTGGGGTCCTCCGATGCAATCGCATCGAAGGTTTAGAGTTTGTGGGCAGGCATGTGGGTGTTCTTAGGCCACTCGAACGTGGCGAGAAAGGTTTTGGGTTTCTTCGGGTATGCGAACTCGGTCACCGGAGACGCCAGTTGGAGACGCTAACTGACACTTCCGCTACCCTTGCCTCCGACTGTTTTCGATAGAGATTCTGTGTATATTTTGTTTCACTCATGATTGACGGCCCGCGGTCCGCCACTACTGCTGAAGCTGAACATAACGTAAAATTTCTTGTTAATATAATTGTAACGTCTCCAAATGTGCAAGTAATATAAAATTCGATGATACTAATATGGATTTATATACATCTGATGTAAAAAATTTTGGGCAGGAGACTTAAAAAGGGTAAAGAGTGCTGTCTGGTGGAAAGATGGAATTTTATTGATAATGTGCGTAATTAATGTTGTAGAAAAAACTGTTAATGGTACATATTGCAAAAGATACATGTACTCTTAGAAAAAGGCTCTTCTACGACAAAATTTATTTACACCCTTTAAATAGTGCATAACCTAATAATGACCGCAGTTATACTCACGATGGCATTGTCTGGGTTCCTGCACTACTATGATCCTTGGGAGGATGTTTCGGCGCCCAAAGCAAGTTTGCCGCACAAATCCAGCCCCAGCCCTGTTGCTGCCTGTCACCAGCACTGTGCGGGGGATTTGTCAGGTTGAAGGATGTCATCCTGTGGTGCCCGCGGGGTATGAGGGACTGACTGGTTGCTGCCCCCTAGTCACTGAAGGTGTGCAAACGTTGGCTCAGACGGCAGGAGTCTCTGTTGCAGCGTTACCACTTTCTCCCCGGTTATTTCCCACAAATAAGTTCCTTTTACCCCAAAATACCCATACCCAGGCCGGATTATAAACCTGTTAAAAGGCCCTGCTAATAAATTTTGGGCCCCCTCAGAGGGAGCCACCCTCTAACCCGCGCCCCACCAGAATTTTTTTACATTATAAAACAAAATTAAGTGATTTGAAAACAATATATACGAACATTCACAAATAAGTGTTTTACTGTGTTTAACGATATAAAAAACAATGGGACTGGGCCCCCTGTTTTACAGCTAGGGTCCCAAACAGGGCCCTTTATCTCAATAAAGGCTCAAACAGAGGCCCTTTATCTCAAATAAAGGCCTCAAACAGGTGCCCTTTAACTCAAATTATTTTAATTTTTTCTAAGTTAATGAATTATTCAGCAATGAAAATATCATTTTTCAAAAAAAATATAGATGGAAATCTTTTAGCAGGGACCCCAGGTTTGGGGCCCCCAAGCTTGAGGGGCCCCAATGCATATGTTCATGCATATTTCTTCATAGTCTCGTAATGGCATTTCTTTAGCGTGTTTTACTGTTTTTTTTTTTGATAATATTATAGAACAACATTTACGAAGATTACGTATATCATATATACTGATAAAACCAGTCTATATGATCCGTATATATATATTAGAATCCGAGCGGCCCTCCGACTTCGGGCCCTTGTGCGACAGGCCGATATTCCGTGCGCAGTCCAGGTATACAGTGGTCTATGATATAGTATATGAATAAAAAAGTTACTGTTCCATCACTTATTGGCTGGTAATAATCAACATAATCGTAATTCAAGATCATCCAAGCAAATTCATGTATTTCAGCCCATACATTTTTTTTTTTTTTTTTTTTTTTTTTTTTTTTTTTTTTTTTTTTTTTTTTATCACAGGGATCTGGCCAAGGGCACAACAAAAATGGGTAACACAAAGCCCGCTTAGTTGCCAGTCCCTATAAAGAAGACAGTAAGAGAATAAAATAAAAACAAAGGGGTAGGCCAATTTAGTTCGGCCTACTCTTGAATCTTTCACTACTAGTAATGTGCAATTCATTTTATGTAAGAAACTTGTTAGACTCATGTAACTCAGCCACATTTATACAATACAGAGTGCATGTGCCATGGAAGCATAAACATCTAATATTATATAATATACGATGCTACACTGCGCGCTATAAAATTTGCTTACGAAACTAATCTTTGAATCTGTCGTCGTTTCCCCAAACTTTTTTTTATTTTTTTTTTATTTTTTTACATTTATGCCTATAGCGCCTGTAGGCAGTGGTGACCCAGGGCTCGGATGGTAGGCTCTGGAGGTTCACTTGAGGGCTCTGATGGTTGGTCCTCACCCGTGGTGCCGCAGGCAGGATTCTTATAGTGAAGCCTGTGATTAGAGGCTCATGCCGCCCACCTGTGTCCTCCGTGCACTCGAAATCGAAGGTAGAGTTGATGGGCAGGCATGTGGGTGTTCTTAGGCCACTCGACGGTGGCAGAAAGGTTTTGGTTTCTTCGGGGATCGAACTGGGGTCACCGAGAACGCCATTTTGGAGACGCTAACCACTCCGCTACCGCCTCCCCAACTGTTCTATAATGCTGTGTATATTTTGTTTCACTCATGATGACGGCCCGCGGTCGCCCCACTGCTGAAGCTGACATACGTAAAATTCTTGTTAATAATAATTGTACGTCTTTCCAATGTGCAGTAATACTTGTTATATATTATTTCCTCAAAGAAGAATAGTTTTTTGTTGAAATGGTGTAACAAATATTTTTACATGGATAAATATTAAAAATGCCGCGCACGGGTATATGCCTATTCCATGCTGTACATAATATATATTCTCTCTCTCTCTCTCTCTCTCTCTCTCTTTCCCTCTCTCTCCTCTCTCTCTCCCTCTCTCTCTCTCCTCTCCTTCTCTTCTCCTCTCTCTCTCTCTCTCTCGTCCCCTCTTTTCTCTCTTTCTCTCCCTCTCCCCTCTCTCTCTTCTCCCCTCCCTCTCTCCTCCTCCTTAGATTATTGCAAATAGATTAATGATTATTTAACAGAAAACTTACTTTTAACAGATCATCAGTATGGGTTTCACCTAAATATTCAATAGAACTCGCAGTACACCACCTTTTCCAAAACATATTATAATGCAATAGATAGTAAAATGTATCATTAACTATTTTTTGTGATTTATCTAAAGCTTTTGATACTATTAATCCACTCCATTTTATTAAAGAAACTAATGATTTACGGTTTTCGTGGACCAGTCTTCAGATGGTTTGAAAGTTATCTCAGCGGCAGGAACCAGTATACAGTCTTTAATAGTAGTGCATGTGTACAAAAGTCTTACTTGTGGTGTGCCACAAGGATCTGTCCTAGGACCATTATTATTTTTAATTTACATCAATGACATAACTATGTACCAAAAACTTAAATTTTTACTTTTTGCTGATGACACTAACTTTTTCTACAGGGAAGGGATTTAAATGATCTAAGAAATACAATGAACACTGAATTGGTACATGTTGCTAATTGGTTAAATGTAACAAGCTAACATTAAATATCAATAAAACTCACTGTATGCTGTCACATTCACACATGACACACACAAAATGCAACATATCAAAATTGATAATCTCATTATTAAAGAGGTACAAGTAGCTAAATTCCTTGGAGTTGTTATTGATAGCAGCTAAGATGGAAAAAACCCCACAGAGAATGTAGTAAATAATATTTCAAAAATAATAGGTGTAATATATAGAATACGAAACCATTGTAATATTGAAGGTTTAAGACATATTTATTTATCATTAGCATATCCATATTTATTGTACTGTTCAGCTATCTGGGGTGGGGCATATAAAAAATTTTGATCAACTATTTGTAAATCAGAAAAATTAGTTCGCATAATGTTCTATAGTTATCGGTATGACCACACAAGCCAATCTTTCGTGAGTTGAAACTTCTAAATTACATGATATTATCGACTATCAGACTATAACTTTTGTTTATAAGGCTTGAATACATACAAAATTGACAGTGGTTTTCAGACCACAACGCATAGCATACCAAACCAGACGAACCATAAACTCAACTTCCATTGTGTAGAACTTCCATGCTCAACAAAGTGTTCTCACTCGGGGAAATAAACTGTGGAACAAACTTCCAGATGATGTAAGGAATAAAGATTAAATCCATTTAACTGCAAAATAAAGAAAAGTTGAAAAGTAACTATTAAAATTAATTTATTATTATTATAATTGTGATTTGTATAATTAATGTGATAATTATCATTGCTATCGTTATCAGTACTATTATGTATGAGTACTGTTATGGTATGAATGCTTGTTTGTGTATATTCTTTAAATATACTTACTAAATTTATTTATTTAATTGATTAAATTAGTAGTATAAATTTAGTAGGGAAAAATTTAAATTTTTTAATTTAATTTAGTTTTTCATATGTAAATTAGCATTAGGCCGTCCTGCACGCTGCATCTGCTGACCTCTTATTTTAGCATAAAGTCCATAAAAGAGTTAAGACTCAATGGACAAAGGCTTTGACATTTTACTACATGTATAATAACTTGTATAATATTAAGGCCAATAAAAATTATCAATCAATCAATCTCTCTCTCTCTCTTCTCCTCCCCTCTCTCTCTCTCTCCCCTCTCTCCCCCTTCTCTCTCCCCTTCTCTCTCCCCTCTCTCTCTCTCTCTCCTCTCCCCTCCTCTCTTCTCCTCTCTCTCTCTCTCTCTCTCTCTCTCTCTCTCTCCTCTCGCTCGCTCTCTCTCTCTATGAAATATATACATATATATATATATATATATATATATATATATATATATATATATATATATATATATATTTTTATATAATTTTTTGTTTCAATGCGCTATTGTCTAAGGGGCCGGGATTCAGCAAACTTACCAGCGATACCCTGTTACGAGGTCAAAAGTTACTAGACCGCTACGAGAGATGGCAAAACTGTATTCGGCAACGATATTGTAAGCATCTAGTAAGCTACGAGGTCCATTGCCGCTGGTAGCCACCAGGGGGGTCTCGTGTCGCGCAACAGCCAATCATCTCCACGCTTACATGATGCGTGTTGGGCTTACACTGCTTTTGTTTACAAACAAATTTCATTTAAAGTTCATGTATCATAAACCCATAATTGTAGTAAATGATGTCTCAAGAGCTTATTTATCATTATTGTCATCATAAAGGTTCGTTTTGCACGCCTGTCACCTGATACAGGTAATCTATTAAAAAAATCATGACTTTTGCTGAAAAACAAAACCCAAATAGCCTGATATGATGTGTCCGTGTTGTGATTCTACACATATGCAATGATTCTTCGTCTTATCTGTAAAGGATCTGGCACATTCACCTTTTTAGGCTTTAAAATCAATCAATCAATTATCTGTCAGAGAAAAGGGGAGAATTTGGCTAATATTTGGGGTATGTATAACTTTGACCAGTGGGTTTTTGTTTGTTTGGTTGTTTAGAGGATAATTCCCTCAGATCCATAGTGATCTACCGCTGCAGCATTAGTGTTGGCCGAAGCCCCATCCCGGGAGGGGGGCCCAAAAACCCCCGGCTAACCCCCAGTACCCATTAACTGCTGGGTGGAAGGGGCTCGGGTTTTAAGAAAGACCCCCCAGATTAAAGTATTTTTTTCACCTTTCTACTGTTATTTATAGGTCTGCAAAACGAGTGGGGAAAGGATAGGCTATTTGGTACCGGGAAAACTGTCGCCGATAGGAACTCTCGCCGACGGCGGCCAATGTTCCGATTTTCATGTCGGCGTGTGTTCCTATTTCTGGGGGACAATTCTAGTTCTTGATCTTGAGTTAGGTTATGTGGTTAGGTTATGTTGGCTAGTTGACCAATATCAAGGTTAGGTTAGTAAACGGTCCTTACCAGTGGAACTATCGCCGAAAATTTTCCCACGTCGGCGAGAGTTTTCGGTTTGGCTTTTTCGGCGCCCAGTTCCATAAACCAGCTATATGTGCTGTTTAAACCAATACACGATCGGTGGTGGTTTTACTGACGTTTCGTTTTATCAAAAGGGGATAATTAACACCTACAACAGCCGTCGGAAATTAAGGTATTATTCTAGTGTTTGCCCATACTCCCCCTCTCTCACAAATCAGGCTTGGGGCCCTTTGGGGAAAATGGGGGATATTTGGCTGTGGAAAAAAAAAATATGCATTGCAACCACATAGTTTTTGAGTTAGGAGTGTTAAAAAAATTCCCTAGATCTACGGAAAATGTATTGGATTTCTTCTGAGTTCCAGAGACGTGTAAACCTGACGATCCTCACAGAATGATGACCGAAGTGTCGAGAACCCCCTCCCAAACCCTCGCTAGGAGGTTTAGGTTAGATTTGGGTTTTAGGCTAGGATGTTAATTTGGTTAGATTAGATTAGATTGGTTAGGTTAGCTTTGGTTAGGTTAGCTTAGGTTAGGTTATCGGTGGGTAAAGCCCCAGCTAGGTTAGGTTAATTTGGCTACGTTAGGTTAATTTTGGTTATGCAAATTTCTCTAGATAAAAGGGAAAATTTACCCTAGATTGGGGAAATTTTTTAGCCCCCCTACACAACTCTTAAATAAGTGTTTCCGACGCATAATTTGTTCCCCTCCCGAAAACCCACATTCCCACGGGGCCCCCCAAACTTGTTTGGGGGAAGTGGGAGAGTGTGGGCAAACACTAGAAATTTACCGAAATTAAAAATAACTCGAGGGGGATCTGGGAAGGGGCGAAAACCTCCACTGAGGTTAGGTTACGTGATCAATGCCCAGGTTAGGTTAGTTAACTAGCAGGAGGTTCTGCGCACCCCCCCCCCCCCCCGCCCCCCACAGTTGTCAGGAGAGTTTTGGGGTTATAATGGACGAGAACTGCGCGGTTGCTACCGCCTTTAAACTACTTATGTTTTCTGTATTATTTTTTGTTCAGTATGCTGTGCAGTTTTAATAAACTTCCGGATAACCTTCAAAACTTATATAATTTTGTAGAAATTATATAGCCCCCTAACCCTTTAAAGGTTAGGTTAAGGTTCGGTGATTTAATAATCCCGCCAGGGGGCCGAGGGGAGTTAGGTTCAGTTCGGTTAAGGTAATAATGGTCCCGGCAGGGCGGTGCAGAGCTAGGATCTCTGTAGAATAATATTCTAGACAGAGCGGATCACTCGGCGGCTGGCGAATGCGGGGCGGGAACACTTGTTCCGTACAATTCCGTTACTTCCTGTTTCTGAGACATTGCTTATTATTTCCTGGCCAAGTTTTATTTGCTTTTTCTGAATGAGATACTTGTTAACAATGAAACGTAACCGTAGGTTTTGGTGACAAAAAAAATAAAAAAATAATGGGTTTCCGGAATTAAGATATCTGAAAAAGCACTAATTTTAGGCAAAGAAAAACTAGTCAGTGTCTAAGAAATGACCGCGCAGTCCTCGTTCATTTTATCTTACTTTGAAATTGAAAAAAAACTAGTGATCACTATTTTTACAGGGGGTTTAGAGGGAAAAAAAGAATCTAGTGATTGTCACGAAAAAAAAAGGTCAGATTCTCTTAAAACAGCATATTCTATCAAAAAATATAGTTTCTTTCCTGAAAATGGTGAGGGTCACTGAAACCCGAATCTTTCCATAGCTTTTAACATTTGTTAGGTTCGAGTTATTTAGAGTAGATAAAAAAATGCGCAGGTGCCTTAGGGAAATATTTTCTTCCACCGTGTATAAAAGTGTATTTGGAAGGGAATTACTCAAATGTCTAAAATATAATTAAATCATAATGACATTGTCAGTGACGAAACCACAAAGTTGAAAAGGAGAGGGTGGGGTGGCGTGCAAGGTAAATATTTTTCTGTGTAGCCCATGATTTTGGCAAGCGCAGAGAGCCCGTACAGCTAGGGGGGGGTCTTTGGATCGTTGTGAGGCCATACAGAATCGGTATACGAAAAAAATTTTTAGTATATTCAAAATTCAATTTTATGTACTCCGAGTCGCTGAGTTATGATTCAGTATTTCCCAAATAACCTTTACGTACAGCTAAAATTCAAACGCTTACTTTTTCGATTAAAAAAACTTTACAACTATAATATACTAATAATATCAAAATTCAAAATGATGATTTAAACACTGTAGTATCTCACTTTTATTACAAACAGGAAAGACAAGACATATCCAACATAATTTTCTTGGCTGATATTAAGTTGAATAGTTAAAAGCTGATGAGCAGTTATTAGAATAGCAGTGGATGAAATAAGAAAAGTGATATTTGAAATACCACTGAGATAGTACAAAAGTACTTGTTTCAGGTATGCATTACTTAAGTTGGATTTTAAACCTGTTTTTGTTGTCAGCTTTTATGGAGTATGGGAATTTAAGTAATCTAACTGAGAGCAACATGTCACCTAACACACTGGAATGATTCACTAGCAAAGAAGTGCAGGGCAACCAGGACTTGAGTGGGGATTGGAATTGCTACAGTCTATTGGTGGGTCTGGAAAGCTGGGGGCCCAATCTCCTCACAGAGCTGCAGGATATCATGGCAGGGTAGGTGGTAATACCGTAGGGGGTGGTTGTCACCGACATCTAGACTCTAGAGGATCAAGCCGATCTCTGAAGCCCCTTTTCCCCAGTGCAGCCTGTCGTTTTCCATTGCCCACAAGAATTCCATATAGCTGAAAAAAGTTATTATTTTTAATAGGTAGGGTTTTTGATATGGCGGTTTTAGTTAGATGCACGAACAGTTCATAAGAAAAAAGCCCAAGGTTAGGGAAAATTTAAAAAGCTTAAATGCGAATTATTAAACCTGAATATTAAATATCCTACATTACCAATTATCACTCACCTATCCTATCACTTCCCTATCTAAGATGTCTCCCACATTGCTTATTTAACCAATAGTTAAAAGTAATTTATATGGTAAGAATATTCACTATATATTTTATTTTAGTGTGGGTTTTGCATATTATACTACTGTATAAAGTTAGGTAGGTTGCTTATGAATGCTAATACGGCTATAGGTTAATTGTTACTGGTGGGCGAAAACATTCATTTTTAAAAACCGATAAATTCTCACTCACTCTTCCTCACCACCTATAATCAAAAACAATTAAGCATATGGACTGACCTACTTAAATCTTATCTTATGTTTTGGTTTGATTAAACAAACTATTTATCCGGGTTGATTAGCTTTTCTTTCTCCACTTACGTACTTTATTAATTATTATTTTTAGATGATGAGAACCCATTATCTACCGTTTTTTTTCTATTTTTAAGTTAAAAAAAGGGTTAGTTTATGGTCCCCTAAAAGCCCGTTCACATCTCCACGACAGGACTTGCTCCAGTCAATCCAGTCGGTGCCGACTGCAGCCGATTTTGCGGGGGCTGAAGCTCCAAAATTGGCGTGGTTGGCTCGGGTAAATCCGAGCCACCACGTAACCCGTAACCTTTCCATATCTAAACCCAACCATACTATACCTAACTTAACCTTTACCTAACTAAAAGAAAAAAGTTATTTGCAACAGAAACGGTTAGCAAAATAATCCAAAACACAAAAAAATCACCAGAAAAAAATATTTTCATACACCAAAGTGAATTCGGTGGGTTTATCTGGAATAATACCGGAGGAACCCTTTCCTAACTCTAATATACATTGAAATGAACTTGAGAAAGGTTACCCCCCCCAAAAAAAAAAAAACTGCTGGTGTTACACAATAATAATCCATAAACAAGAGTTACACACACCCTCAGTAATGTTGGTGTTTTTACTGAAGAAATATAAAGTTTTATCTATCCATAACCATCAGTATTTCCACTTTTATAAATATTGGTAAAAATGGGAGTTTCAAACCAAGACTCCTAAATTTTACTCTCCTGACATAAATGCCAGACCCCATTCCCAGACCCCGTAATAATGGACGAGGACTTCGCGTTCGTTTTCAGAGACACCGACTAATTTTTACTGGCCTACAATAGGTGCTTTTTCTAAAGGAGATAGTTTTGTTTTCCGGAAACCCATATTTAAAAAAAAAAAAATAATTCATCACAGAATTTTATTGTCGCCGTTTCCATTAAAAACACGATTTTCCCCTCAGATAAAGCACTAAAACTTGGCCGTCAGTCAGGGTCTCAGATAACAAGGAAGTAATTGAATAGAACACATACCAAACCCAACCTTATAGGTTTTTTTAAAGAAACCTAACCTTAACCACTAATATACCTAACCTAACTAACCTTATAGGTTTTAATGTAACTTAACCTAACCTTAACCTCTAAGTATACCTAACCTAACTTATAGGTGAAACCTAACCTAACCTTAACCTTGCATAAATTCGGTGATTATTTTTTTTTTATAATGGTTTTTCGGAAAATAAAACAACGTATCTTCATTAGATAAAGTACCTAAGTAGGCCAGGAAAAAATTTGTCGGTGTCTCTGAAAACGACCGCGAAGTTCTCGTCCATTATAATCCTACTGTTGCAAAAAAAAAATGATCACAAATTAGTATTCACCATCAGAACTTACCTATTACCTTTTTCTAATAGCTGTAACTAATCCTTCCTCTCACACTTCTTACCAAATCCCTTCAGTTCCCTGCCTTTTAAAACTATTTATAGTGTCACAGGCTTTCCCTTTCTCTGATCAGTGTCCATTCCTCGGCTGCCCTTTTTATTACTCTCGCCGACGTGGTTAAACTAACCTAACCTGGACATTGGCACCTATCTTAACCTAAATGATCAAGCTATTGCTGGTATTTCATCCCTGAATGCAGAACACGGTAAAACCTGATTAAATGTATATATTGGGGCCTGTAAAATCAAGAATTGGAACACTCAACGACGCGGCGAGTGTTCCGATCGGGGACAGTTTCCAGGTACCCGGCTGCCTATCTTAAAAGAGTCTTGAAGGACGTAGTTAATCATGCAACCTATGGATCTCTTTAGTGGTACCTTTAGTTACTTGGTGAGGGAATTAAAAGATTAACCAAAAAACAAAAAACACTTACGGAATACTGGAGAGATGTACGTAGCGATGGCAGGAGTGGATAGATGTGGTGGGACCGGGGGATTAGTGACCCTGACCCCTGATTCCTGACCTGAAATAGGGTTAACACATAAATCACAGGAGGTGAATTGTGATGCGAGATTAACAAGGCGATTTGAGACTTACGGCGGTAACGCGCTGCACTTTCGTGCTGTGGGTTGTTGTTTTATCATAATTTATTATTTTTAGACACTGGACAGGATGTGTAATGACGAAAGCTTACTGCCTGACACTTTGCCAGCCCCACCAGCCACCACACCCCCCAGGCCTGACCCATGTTGTCAGCCCCAACACACCACACACCACACCTGCCTGCCACATGTTGCCAGCCCCACCACACACGATCATATGAAACTGTGGCAGTGTGGAACATCAAGGGCAGTGCTTAAAATGACTACACAATATCGCCGACAAGGACACAATCACAGGGTAACTTATAGTGTCCCATTGCACGGCCTGTTGCACTTATTTTTGGTTATTAGTATACATTGTCCCTACTCTTGCCCAAAAATATAATGATCCACAAATTAGTATTCACTATCAGAACTTACCTATATAAGTAGCTAGATGATTAAATCAGCACAGGAGATGTGTTCCTTCCGCTAATATGTCTGGTAAACCTTCTGGTAAGCCGCTACTAAACACAAGGACCACTCGTAGGTACGAGGATACTTGGGAATATCGTAATGTTTTGCTGAAAAAGGTCGTGGGCCCTGTGCAGGGAGGTACGAGGAAATTTACAGAGTCTTACCTCGTAAATGGTTTGGTGAAACCATCCCTAAGTAAAATAACATGAACGTTGTGCAGACAAGCAGATCGTGTCTGCGACCTGTCGCAGATGATCGAGAGATCATCGTCGCAGATGATGATGAGAGATGAGATGTCAGATTTCTCATTCTCTCTTTTCCTCATTCACCGCACCCCATTTCATCTCAATAATGTTCGTTCAGTATAAGATGATATAAAATGATGGGTGGAGAAACTTCTGCAATAGTAGTAGAGAGAGAGAGAGAGAGAGAGAGAGAGAGAGAGAGAGAGAGAGAGAGAGAGAGAGAGAGAGAGAGAGAGAGAGAGAGAGAACATATTTTCAAGAAACTGACCTGAAACTTTGTATTGAACCTGGGCTTATCCAAAACAAAGACTACTCTATATGTATAGAGTAGTCTTTGTCCAAAATTACCCCACTCCCCCAAAACTGCCTCTTCTCTCTCTTTTCTCTCTTCTCTCTTTTCCTCTCTCTCTCTCTCTCTTTTCTCTCTCTCTCTCTCTCTTTTCTCCTCTCCGTCCTTTTCTCTCTTCTCTCTTTTCTCTCTTCTCTCTCCTCCTCCATCTCTCTCTCCTCTCTCTCTCTCTCTCTCTCTTTGTCTCTCTCTCCTCCCCTCTCCTCTCTCTCTCCCCTCTCTCTCTCTCTCTCTCCCCTCTCTCTCTCTCTCTTTTCTCTCTTCCTCTCTCTCTCTCTTCTCTCTCTCTCTTCTCTCTCTCTATCTCTCTCTCTCTCTCTCCTCTCTCTCCTCTCTCTCTCTCTCTCTCTCTCCCAAAGCCAATCGCATAATGCCCATTTTAATTATGTATTATTTATCTATACTAAGTGGGATGCTGAATAAATATGATGTGTAGATCGCTATACTATCGATGTACCATGATGTACCAGCAGATCGATGGTATTTTTTTATTCTTTTTATTTTTTATTTATTTACATCTATTACATAATATATATACATATACATATACATATGCACATACATACACATACCCCTACATACACATAAAGCCAGTAATAAATGAGCGGGCATCAGCCCGCCGCTGTAGCGCAGCCACAGTCAGGTCACAGGTGGGCGGGCGTGAGGTCACTCCCCCTCCCTTTGTGTTCATCGGGGGGGTGGGGCGGCACGCGCCACCTCCAGCAGTAAAGGGCAAAATTTTTTTGAAACTGCCATACGAGGGCGGCCGCGCTTTCCGGGCCCACGCGCTGTCTGAGCCGCTCTGTAGCGGGGCAGGAAAGCAGGTATTTGGGTCAGGGGGTGGGGGGTCATATGAGGACAGTGCTCACACGGCCGCTCCTCAAACCCGTCCCTCAGCTCATCCAGGGTTACGTAGCCAAGCCGAAGTCGGTGTAGAACGACCTCCTCGGCTCGGGACAGCTGCTGGGCGGGGCGTAACGGCTCGTTGTTGTTCGTGGCTTGTTTGTGCCAGGCATGGTATAGCGATGGGCAGCCCTCTCGGAGTCCTGTTTGCCAATTTCTATATGGGGACGATTGAATCAAGACTCTTAGCTTCCAACCGCCCCTCGCGCTACTGTCCCTTGCGCTACTATGTTGATGATATATTCGTTCGGGCTAAGGACCTTCAAGAACTGCAGGACCTCAGACATTGTTTCATCGCCGAATCCGAGCTTGATTTTACTTATATAAACGACACGTCTCCCTCAATAGAGGAACAGCCAATGGGCTACTGGCTCAGCCGCATAGCTCCGCCCACCAGTTGCGGTTCTACGGGGGGGCCAGGGGGGTCCATGGACCCCCCCCACATTTTAGGCTTGCCCCTTGCTTGGCCCCCCCACTTTCAAACCGCAATCGTTGCCCCGTGGCAAGCTGGTCGCAGCGGCCGCCGCCGAGCACAACTCAATACCGCTACCGCGATAACAGAAGTTGGTACTACTGCTTACAATAATAATAAAAACAATAATAATTATTATTATCATTATTATTATCATTATTATTATCATTACTATTATTATCATTATTATTAATGACTTTCACCACATAGTTGATACATCTGTTTTCTCATATTTTGATAGAGGTTCTTTTCATGCTCATATGTTTATTTTCATTTGGATTAGATTACAATTGGGATTGGATTACAAGTGTTCACTTGTAGGCTTAGGATTTGATGGAACATCAGTCATGAGTGGAGGAATCAGTGGTGTTCAGAACCGCATTCGTGATAAAGCTCATTTGCCTATTATGTACACTGCTACGGACACAGGCTCAATTTGGTTGTGATCAATGCTGCAAAGTATGTGCCTCAAGCAGCTAAATTCTTTAGTCAGCTTGAAGAACTCTATATATTCGCTAGTAAATCTGTAGTTCCCGAAAAGTTCCTTTCTATACAGCATGAAATGTTCCTAAAGAACAAGCACGAGAACTGCAACATCTCAGTGACACACGGTGGTGATGTCTGGCCATCTCGTGTGACAACGTTTTGCTGCGGGTGGAATGCCTGATAAGACTCCTGAAGGAGACTTCTGCAAATGACACTGGATCTCGAGCTGTAGCCGCTCGAGGTATACATGCGCAGATAGACGCAGAGTTTGTTTACTTACTACATTTTTTCTCGGAAATTCTTGGAAAAATTCATAAAGTATCACAGCAGCTACAGGACAAACAAGCAGCCCTAGGAAAAGCAGTCAAGCTCATTTTATTACTCAGCGAAGATTTAGCTGATATGCAAAAACTCCAACTTGATCGAGCAGTACTCTGAGAAGGTTAGTGAGCCCTGTAAGAAATGCTGCATTTCACCATTAATTCCAATGATCTGAAACTCGAGAAATGCCAGTGGTCGCTGGCAGTTTTAACTCAAAGGTTGGTCTACTGTGTTTTGGCTCCGCGACTAATATTTTTCATAAATTAATTTCGCGATAAACATTGATGCACCGCATCTGAATACCAAAAAATATAGTTCTTCTGTTGTTCTACTAATTATATGGATGACATGCATTACGATGGAACGTTCTATAATAGCAATTTAATGCAAATTACTCGCCTCGAGTAGCAAAGCTTAATATATTTTTTACATGTATATTGTGGCATGTAAAATTTGGGTGATGTTCACACTGTTTTCTAAGACAGTACTGCTGCGTCTGGCAAACGCTTGTCAAAATACAATAAGCAATGCCTTGGAAAAACGAAGAATAAAGAATGCCGAAATCGGCTTGTTGCTGCGACAATGTAGGTTATAATTGTGGAGGCGACACGTCGCGGCGGGGAGGGGTGGGCGGGGAGATTGTGGCGGAGAGATTGAATCAAAACATTGCCACTTCACGCGTCGACTCATTGCACTTCCAGGCTTTCTATCTGATTGATACACAATAATAACAGGAAAATATGACTGCCTAGGTATAGATAACTTCTAAACATACGTTATTGACTATATAATATCATAGAGTAACATTTACCTCGCCTCCTCAACTATAACCTACTTGGTTATTTGGTTAAATACATGTTTTACAGACTCAGGCTTCTATACAATATACATATAGAAGAAAATCGTTCTTAAAATTATACTTTTGTGTTTTAAGTGCAGTGGAATAAGCCCATATTTTTCTTTCAAGTTGACCAACTTTTCACCAAATTGTGAGTTAAAACTGCCAGCGACCCTTGGCATTTCGGAGTTGCAGTTCTCTCTAATTAATAGAAGTCGGAGAAGAGAACCTCGACAACTTGATTAATTCATCTTGCTGGAAACAACCGGTGAAAGATCTGACTCAAGTCACACGCAGCACAGCAGCATCTTGTATGAAGTATTAGACTGTTTGATTAGTGAATTATATCGTCGTTTTTCCAAACACTCATCTGCGATTTTCTGTGGTATTTCAGCTCTCTGTCCTGGAGGACAGACATTCTTGTCTGAAGAAAATTTGAAGGCATTTGCAGTTGCATACTCAGTCAATCAAAGTGATTTAAAACATGAGATACCTCTAGTGAACAAAATACTCATGAAAGAACCTGAACAACCTACACCAATCGCACAATTCCTATCACTCATATGTCCGTACAAGGCTGCGTTTGACTGTTTGTATACAAGTTATTGTTGGTAGCCGTAACTCTTCCTGTTACCAGCGCTTCATGTGAGAGAAGCTTTTCAAAAATGAAATTAGTGAAAAATTTTCTCTGAAATTCTATGACAAGTAATATACTGAGTAACATTGCACTATTGTCGATTGAAAGTGCTCTCGCTGAAGGAATTGATTTAGATTGCTTTGTTAATGAATTTGACAGCCGGCATGCCAATCGTAGGATTAAGCTGCCTTTACGATAGCGCTGCCTTGGGTACACAAATCGGGGAGCTCCCCGATTTTTTAGTGCATGCTCTAACTTTTCGTGGCCTCGGCCGATATATATATTATATTATATATATATATATATATATATATATATATATATATATATATAAATATATATATAAATATATATATATAAATATATATATATATATCAATATATATATAAATATATATATAAATATATATATATATATATATGAGCGTGTAGTGACATAAGTGCCAAAGCGCCAAAAATAAAAGCCAAGAAAAACGCGGTCAAAGTTTTGCGATAACTTTCAGATAACATTCAGAATGCGATAACTCCGTAACGGATTAAGATAGAAAGCTCATTTTGGTCTTAAATTAAAGCTTACGTTGTCTATTATCATGTCTGTCATAAAATTAAGCTTTCTGTCTTATCACATTCTGAAAGAGCAAACGATGAACGCGTTTTTTCCATTTTTTATTGATTTTTTTTCTTATAACGATGAAGAAAACGACCCAAAACCCTTGAAAATGTTTTGGAATTAAGCATTTTCTCACCCTCCACAAATATCAACACTATAATCCTATCTGTAATTCCCTTTAGACTAGATTTTGTAGGTACGAAATGCGGTGAATTTTTTTTAAGGGAGTGGCGGTCTCAATTTGGAAGGGGATTGGGGATTTTCGTACCTATGAGCGTGCGTTGCACTATCTCGAGAAACACTCCCACTAGCAAAAAAATAAAGGGGCCGCTCCCCCTTAAAATAACAAAGATAATAGTCAAGATCTTCATAGGAGTGTTGAAAGAAGTGATAACTAACATAGAAAATTAATATAGTTAAAAAAAATAATAATAAGTAAAATTTTGCTTTATTTACCTTGTTGTAGATCGTTGGAGGGCGAGTACGATGAGTAGCATTGTAGAAGAGATGGTTGAGGACGAGTACGAGGAGTAGCGTTGTAGTCGTGATGAGTGGTAGGCAGTGGTAGGGTAGGACAGGTAGGTAAGGGTAGCAGGTAGGTAAGGGTAGGCAGGAAGGTAGGGTAGGCAGGTAGGTAAGGGTAGGCAGGTAGGTAAGGGTAGGCAGGTAGGTAAGGGTAGGCAGGTAGGTGAGGGTAGGTTTAGGATAGGACAGGGTGTAGGAAGGTAGGGAAGGGTGGGTTTATTCCTGTGTGAGATGCAAGTCATCTGACTCGTCCTCACTCACACTGTTGTCCTCGTACTGTAGCGGTTGGGGGTCATCTACAATGTCCTCACTGTCACTGTCGTACTCTAGGTGGTCCTCATCCTCGCCCTTTGAGTGCTGTCATCTTCTTCAGTATTATCCAGTTCCTGTTGCTTCCTGATGATGAACTGAAGGTACGGCTGGTTGACTTTGGGATAAAATCAGCAGCTGTTGCAGGTGTTGCATCTTGCCAGGCTGAAGTCGACGTTTTTTGGGGTTTACTTCTGGGTAGCTGTACTGCAGACAGGTCAAACATACCCGAGTATCCCTTGCCGGGCCCCCTTCATAAGACTTTACTGATCCCAGAGCTTGCCCAGTGTAGTCCCTGCAGATAAAGTAACCCTCACAGAATTTAAAAAGTAGCTTAAAGGACCGGGCATTCTGGAAACTGTAGGGCGGTTTGGGGCTTCCTGTGTGTTATTGACTTCTGCAACCCCTAAACATCCAAGAAGTCGGTGTTCCTCAGCACAATGACATGGTCCCTTGATGTCGTGCAGAGTTGGATGGCCCTTACATACCCCTTCAAGTCGTAGATGTTTACTCCCCCTGCGAATATACTTCTAAATGTGACCAAAGGCACGGTCGCAAGCCATGTAGCTATGCCCAGGTACAGGTACGTATGACTGATGTTCTGGAGTGTGGTTGAGTGGAAAAGACAAGATAAAAAAAGATAAGTTAATGTTTATTTTGCCCACCACAATTATCAGAAAAAACTTTAAAGTGGGAAACTCCCCTCCTTTAACTCATCGTCTATCCACCTGGCTATACATGTGGCTACCTCAACACTGCCACGCCCTGCATTCATCTCATCCCACACATAAAAAATATTTTTCTTGGTCTTGAGGTTGTGTATGCATAGGTTATAGACCCACAACTTTCTCTTGTAATATGCTACGTTAGTACACAAACGAGGCACTGGAAGTGTCTGTTGAAGATCTAGGCAGATACACCTCGTGTCGGGGGCTGTCTTTTTCCATGTAAGCCATGGCCTTCATCCCCTCTTTAGCAAAGCTCAGGTGTTCGTCCCACTGTTTCCTGGATACCTTGGGCCCCCTCTTCTGTGCTGGCATCCTTCTTGCTCACCTCGTACCTGTCACATTCGAACAGGTATCCGTACTGGGGGGTTTAAAACCTAGACGAAAACCCCGCACAACCTTCTGTAGTAGGATAATAATACAGGCTCCTCGTCCTTGTGGTTGTCAAACAACCACTCCTTGTACAAAAAAACATCTTCTTCATGTTCATTTCTGTGTCAAGATACCGCATTAAAGGTGATTTAGCACGAGTATAATGGCTAGACACAGTGGGAAACTCTTGACATGGCACTCAACAAGGTTCTTACGTGACAGAGACATGGCATGCTTGGGAACATGCTTACCTCGGCGGTCATGACGTGGCGTGCCTGTGGGATTCCCCACGGTCCACAGCATTGTACACACGCCTAGAAGTTAACCTAACACATTACGAAAGGCCCCTAGCACAAACATTAACATTAGTGCCACCACACAAGAGCGAATAAGCACGTGTACACGTCGCTTATAGGGAGCGTCATCACCACGCTGCTGCACCCGCCTCCGTTTCACCACTCCCTTCACACAATACTTTTGAAAAAGGAATTTTGAATTTTAAAATCCCCCAAAGCCCAAAAACTATCATGAATAGCCCTTGACAGTATCCATTCCCAGCTTTTCAAAACAACCATCGTTACATGGTGCTCCTATTTTTCTCTTCACAATGACTTTACCCCTTTGCCGACATACTCATCGCCGGCGTTACGCTTCCTTTTCGCTGTGTTTTTCTTCCAATCACTAGGGTTAGACAGCTTCTTTCTCATCACAGTTGCCCCCGGGACATCCCCCTCACCCCTGGTAGAAGCCATGGTCCATAAATAGGTAAGTAATCCAGGTAAAACAGGAAAAAAGGTTGAAAGACACCCAGAGTGGTTTTATCAGTAGCGCGCAGGGTGAACACTGGCTGGCTGGTGAACCGGGAGGGCAGGGAGGGGTAGCGGGAAGAATGGCGAGTCCATTGGCCCAATTTGCCGAGGCGGCGCGGTAGACCGGTTCCCATTGGTCGCCGTGGCGGCCCTCTTTAAAGCCGCCACAACAAACAAAAAATTGGGGCTTAAACACAGCCTCACCCCGCGGGGTCGCGACAGACCAGAGGCGCTTAAGGCTAATTTACCTTCTTCTTCCCCCTAATTCTCGACCCCATGGTCGAGTGGCGCTTGTGACGCCTGTTTCACACTCTGGAGCTAGACTGGAGATAACCAACAGGTTTCAACGTGGGGCAAGAGTAAAAATGGCGCTTTGAACGCTAGTCTAGACCGTGAGGGGTCCCACAAAACCGGGCAATCTACGGGCGGGCACACCCTTCTCTTTAGTGGGATTTTCGACCATATTGAAGTTGTCGGTTTGAACTGCCGATTTCACGATTGAAAAGTAGAGGGTTTGGAGATGGGAATGAAGCAAAAAAGTGAATTTGATCAGGGGGGCGCTTTGGCAATTATGTCACTACACGCCTCATATATATATATATATATATATATATATATATAATATATATATAAAATATTTTATATATAAAATATATATATATATATATATATATATATATATATATATATATATTAGGGTGGTCTTTTATTTTTCAACTTTGGAAATGTTATGCTCTCACCCCCTAAAGTGAGTCCACTAGTCCCTATAAACGTTTTGTGCTGAAGTTTCAAGCTATACGAAGAATATTTAGGGGTAGTCCAGGGTGGGTCGTACTTTCGTACTTTTAAAGTAATTTTTGGGCGTCCAGTCCAGTTTTCGTAATAATACTTTTTGGACTAGACAATGAGTAGACACTAGACATAGACATCATAAGCAGTTGTGGCCTCGTTTTGTAGCTGCCTATGCAATGTTGGCAACTATGCATGCTCTTTGTCATTTATTGTTTTTCTTTTTCTCCCTGTAATTATATAAAATTAAGAATAGTTTCAAAGGAAGTTTCTTAAAATTGTTTCCGATTAAATTGAATCATTGACATGCTGCTCCATCCACATCCTCTCCATATGCCGTCCTCCATCCCTGTATTTGTTCGGCCTGGTTGCTCATTCAAAGGTAGGACAATGGAGTTAGTAGATTGATTATTATAATATGACTTAAATGTTTTATGTAATTGTTAAGCTCCCTGGGAGTCCCAAGATCCCGTCTGGAACCGAGAGGGTCAGGCCCAAGCTATTGTAGAAGCCCTGACCAGTGGGGGAATCACTGAACATGTCGCAGCTCTAAGCTTCGATACCACAGCATCAAACACGGGCATCCGAGGAGGCTCTTGTGTGCTCATCGAGCCAGAAGATAGGTCGAGACCTCCTCCACTTCGGATGCCCGACACCATGTCAGAGAGCGCCACCTTGGCCGCTTCCTTCAAGGCCTTGGGGGGGGTTTTTTAAAAACAAAAAAAAATGGAGTCGCTTCTGGCCGGATGTGCTCCTCTTCAAGAAATTTCAGGCCCGGGCTGGGAGTTTATTTGACAGAGGCACCCGGCGAGTCCGGGATGACGGATAGATGTGGTCCGCCCGCGCATCTCAGCGGAGAGCGAGCGCATCATTGAGTTTGCCACGAGTCATTTGGCAAGCCCATCACGCCCGGGACGACTACCTGGAACTACTTTGGAACTGGCCATCCTGTTCCTCTGTAGCTGTTCCCCCTCCAGGAGTCCCTTTTCCGCGCCCCTGCCCATCTGCACCAACGCCCGCTGGGATGTCCGAAGGCAATCCTACTCGCTCAAGATCTGGCTCTTCTGAACGCGCACGTTCAAGCTGATGGTTGCAAAAGGAGGAGAAAGGCCTACTGGAGTGTGCTGGCTTTGTTGTCCCTCGTCTGGCTTGGAATGTAGTTCACTGCCCTAGTGCGGTCACAGCTCCGCGGCCTGACCTGAACCTGATGAAAGGCCTCCTGAACTACAGCACCACCAATTCCCCCATTTCCACAGGGCCACATCGGAGATCTACAACGCCACTTGTGGTATCTCTCGGAGGAGCTCGTCGGCTTGACCCTTTTCGCGAAACCGTGAGTTGGAAACCAGGGCGCGAGTCTGCGATGAAGAGGTGGATTCTGGGGAGCAGAAGCGGCAGTGAGGACGAAGACGACGGAGCCCTGAAGACGCTGAAACCGGGATCTCGCGACCCTTGCTGTGAGCCAGCATGATCATTCGCCTCGCCGAAGACTGTGGCGCCTTCCTTGATAATCTCCATCTTGCCACGGACTTTTGAAGGCCGTCCTTCCTCTTGGGGAACTAACCGAACTTTCCGTGCTGCCCAAGACCCAACTGAAAACCCTTAAAGTGGTTAATCGACCACCGAGCGGGGGGGTGGGGGGGGGTAGCTCTCATCCAGCATGTTCATCCGGGCCCTGACGAAAAACGAGGACAGCTTCAGTTTCCTCCTTCAAGTAGTATCTCATCATCGGCACACTTCCCGGCGCCTGGAAAGGCGGTGCTGCCCCAAACCCAGCAACATGAGCAGAGTGCTGCCTGTGAAACCCCTGCCTTGAGCAGATAATACCCACCTATACGTAAAATCTTTTACTATAGAGCTGAAGGGGGTACTGGAAATTGTACACCTGTGATTCATTATAAATGCCAATGTTCAAGGCCTCTGGACTCCCTCTAAATATTTTTTCAACAATAATAATTTTAACCTAATGAAGTTTTCCCAGCCCAAGTGGACTTGTTTCAGACCATGAGAGGTTAAGAAATTCTACTTTTAGTTTTAACCCGAAAGAAACCTGATATCAAAAAAAAAGGACCACCCTAATATATATATAATTATATTTTTTTTTTACCTACCTACCTTTATCTACTGAACTGTGACAAAACTGTGTTAACTCTTTTCTTGTCCATTGGATTATTATCTTCTTCACCTCTCCAGTAGTCATTTTGGTGTCTCATTTAATCTGTTGCACTCCTAATCTCCTCTGTTCTCTCTTCCTGTTTTTCTCCGTATCTCTCTTGTCCTGCTCATAAAGGATGCCATCAGCATATGCCAATAACATATAACCAAATGTCTTGTTTCTTACTATCATTTTGTGTTGGCCACAGTCAGATAGCTTATCTTATTTTTGTAGAAAAAAAAGGCTATTTGAGATCCGGGCTTTCATAAAACAGTCGGGGCTCCAGACCCGCCGTGTTCTGCAACCCTCACAAGCGACTGGAATTCTACCTTGTTTGCGAAAGAACTGATATATATATATAGTTTATTATATATATATGTATATCTATATATATATATCTATATATAATATATATAATATATATATATATCTATAATATACTAGCCGCAAAGCCGCCCTCCGGGCGGACTTTTTTTTGACTAGCTCCTGCGGAGGCATTGGTGGGCCTGCGGCCCTACCAACACAGACTCTCCAGATAGCCCCTTTCTACTTTCTTACCCATCCCCCCCCCACCTATTCCCTCACACCTCACCCTCACCCCCAACCCATCACCCCCCACCCATCACTCCCCATCACCCCCACACCCATTACCCTCACCCCACCCATCACTCACCCATACCCATCCCCCTACTCAAGGTTTCCTCAATTCTCGCAACGCCACCTTTTTTTTTCTCACATTTCTCGCTATAAAGCACTAAAAATTGTAAAAAAATACAAGTGATCGATCATCCCATCAGTTGCCTTAAAATGTCCCCTGGTCGACCCGGTTCCAAAAATGTGCCATCTGATGGGATTGCGTCACGGGGGCGTCACTATCGCGCGGCACACACAGACACACACACAGACACACACATCACAATACACATTTCGCTTATATATAATATATTATATATATATATATATATATATATATATATATAACATATATACGCTATATATATATATATATATTATATATATATATATATATATATAATATATATATATTATAGATATATATATCGTATATATCTATATATATATATATAATCTATTTTAATTAAATAATTATATATATATATATAATTTTATATATGTATTCTACATTTGTCTCCCAAAGAAAAGGAATTGTTATAGTTTCCCCTTCAAAATGTGTAATTCTAGTTTGGCGGCCAGAACTCTTGATGGCGCTGTCTGCTACTCTGTTGCTTCACCTCCCTCTCTCTGTCCAGGCTGCGACAATCCTGCGTACGCGGTTTGCGGCTGTCGCCACAAACTGCGAGCGGCGACACCACATCTGTCAACCCTGAGGCATAGAGCGGCGTGGCCGAGGCGATGGTGGCAGAAAATGACAGTCCTACGTACGTAACAGCAGTATTGGTGCAATCATGGCAGGGTTTTAGGTGTGAACGTTTGTTCGCGTTGCTGGTGTACTTCCAAGGGTTTTACATCGAGACATTTGAGTGTTATCGTGTCTCAGGCATCCTTCGCTACGTCACCCGCGCTGAGCTCCGGAATCGCTGCTTGTATTACGTTCACTATTCTACCCTTTCCCTAACCTTTATGCTAAGGCGTGATGTAAATGTCTGATCTCGGTACTGTCATGCTGCACCGGACGCTACTAGTAAATGCTGTCCTTGTTGCACTGAGTGGGCGGCCTGTGCTTCGCGCCTGTGCTCGGCTTGCTCGAACCACCAAACTGAAGCGGCGTGAATCCCACCGTCCTCCGCCACCCCTCACTTGGCTTCCAGCAGGGTGCGAGGGTGTGTGTGTGTGTGTGCCTAATCGTGATGATCTGACATTCGTGTGACGAGGGCAAGGTAGCAGTGATGTCCGTGTGACGTAAGGTAGACAGTGTTTAGGTAGTGAGTATTTAAGCGTACACACTACCACGCACCACCAGTCGGCGCTTATCGCGGTGATTCATGGTCGTTGCCGAAGTTGTGTGCATTCGGTTACAGTTTTTTTGCTCGTCAGCTCCTGTCCCACTGCCCTGCCACTTTTGAAGTTTGAATGACGAACACTCGATCGACGGGAAGCGCGACGGTGCTGAGTGGTAGGGTGTGCCGGGCTTTAGGATTATAAGAGCCTGCAGGCACGGGAGGCGGGCGAAGGTGCGGCAGGTGGGCGGTGGCAGGCGGGGCGGGCGGTTGATACAATGTGTAGGGGAGGCGAGGTGAGTG
>JACEEZ010000831.1:273285-275012 GCA_016584305.1 Chionoecetes opilio | reverse complement strand
GGGGGAAATTTGAGTTGGGGGGGGGGGGGGGGGGGGTGTGCAAGAGAGGAAGGGGTCGGGGTAAGAGACTTGAAAGGGGGGAAGGTTATGTGAGAGAAGAGAGAAGAAGGGGAACAAACCTAAAATCTGAAGTACCAAAATCCACCTTACGTATTATTGTTTACCTTTGAGAGAGAGAGAGAGAGAGAGAAAAGAGAGGAGAGATAGAAGAGAGAGATAGGATCAGGTAGATAAGACAGCCTGGCAATAACCAAGGATGTCTGCTATACTATATTGAAAGACCGCGCGCGCGCGCCCCCACACACAACAACACACACACCACCCCACACACACCACACACACACACACACACACACACACACACACACACACACACACACACACACACACATGCTTGCTACAAGTTAACTTTTCTTAGGTTTTCTCTCTCTCTCTCTCTCTCTCTCTCTCTCTCTCTCTCTCTCTCTCTCTCTCTCTCGCTATTGTTCTCTCGTTAACTCATAGATAGATGGACAGAGAGAAAGAGAGCGAGTTAGGATGGAGGAAGTTGAGATGGAGAGGAAGAGAGAAGAGAGAGAGGAGGGGTGAGATGCAGAGTGAGTGGTGAGTGGAGGAGAGGAGGAGGAGGATGAGAAGAAGAGGAGAGAAGGAGGGGAAGGAGAAATGACCTCCAGCGAGTATGGTCCTCAATCTTAAGTGGCTCTTGCTCACCTTCTCTCCTCTCTCTCTCTCTCCTCTCTTCTCCTCTCTCCTCTCTCTCTCTTCCTCTTCTCTCTCTCTCTCTTACCATCCCCGAAAGGAAGATGAACGGAATTTGGGTTGGCCGCCGAACTGCCATGTGGGCAGTCGGCGGTCATCCAAAAAAAGTGATAGGGATGAGTTCTCGTAAATTACTATATTTTGTGTATAGTCTCTCTCCCCTCTCTCTCTCTCTCTCTCTCTCTCTCTCCTCTCTCTCTCTCTCCTCTCTCCTCTCTCTCTCTCTCTCTCTCCCTCTCTCTCTCTCTCCTCTCCTCTCTCTCCTCTCTCTCTCTCTCCTCTTCCCCTCCTCTCTCTCTCTCTCTCTCTCTCTCTCTCTCTCTCTTTCTCAGACACGTAAATATGATAAATCTATTGAAATTGATTTCATGTAAATTACGTCTCTCCTCCTTTCCCCCTCCTCTCCTCCTCCTCCTCCTCCTTCCTCCTCCTCCCCCTCCTCTTCTTCCTTTCCTTCCTATTCTCCTTTCCCCCTCTTCCTATTCTCCTCCTCCTCCTCCTCCTCCTCTTCCTCCTCCTCCTCTTCTATTCCTCCTCTCCTCCTCCTCCCCCTCCTCCTCCTCCTCCTCCTCCTCCTCCTCCCCCTCCTCCCCCTTTTTCCTTTCCCCTCCTCCTTTCTTTTCCTTTTCCCTTTTTCCTTTCCTCCTCCCCTCCTCCTCCTCTTTTCCCTCTTCCTTTTCCTCCTCCCCCCTTTTCCCCTTTTTTCCCCCCTTCCCCCTCCCCCTCCTCTTCCTTTCCCTCCTCTTCTCCTTCCCCCTTCTTTCTTCCTCCTCCCCCTCACCCTCCTCCCCTCTCCTCCTCCTCCTCCTCCTCTCCTCCTTTTCCCCCTTTTCCCCCTTTCCCCCTCCTCTTCCCCCTCATCTTTTTCTCTCCTCTTCCTCCTCCTCTTCTCTTCTCTCCCCCTCCTCCTCCTCTTCCAGTTTC
The DNA here is from genome assembly GCA_016584305.1 of Chionoecetes opilio. NCBI lineage: Eukaryota > Metazoa > Arthropoda > Malacostraca > Decapoda > Majidae > Chionoecetes > Chionoecetes opilio. Next base: position 273,329 of record JACEEZ010000831.1, on the reverse strand, counting down.
GCAGGGAAAAGACTCACTTATTTGGGACAATGCTGGGTTGTTGT
>JACEEZ010000831.1:228285-263285 GCA_016584305.1 Chionoecetes opilio | reverse complement strand
AATATGACACAGATGAAGACACAAAATGACAGACTCTCCAGATAGCCCCTTCTAACTGTCCTGAAATCATGGATGTAGAAATGTAAGTATTAACGCCACCACACGTCTGTAAATAACAAAGAAACGTTGTCCTGGCGACCTTAGTGTTATCTACGGTAGAAATGTAAGTATTAACGCCACCACACGTCTGTACATCGAAAAAAAACGTTGTCCTGGCGACCTTAGTGTTATCTACGGTAGAAATGTAAGTATTAACGCCACCATACGTCTGTAAATAACAAAGAAACGTTGTCCTGGCGACCTTAGTGTTATCTACGGTAGAAATGTAAGTATTAACGCCACCACACGTCTGTACATCGAAAAAAAAACGTTGTCCTGGCGACCTTAGTGTTAGTGGATGGTGATCTGTGTACTGCTTCTCTTGTGCTTCCATAACACCCTCACTCACATCCCATCATCATCGTCATCATCATCATCATCATCAGTATTATTATAACGCCACAAAAATCTTCCTGACTCTTTGTGTTCATATGTGTTCTTTTCTTTGCAGCAGCTGTTCAGGAATGCACAGCAGCAGCAGGGCGGTGGACCCAACCCGCAGCAGATCCAGCTTCTCGCACAGCAGCAGTATCTCGCAGCACAGGCAGCACAGCAGCAGGGTAGGTTCAACAGCTGTGTGTCTGTGTCTCTGTCTCATCATATGTCTGTGTAATCCCTTCACGCCCAGCAGATCTTTCCTTGGCTATAAAAGATGGTCTGTTGTCGAGCCCTAAAATTACGAAAAGTCACTGAATATACCAAATTAGTTAGTGGACAAGGATACTAAACAGGTCATAGCTATAAAATATTGCTTATAGTCACTAAAAATCGTCTAATGGTACCCAAATTACAGTGGAAATTACGTTCTGGGTCTCAAATTACAATGGAAATTACGTTCTGGGTCTCAAATTACAATGGAAATAACGTTCTGGGTCTCAAATTACAATGGAAAATACGTTCTGGGTCTCAAATTACAATGGAAATAACGTTCTGGGTCTCAAATTACAATGGAAAATACGTTCTGGGTCTCAAATTACAATGGAAATAACGTTCTGGGTCTCAAATTACAATGGAAATAACGTTCTGGGTCTCAAATTACAATGGAAATAACGTTCTGGGTCTCAAATTACAATGGAAATAACGTTCTGGGTCTCAAATTACAATGGAAATAACGTTCTGGGTCTCAAATTACAATGGAAATAACGTTCTGGGTCTCAAATTACAATGGAAAATACGTTCTGGGTCTCAAGGGGTTAATGGGGAGTTTTCAAAGCTAAGCCGCCAGATGTCCCTCGCGCATCTCACATCCTCAGCACTTTCAGGCAGAATGATCTATCATTTACCGTAAATTCCCTGTACTTCTTTGGGACATCAGAATGACCCTTCAATACAACAACTGAAACAGTTCTTAATAAAAAATGTAGTTTATCATTTTATTTGTCTGCACTTGGTGAAAATATTGGCAAAACAATTGAATATTTGAAAACTCAATCTTTAAAAATCGTCTTTTCATAAAAAAACGCAAGTTCAAGCAGAATGAGGCTTCAGGAAATATCTACTTGTATGTAAGCATTCACTGAGTACCTGTTTTGGGTGTGTCTGTCTGTCTTGCGACGAACATTTAACCAAAACAGAGTGTGGCGTTCAGCATCTCCACAGAAACCATCCCGCCGGCAGGATCTGTTATCATCCACTTTCCTGTAGAGACACCACACGGGTAGGAACTCAGCACAGCGCCCCCGCTCCTTACCTCACAGCTCATATCTCTGATACTCCTAACTCCTCAATACCAGAAACTGTCATCCTAACTATTATCACCCGCTTATCTCATCACAGTCTCTATCCTCTACTGGAATATTCGTGGCATCCGCTCCCACATACCGTTTCCCACATTAAGGAGACTTTCGTCTTTCGAGACGGAAATAGTAAACAAACGCTCTCAACTGTCTTCCATCCCGGACTGTTCGTTGAGGTGCCAAGCACTTAAATTACTTCTTGGTTAAATGTTCGTCGCAAGACAGACATACACCCAAAACAGGTACTCAGTGAATGCTTACATACAAGTAGATATTTCCTGAAGCCTCATTCTGCTTGAACTTGTGTTTTTTTATGAAAAGACGATTTTTAAAGATTGAGTTTTCAAATATTCAATTGTTTTGCCAATATTTTCACCAAGTGCAGACAAATAAAATGATCAACTACATTTTTTATTAAGAACTGTTTCAGTTGTTGTATTGAAGGGTAATTCTGATGTCCCAAAGAAGTACAGGGAATTTACGGTAAATGATAGATCATTCAGCCTGAAAGTGCTGAGGATGTGAGAGCCTGAGAGACAGGCTTGAGCGTGACCTTATTAGAAAACTCCCCATTGAAAGAGAAATATCTGGTCAGCTATAGATACAGAGACAGGCCCGGAGGAGAGTAGCTCAGGCCCTGTATGATAGAACTAGACTCAGTGGTTTTTAACGAGGTGAAAAATCCTGACCCCTTGCTGCTTACTGACTGATAGAGCAACCGTTATACACATTGTTTTCATTGATTAAATTAAGTATGATCATTAAAACCTCTTCACACGGATGTCAAGTCATTCTTCACTTTCCATGCGGCTAATAAGGTTATAGCCTCTCTGTGTGTGGCGTTGTGTGTGCTTTCCCCTGTCTCTCTCTCTCTCTCTCTCTCTCTCTCTCTCTCTCTCTCTCTCTCTCTCTCTCTCTCTCTCTCTCTCTCTCTCTCTTCTCTCTCTCTCTCTCTCTCTCTCTCTCTCTCTCTCTCTCTCTCTCTCTCTCTCTCTCTCTCTCTCTCTCTCTCTCTCTCTCTCTCTCTCTCTCTCTCTCTCTCTCTCTCTCTCTCTCTCTCTCTCTCTCTCTCTCTCTCTCTCAGCATGACTTAAAATATATTGCCCACATGTATATAGTATCCTACCTACTACAACAACAACTACTACTACTACTACTACTACTACTACTACAACAACAACTACTACTACTACTACTACTACAACCTCTATTGCCCACATGTATATATTATCCTACCTACTACTACAACAACTACTACTACTACAACTTGTAGTAGTAGTGTGTTGAGTCATGGCACACTGTTGCTTTCATCAGGTGATCAAGGCAGGCAGCAGTCTATCAGGTTGTTCTCATGCTTGTAGTAGTAGTAGTAGTTGTAGTGTGTTAAGTCATGTAGTAGTAGTAGTAGTAGTAGTGTGTTGAGTCATGGCACACTGTTGCTTTCATCAGGTGATAAAGGCAGCAGGCTATCAGGTTGTTCTCATGCTTGTAGTAATAGTAGTAGTAGTAGTAGTAAGAGTGTAGTAATAGTAGTAGTAGTAGTAGTGTGTTGAGTCATGGCACACTGTTGCTTTCATCAGGTGATCAAGGCAGGCAGCAGTCTATCAGGTTGTTCTCATGCTTGTAGTAGTAGTAGTAGTTAGTTAGTTAGTTCAAGTGATGAGATAGTGTAGATAGTAAGAGTGTAGTAATATAGTAGTAGTAGTAGTAGATAGTATGTGTTGAGTCATGGCACACTTATGCTTTCATGAGGTGATCAAGGCAGCAGTCTGTCAGGTTGTTCTCATGCTTGTAGTAGTAGTAGTAGTAGTAGTGGTAGTAGTAGTAGTAGTAATAGTAGTAGTAGTAGCAGTAGTGTTGAGTCATGGCACACTTATGCTTTCATGAGGTGATCAAGGCAGCAGTCTGTCAGGTTGTTCTCATGCTTGTAGTAGTAGTAGTGGTAGTAGTAGTAATAGTAGTAGTAATAGTAGTAATAGTAGTAGTAGTAGCAGTAGTGTTGAGTCATGGCACACTTATGCTTTCATGAGGTGATCAAGGCAGCAGTCTGTCAGGTTGTTCTCATGCTTGTAGTAGTAGTAGTAGTAATAGTAGTAGTAATAGTAGTAGTAGTAGCAGTAGTGTTGAGTCATGGCACACTTATGCTTTCATGAGGTGATCAAGGCAGCAGTCTGTCAGGTTGTTCTCATGCTTGTAGTAGTAGTAGTAGTAATAGTAGTAGTAATAGTAGTAGTAGTAGCAGTAGTGTTGAGTCATGGCACACTTATGCTTTCATGAGGTGATCAAGGCAGCAGTCTGTCAGGTTGTTCTCATGCTTTCATTTCCTCATTCAGACTTTCACTTGACTCTCTCTTCTGTAAAGCTGTGCGTGGATTACTAACCCCTTGAGGCCCAGCACGTAATTTCCATAGTACTTTAGGTACCATAAGACGATTTTTAGTGACTATAAGCAATATTTTAATAGCCATGACCTGTTTAGTACCCTTGTCCACTAGTTCATTTGGTATATTTAGTCACGTTTCGTAATTTTATGGCTGCCAACAGACGATTTTATATAGCCAAGGCAAGATCTGGGCGTGAAGGCGTGAAGGGTTTTTATACTTTTTGAGGTGAAATCAGAGTTTTTATAATTGATCTAATATTTTTTGAGGTGAAATCAGAGAGTTTTAATAATTGATCTATTTTTTGAGGTGAAATCAGAGAGTTTTAATAATTGATCTATTTTTTGAGGTGAAATCAGAGAGTTTTAATAATTGATCTATTTTTGAGGTGAATCAGAGAGTTTTAATAATTGATCTATTTTTTGAGGTGAAATCAGAGAGTTTTAATAATTGATCTATTTTTTGAGGTGAAATCAGAGAGTTTTAATAATTGATCTATTTTTTGAGGTGAAATCAGAGAGTTTTAATAATTGATCTATTTTTTGAGGTGAAATCAGATCTTTTTAAGCTTGAATTAAAGACTTGAGGATGTTGGAACTATGGCAATCAGGGTAATACAGTGTTATATCCCTACTATGGCAATCAAGGTAATAGTGTGTTATATCCCTCACCATAAGCTGGCTCCCATACCATAACTTATCACACGTAAGAAATCATCATCATTTGTTCATAATTATCTATAAAACATTGCTTATAGTCATTAAAAATCGTCTAATGGCACCCAAATTACAACGGAAATTACGTTCTGGGCCTCAAGGGGTTAATGTATATATGAGTGTGTGTGTGTGTGTGTGTGTGTGTGTGTGTCTGTCTGTCTTGTGTGTGTCTTGTGTCTGTGTGTGTGTGTGTCGTGTCTATGTGTGTGTGTGTCTTGTGTCTGTGTGTGTGTGTGTGTGTCTTGTGTATGTGTGTGTGTGTCTTGTGTGTGTTGTGTGTGTGTGTGTGTGCGCGCGCGCGTGCGATCATGTGCCTCCATACCTCCAAGCCATTACTGTCCATCACAAGTGTCGCGCTGAGCCTCCCTAATAGCACAAGAGACAGACATCTGTGTCACTTTGGGGTGACCTCTAAAGAAAACATCCGACACACACACACACACACACACACACTTGCCGTCTCTCTTTCTACTAAGTGGCTGTCTCGCGCCGCTACTCCTACTCTTGTGTCTCCTTCCAAGGGTAGCATTTATGGTTTTTAAGGAATATCTGGAAGTATCATGTCATTGTGAATTGGCTGAAATAGGGACTTCTAATCATTGTAGCTGAAAACTGACGCCAGATTCGTGTTCAGCATGCCCGAAAACTGCTGGGAACTAATTTTCAAGCAAATCTATTTTCAAAAAATATTGCACATTTTGTAAGGGGTATGCCTTGCAAAATTTGCAATATTTTTTGAAAAATAGATTTGCTTGAAAATTAGTTCCCAGCAGCTTTCGGGCATGCTGAACACGAATCTGGAGTCAGTTTTCAGCTACAATGATTAGAAGTCCCTATTTCAGCCAATTCACAATGACATGATACTTCCAGATATTCCTTAAAAACCACAAATTAGACAAAACTTACTACAAGACATAAAATATGATAGGCATTGCTAGATTAATCATTACTTCAATACAACGATCAGTATTAGTATTTTCAGTATTAGTAGTAGTAGTATTAATCCCTATTTGAGCCAGCCATGCGATTGTCAAAGTACTTATAAAAACCTAGGAATACTATAGCAATCCTGTGGGACTTTTAATGCCCTCCCATGACTCCTGTAGGATGGATATACAATTGTATCCCCAATATATATGTGTGCCTATCTGGGCCTATATATATATATGTGTGTGTGTGTATAGGGCCTATATGTGTGTGTGTGTGTGGGGTGTGGGGTGGGTGGGTGTGGTGTGAGTGTGTGTGGGTGGGTGGTGGTGGACTGGCACATAAAAACATGGTCTGGGAATAGTGATGCGCCTGGCTGCCTGCGTTGACCAATAACAAGGGACACACACAGAGACAGGAAGCCACTCCCAGGACACACCCTACACCCTGCACGCACTTCCTCCCTAAACAACACACCCTACACGCCATTGAGGGGCGATCAGAACACTAATAACGAACTATCATGAGAAAAAAAAAAAAAAAAAAAATCTAGAGGGAAAAAAAAAATTACACTACCATCACAATCACAAAATTTTCCCTAAAATCACCACACACCACCATACCACACACACCACACCACCATACACCACATACACCATCACACGCACACCACATACACCATCACACGCACACCACACACACTACCACACACACCACACATACACACCACCACATACAGACCACAACCACACCACCACACACACACACATTACCACACACCACCACTACATACCACACACACACCACCATACACCACACACCACCACTACATACCACACACATCACCACCACACACCACACCACAAAACCCCCACCATAACCACACCACACACACATACACCCCCACACACACACACCACACACACACCACACTACATACCACACCACACACACACCACACCACCACACACTCACCACACACCACCACACACCACCACACACACACACCACCACACCACACCACACACACACACACACACCACACACACACCACACACACACACACACACACCACCACACACATCGCCACAAAACATGACCACACAAAGTTGAGTCCAGTGTACGAGTCCACTATACCACCTTGGACTGTGGACTCAACTTGACTCAATGGCAGGTAATCTAATAATGAAGCTAGGACGGGGGGGGGGGGGTAGGAAACTGGTGACAAGGAAGGAAGGCAGGAAGGAAGGAAGGAAAGAGAGAAGGGAAGGAAGGAAGGAAAGAGAGAGAAGGGAAGGAAGGAAGGAAGGAAGGAAGGAAAGGAGAGAGAAGGGAAGGAAGGAAGAGAGAGGAAGAGAAGAAGGAAGGAGGAAGGAAAGGAAGGAAAGGAGAAGAGAAGGAAGGAAGGAAAGAAAGAGAGAGAGAAGGAAGGAAGGAAGGAAGGAAAGAGAGAGAAGGGAAGGAAGGAAGAAAGGAAAGAGAGAAAGGAAGGAAGGAAGGAAGGAAAGAGAGAAGGAAGGGAAGGAAGGAAAGGAGAGAGAGAAAGGAGGGAAGGAAGGAAGGAGAAGAAGGGAAGGAAGGAAGAGAAGGAAGGAAGAAGGAAGGAAGGAAAGAGAAGGAAGGGAAGGAAGGCAGGCAGAGAGAGAGAAGGGAAACACATCGTAGCCACAAGTAACCTTTATCATCACACAAGAACATAATAAAATAAGGAAGCTACAAGAGGCCGTGAGACCTACACGTGGTAGTTCCTGTCACCTAACACTACCTACATCCACCTTTCATCCCCATCCATGAATTTATCCAGCCTCCTTTTAAAGACCCCGATAGACTCCGCATTGACCACCTGACAACAGAGTCCATGCCAATCATTCACCACACTATTTCATACGCGCTATTACCTTTATTCGGCAGCATTTTAACGCCACCATGGACGCACAAAACCTTATCTTATATCTCCTGAACCTCCCCTCCTATCACCACTCTATTCTCATAACCCCTTCACGCCCAGATCTTTCTCTTAGCTATAAAAAAGTATCTGTTGTCGAGCCATTAAATAACGAAAAGTAACTGAATATACCAAATTAGTTACGTAGTGGACAAGGCTACTAAACAGGTCATAGCTATAAAATATTGCTTATATGTACTAAAAAGCGTCTAATGGTACCCAAATTACAATGGAAATTACGTTCTGGGCCTCAAGGGGTTAATGTATTCTATCATGGCATCTGGTTTTTGAATCGCTATGTATTAATCAATCAGTATTTTTTATCTCCGTCACCACACTTGCCTCGACTTCCTATGCTAATATTATAACATGGCAGAATAGCATACTTATGAGGTACACACACACACACGCACACGCACACGCACACGCACACGCACACGCACACGCACACGCACAAAGAGCCCTGTCATATCTCTTGTGTTATCTCTCAGGCCATTGATAGTAGCCTCATCACTGCACTCTTATCTCAAGTATTGATTTATGATAATGCAACAATGCTAGATCAGACCTGCCTCCTGCCTCGCTTGCCCGCCCGGATAAAATTAATGTTTTTGTCATAGCGTTAGATTTTTTTTTTTGTTGAGTGAAGCGTAAGAAATAAAATTTAAAAAAGCGCAGATAAAATGGATGTTTTTGTCGTAACGTTAGATTTTATTTAAATTTTTTTTTTTTTTTTTTTTTTTTTTTTTTTTTTTTATAAAGCGCGATTTTTTTTTGTCGAGTGAAGCGTAAGAAATAATAGATTAAAAAAGCCTTGGATGTTTTTGTCGAGTGAAGCATAAGAAATAATAGATTAAAAAGCCTTGGATGTTTTTGTCGAGTGAAGCATAAGAAATAATAGATTAAAAAGCCTTGGATGTTTTTGTCGAGCGAAGCGTAAGAAATAATAGATTAAAAAGCCTTGGATGTTTTTGTCGAGTGAAGCGTAAGAAATAATAGATTAAAAAAGCCTTGGATGTTTTTGTCGAGTGAAGCGTAAGAAATAATAGATTGAAAAAGCGTTAGATGTTTTTGTCGAGGGGATCGTAAGAAATAATAGATTAAAAAAGCGTTGGATGTTTTTGTCGAGTGAAGCGTAAGAAATAATAGATTAAAAAAGCCTTGGATGTTTTTGTCGAGTGAAGCGTAAGAAATAATAGATTAAAAAAGCGTTGGATGTTTTTGTCGAGTGAAGCGTAAGAAATAATAGATTAAAAAAGCCTTGGATGTTTTTGTCGAGTGAAGTGTAAGAAATAATAGATTAAAAAAGCCTTGGATGTTTTTGTCGAGTGAAGCGTAAGAAATAATAGATTAAAAAAGCCTTGGATGTTTTTGTTGAGCGAAGCGTAAGAAATAATAGATTAAAAAAGCCTTGGATGTTTTTGTCGAGTGAAGCGTAAGAAATAATAGATTAAAAAAGCCTTGGATGTTTTTGTCGAGCGAAGCGTAAGAAATAATAGATTAAAAAAGCCTTGGATGTTTTTGTCCAGCGGAACGTAAAAATAAATGGCTAAGAAAAGCGCGGATAAAATGGATGTTTTTGCCGAAAGAAGCGCAAGAAATAAATGGTTAAAAAAGTGTTGGGAGTCATTACGGGCGGCCGTGTTGTCGGCACATAATTAAGGCCCGAAACAGAATTAAATTAGTTTATTTCAATTTGAATAGCAAATAACCATATTAAATTATTCACCTTGTTGTCTTGTTGTGAGCCCAGTGTGTGTGTGTGTGTGTGTGGGGCCCTTCACACACACACACACACACACACACACACACACACACACACACACACACACACACACTCAGGTTGGCTTTTCTCTTGCATTAAATTCGTTTTTTTATGTACGTTAACTCAGTCAATTAAAGGAAAAGATGAAATTTTTTTTTTGTAAAGATCAGTTAACATTTTATTTTACTGTTTTATAGTGAGTGCCGGTTACTTATTGAAGGTCATGAGTGTTAATGATGGATCTTATTTATGTGTGTGTCTGTATGTCTGTGATGCGACCTAAACCCTCCCTTAAAATGAAGGAAACCACTCACTCACCTAGGGATTAATGATACTAATACTAATACTGATCGTTGTATTGAAGTAATGATTAATCTAGCAATGCCTAGCATATTTTTGTGTCTTGTAGTAAGTTTTGTCTAATTTGTGATTTTAAGGACTATCTGGAAGTATCATGTCATTGTGAATTGGCTGAAATAGGGACTTCTAATTATTGTAGCTGAAAACTGACTCCAGATTCGTGTTCACGATGCCCGAAAATTGCTAGGAACTAATTTTCAAGCAAATCTATTTTTTTTAAAATACTGCAAATTTTGCATAGGCCTTATAAATTATATAGGCCTTGATTTTTTTCTTAATCACGATTTTTTTCAATAACTAAAAAAGTATGGCAGATAAGTGCAACACGTCATAGATAAGTATATAGGAAGGAGGTGGGACAAGGAAGGGAGGATAGGAGGAGGAGGAAGAACTTGTTTATTTAAAGTATCCTTCGCTTTGTTTACAATCCTTGTAAGAAGAAAAAACGAGAGTATAATACATTACTACAGACTTATTCTCCCTATACCCTCTTATGCAGCAGTTATATTCCCTATATACACACCTATTTTCCCTAAAACCCTCATGAGCAAATCTTATACAGCACCTTTTGCCATGACCCTCAGGCAGTTTATTCCTATCGCCCATTTCCCTATCCCTTGTAGCTTATACCCTTTTATACGCCTATTTCCCTATACCTCATGTACAGTAACCTTATATACAGCACCTATTTTCCCTATACCCTCTATGTAGCAGTTATATTCCTTATATACAGCACCTATTTTCCCTATACCCTCTATGTAGCAGTTATATTCCTTATATACAGCACCTATTTTCCCTCAATATATCACATGGAAATGCTGCAGCAGGTCTTGACCATGACCTCGCCAGATTGGTCATTTCTCTGTATTTCCCAGCCCTGTGTAGCTCACACTAGTGGTGCCTGGCGCGGCTGTTCCCAGGTAAACAAAGGTGTCAGTGCTGGTGGCAAGGGAAGGAACAGGCGCCACTAAGCGTCTGTACCAACAGATCAAGGCACCAGGCATCAAATGACTGCAAAATACCAAAAGATGCCGGAAAAACTGACAGTGTGACACGGCCTTAAGGATATGTAGCTCTCTATACTTACAGGTAGTTAGTGCGGAGTCATTAGGGAGCTTTAAAGGGAGGCTGGACAGCTTTATGGATGGGGATGAAAGGTGGATGTAGGTAGTGTTAAGTAACAGGAACTACCACGTGTAGGTCTCGCGGCCTCTTGTAGCTTCCTTATTTTCTTATGTTTTTATGTTCTTATATTCAACACTCCCCCTCCACACACACACACACACACACACCCAACACACACACACACCCCCCCAACATACACACACACACCCCAACACACACACACACACCTCAACACACCCACCCACACCCCAACACCCACACACCCCAACACACCCACCCACACACCCAGCCTCCCATCTTACCCCCCTTTCCTCTCTGCCCTCAGGTTTGGCGGCGCCCCCAGCAGCCTTCAGCGCCCCCTATGTCATCAACACACAGGAGCCTTACGTGGGCACTCTGATCACCGGTGAGTGCGTGTGTTGGAGCCTTACTACTTACTGCCTGTATTCTAGGCCTGTAAGGGAGTCTGAAGGGTTAGGGTTAGTTATTGGGTTTTAATTAAGGATCTTAGGGTTATTTAAGGGGGTATAATGGGTTTTTAGGGTTATTTAAGGGTTTTTTAAGAGTATTTAATGGTTAGTTAAGGAGTCTAAGGGGGTATAATGGGTTTTTAGGGTTATTTAAGGGGTTTTTAAGAGTATTTAATGGTTAGTTAAGGGAGTCTAAGGGGGTATAATGGGTTTTTAGGGTTATTTAAGGGGGTTTTAAGAGTATTTAATGGTTAGTTAAGGGGTTTTAAGGGTCTAAGGGGGTATAATGGGTTTTTAGGGTTATTTAAGGGGGTTTTAAGAGTATTTAATGGTTAGTTAAGGGTTTTTAAGGGTCTAAGGGTTATTTAAGGGGGTTTAAGGATGTGAAGTTGTCATGGGGAGCAATGGATGACAGTGTGAGTGTTTAAGCTTGTAGTTATCTGTATTTATTGTCCTGAGTGTTGTCATGGAGAGGAAATATCTTGTCACGGTCACTTTCAGTCCCTTACTGTACCTATGTTGTCCCCTTACTGTACCTATGTTGTCCCCTTACTGTACCTATGTTGTCCCCTTACTGTACCTATGTTGTCCCCTTACTGTACCTATGTTGTCCCCTTACTGTACCTATGTTGTCCCCTTACTGTGCCTATGTAGTTCCCTTACTGTGCCTATGTAGTTCCCTTACTGTGCCTATGTTGTCCCCTTACTGTACCTATGTTGTCCCCTTACTGTACCTATGTTGTCCCCTTACTGTGCCTATGTTGTTCCCTTACTGTACCTATGTTGTTCCCTTACTGTACCTATGTTGTCCCCTTACTGTACCTATATTGTCCCCTTACTGTGCCTATGTTGTTCCCTGGCCGGTGTTGAACAGACGAGGGATCTAACAACAAAGCAGCAGAAGTGCTATGCTATGCTATGCTATGCTATGCTATGCTATGCTATGCTATGCTACTTGTTGCTGTGTTCCTACGTCTCCCTGTGTCTCTCTCCTCCCTGTATTCTCTCCCATCATATTACAAGAGGCAAAGACATAACAACAGAAGTGATATGCTATGCTATTCTGCTTCTCCCTGTGTCTCTCTCCTCCCTGTATTCTCTCCGTCACATTGTAAACACACCAACACTGTGTTCTGTCGTGTAACCCTGTGTTCCGTTGCCCCCCAGGTCCCACCGCCGTGATCCCCCAGTACTATGGGGTGCACTGGGGCGTGTACCCGGCCAACATCATCCAGCAGTCCGGCCCCAGCGGCCAGGCACGGCGGCCACTCTCGCCCTCACAGCCCTCCGAGGTGACCAGCCAGAGCAATGGCAACCTGGCGGCCTCTGCGGCGGCGGCAGCGGCGGGCAATATGCAGGGGCCTCTCTCACAGTACCAGGTAAGGAGGCAGGACTTTTGGGGAGGGGGTGTTGATCAATGGTTCGTGCTGTTACCATCACCTTAGACCCTTCACTAATGCTTCTCCTGAGATAGGCGTGGTGGCACTTTGTATAGTCAATAACCTTGTAGTTGGTACTTGCAAAGTGTCTAGATAGGATCAAAGTATCTTATCTTATCCTTCTGAGATATGTTTGGGGGTATTGAATATCTGTGAGCCTGGAGCCTTAACACCCTTGTCCCTTCCCCAGCCAGGAGCCTTTTTAACCTCCTGTTCTTGTCTGGCCCCACAGCAGGTGATCCCGGCTTACTACGACCAGAACGGGGCCGTGTTGATGGGCAACCTGCGGGGCGTGGGCAACGGGGCCCCGGTGAGGCTGGTGTCCCCCGCCCCCGTGCTCATCAACGGGGCCAACGGGGCGCAGGCGGCGGCAGCGGCGGGCAACATGAGGCTACTCAGCAACCAGGTGAGCCGAGACTGCCTGTGTCCTGACTGTGACGGCTGCAGCGAGAGTCTGGAGTGTCAGGCTGGTGGTGTGTCTTGTCCTTCAACTTACTGGCTAGGGAAAGCTTATGTCAGGAGAAAGGACAGTGTTTCATGTCTTTGCTCTTGCTTATGTCAGGAGAAAGACAGTGTTTCATGTCTTTGCTCTTGCTTATGTCAGGAGAAAGACAGTGTTTCATGTCTTTGCTCTTGCTTATGTCAGGAGAAAGACAGTGTTTCATGTCTTTGCTCTTGCTTATGTCAGGAGAAAGGACAGTGTTTCATGTCTTTGCTCTTGCTTATGTCAGGAGAAAGACAGTGTTTCATGTCTTTGCTCTTGCTTATGTCAGGAGAAAGACAGTGTTTCATGTCTTTGCTCTTGCTTATGTCAGGAGAAAGACAGTGTTTCATGTCTTTGCTCTTGCTTATGTCAGGAGAAAAGACAGTGTTTCATGTCTTTGCTCTTGCTTATGTCAGGAGAAAAGACAGTGTTTCATGTCTTTGCTCTTGCTTATGTCAGGAGAAAAGACTGTGTTTCATGTCTTTCCTCTTGCTTATGTCAGGAGAAAGACAGTGTTTCATGTCTTTCCTCTTGCTTATGTCAGGAGAAAGACTGTTTCATGTCTTTCCTCTTGCTTATGTCAGGAGAAAGACAGTGTTTCATGTCTTTGCTCTTGCTTATGTCAGGAGAAAGACAGTGTTTCATGTCTTTGCTCTAGCTTATGTCAGGAGAAAAGACTGTTTCATGTCTTTCCTCTTGCTTATGTCAGGAGAAAAGACTGTTTCATGTCTTTGCTCTTGCTTATGTCAGGAGAAAAGACAGTGTTTCATGTCTTTGCTCTTGCTTATGTCAGGAGAAAGACAGTGTTTCATGTCTTTCCTCTTGCTTATGTCAGGAGAAAGACAGTGTTTCATGTCTTTCCTCTTGCTTATGTCAGGAGAAAGACAGTGTTTCATGTCTTTCCTCTTGCTTATGTCAGGAGAAAAGACAGTGTTTCATGTCTTTTCTATAAAGATTCTAATGCATTGGCTAGGGCAGAGGTCGGTAACCCAGAATTTGAGAAGAGCCAGTTTTTTCACACTTGGCAGGGGCATAATTATAGTTTGGGGCATATTACAGGGGCATAATTATAGTTTGGGGCATATTACAGGGGCATAATTATAGTTTGGGGCATATTACAGGGGCATAATTATAGTTTGGGGCATATTACAGGGGCATAATTATAGTTTGGGGCATATTACAGGGGCATAATTATAGTTTGGGGCATATTACAGGGGCATATTACAGGGGCATAATTATAGTTTGGGGCATATTACAGGGGCATAACTATAGTTTGGGGCATATTACAGGGGCATAGTTATAGTTTGGGGCATATTACAGGGGCATAATTATAGTTTGGGGCATATTACAGGGGCATAACTATAGTTTTGGGCATATTACAGGGGCATAATTATAGTTTGGGGCATATTACAGGGGCACAATTATAGTTTGGGGCATATTACAGGGGCATAATTATAGTTTGGGGCATATTACAGGGGCATAACAATAGTTTGGGGCATAGTACAGGGGCATAGTTATAGTGGTGATGGAGCCGCAGTGTACATTATGAATGGCATTTCTGAACAAGTACAAGTTAATAAGTACAATAATGCATCCCAATAGTTCCCCAGAGACCCAGGACCCGGGTCACACACACTAGTGTGCTGCGGCGATCCAGGCCGGGATTTTAGCTCTTATTTTTGTGACGACAATTTGGATATTTTTAAGTAGGTTGCCGGAGCCGCACAGGTCTCTTGAAGGAACCGCAGGCTGCCCACCGCTTGGCTAGGGAAAATCGGGGTCAGGAATTGAAGGTGTAGTTTCCTCTTGATTTACTTATTATCACGCATCTGTTATGTATGGGAGAAGAGTAATAGGGAGAAACTGGTTCACAAATAGGGTGGTAAATGATTGGCATGGACTCGGTAGACAGGTAGTTAGTGCGGAGTCATTAGGGAGCTTTAAAGGGAGGCTAGATAACTTTATGGATGGGGATGAAAGGTGGATGTAGGTAGTGTTAAGTAACAGGAACTACCACGTGTAGGTCTCGCATCCTCATGTAGCTTCCTTATGTTCTTATGTTCTTATGTGTGCCTCCTAACCCTGTGTGTGTGTGCGTCCAGGCCCCGCAGATCGGCACCCCGCCAGCCTCCCTCTACAACAGCAGTCAGACCCCCAGCCTGAACAGCCAGACCTTCACTGGCAGCACCATAGCAGGTGAGTGCCCCCCCTCCCCCCACCCCCCCTTGTGAGCATGACCCCATAGCTCCGTGTACCATTAACACAGCCATGTCTTGGTGAACTATGACCTCCGGGGTAATGGCAGTGTGTGGGTGTGCCAGTGTGGGTGCCAGTGTGGGTGTGAGGCATAACTTGCATGAGTGACAGATGCTAACAAGTCACGGATTCAAGCTGGGAAAGCATAGATTTAATTAGGAAATAGGGAAAAACTGGATTCAAGCTGGAAAGGCATTGATTTAATAAGGAAATAGGGAAGAATTGGTTCACAAATAGGGTGGTCATAGGGTGGTCAGTGATTGGAATGCTGGAAAAGCGTAGATTTAATAAGGAAATAGGGAAGAACTGGTTCACCAATAGGGTGGTCAGTGATTGGCATGGACTCAGAGGTCAGGTGGTCAGTGCAGCAGACTAGGGTGGATCGTTTTTACACTTTTAAATCTAAATCCAATGGTGCTGTAAATTTGTACATCCCTGAGAACAAAATGGCCGTACAACAACAAGTTTGTACCACTGTCTGCTGTCTGCCACGGCAACTCAACACAGGGAAAAGCGAAGGAAATAACTGGTATCTTCTGCATTTTTGAAATACTACAACCAGGCATAAACCATAGCAATAGTTATATAGATCTTATAAATTGATTCCTAAGCACACCTACAAAATCTGCTTTCTGTGAAGTGATATCTTCTGCCTCGCCGAAGTAGTCACTCAGAATCAAGTATTCCTGAAATATAAGCATTTCTCAAAATATTCCTGAAAATCACAACAGTTAGAAAGCTGCTTCTATAGGTAGAAATGCAATGTTTCAGGGTATACATCACTGTGGTAGAAGCCGCAGTGTGGTAAGGGATCTTTTGCCTCCACAAACGCTCTAGCTATTCCTAGTGCTAGTATCGTATCGTCTGTTTGTAGCAAAATTAAAGTTTTTAGAAGCAATATGAATGGGAAAGTTTGTAT
Source organism: Chionoecetes opilio (assembly GCA_016584305.1). Lineage (NCBI taxonomy): Eukaryota > Metazoa > Arthropoda > Malacostraca > Decapoda > Majidae > Chionoecetes > Chionoecetes opilio. The sequence continues at coordinate 246,663 of JACEEZ010000831.1, read as the reverse complement.
TTCATCAATTCCATACAGCTCTGCATATTTTGTTAGGTATTTACTAGAAAAATCATCTAGAACTCTCTACGTGGAGGTGGCTATATTTAAGAGTTCCACCCTCAACTAGCCCTTCCACCTTACTGGGATTATTTACTTATCAGAAAGTGACTTGAGGCCGCCAGTCTAGGGCACAGGCTGGCACTGTCAGGGTTGGCACTGTCAGGGTTTATTGTACCCTTGGATCCCTAACTGGCCAGGCAAACACTTGCATGTATTTTTATAATGTCTAACAAATGTGTTTGGACTAATCCTGCTACCGCCTGTCCCCATCTCTCCACCAGGGGCGAAAATATGTGACATGTACACACACACCCACCCACACCCACACACCCACACACACCACACCCACACACACACACACACACACACACACACACACACACACACACACACACACACACACACACACACACACACACACACACCCACACACACACACACACACACACATCAGAGTTGTACATGTGATGTTCTTGTCTAGGACTGACTGTGTCTACAATGTCTTTACAATGACCAGCCAAGATCCACTCACGCCACGCAAGCCTTGATGCAACACAGTGTTAGCAGGGCAGAGGAGCGCCACACTAGTAGCAATACTAGTGTGGCGCTCAGTGCGAAGGGACTCTTAAGTGTGAGGGTTCTGTCTTGAGGTGGATAAATACACACACACACACAAGGGATCACACATTTGGAGACTGGACACACAGAGACAACAGCAAAGGCTTGTCTTCTGTAAACACACACACTAAGTCACAATTGGTAATGACAGGGGTAGAGACAGACAGCAGGGACAGACAGACAGACAGCGCGCGGACAGACAGACACACAGGGACGAGACAGCAGGACAGACAGATGCAACAGACAGAGGAGGACAGACAGACAGACAGACAGCAGGGGACAGACAGCAGGGACAGACAGACAGACAGCAGGGGACAGACAGACAGACAGCACAGGGGACAGACAGACAGACAGACAGACAGCAGGGGACAGACAGACAGACAGCAGGGGACAGACAGACAGACAGACAGCAGGGGACAGACAGCAGACAAACAGCAGGGGACAGACAGGCAGACAAACAGCAGGGGACAGACAGACAGGGGGGGGGGGCAGGCATGGTGGTGGTGTGTGGTGGCATGCATAGGAAGGTGGGTGGGTGGGTGGGTGGGTGGTGATGCACGTTTCCCATGTGATAGATGACTCTAGCGTGTGGCTCGTTCTTGTGTCGTTGCAGATTCCCTCTCGCAAGGTCTCCAGACTTCCAATGCACTAACAGGCAACAACTACTCGTTGGGGCTGCAAAATAGTAGTCTAGGTTTTGGCAATAGCACGCTGGGGACCATTGGATCGCCTGCTATTGGCAATTTGGGTGGTGGTAAGTGTATCCATTCCTTTATAACACTTAACATTGTCTACACACTGTTCCTGCCTCCCTTCTTGTTATCATCTGTTTATTTATTGCATCATTATTATTATTATTATTATTTTCTCATCCTCCTTCTAACCTCATAAGACGATGGGAAAATCTGACGTTCAACAAAAAGATTATTATTGTTATTTTCTGGTCCTGGCTGCTCTGTTTACAAGGGAGAGGCTCTAAATACCCTAGCTAATGGGCTTTACCTAACTACACTCCACACTACAGTTAACTATCCTCAATGTTGTTATAATGATGGATTGATTTAATGCCAAAACAGGGACTGTACCAGACCATTATAATGAGTTCAGGTATTTCATGGGGAGGGCAGAAGGGCGGTGTGAGTAGTAACTTTATAGTATTATTAATTTGTTAATGCCTGAAGTCAGCCTTGTGTGTGGTGGTTAACAGCCGTAACCTTAGTGGCTGCCGGGAGTGTGGTGTTAATAGTGTGGTGTTTGACGTTGACGTGGTAACCTTAACCCCTTCACGCCCAGATCTTTCCTTGGCTATATAAAATTGTCTGTTGTTAGCCATAAAATTACAAAAAGTAACTTAATATACCAATAAGTTAGTGGACAAGGATACTAAACAGGTCATATTTGTAAAGTATTGCTTATAGTCACTAAAAATTGTCTAATGGTACACAAATTACAATGAAAATTACGTTCTGGGTCTCCATGGAAATGCTGCTGCCTTGGCCTTGTCACAGTGGGTGCCTGATGCCTCATAGGGTGTGGCAGGAAGGATGCCAACAATAGCCCACACCATACACTTAATCATCATGTATTCCATAGTCTTCTTTGCATCTTTGTTATTGACGAGTGAATATTTAGTAGTGGCATTTGCGGCAGCCAGGCAGGAAGAATGGCAGCCTTACCTTAGCCTTTGCCTCTCTAGTGTACAAGGAACACTGCCTCACAACCCACCGTTGCCCTTAATGCCGGTGACTCTCAGGTGTACAGATAGATAGATAGATAGATCAATATTTTATTGCACCAGACCACTGCCTCACAGCCCCCTCTCCCCCCCCTCCGTAGGCCTAGGCGGCAGCAGCATGGGGCGGCGGGACTCCTGGACCGCACTGCCTCCGTCCTCTCCCCGCTCTCCCAGGACTTCCGCAGTGCCAAGTGGACCAGTAACTACGGAGCTCTCGGCACAGTCACCGCCTCCCCGGGACCCATCGGCCTCACCTCCGGCAACCTCACGCCGCCGCCGCCAACCCTCGGCAACCCATCCTCCGCCCTGCCCCTCGGCGCACTCATGTCCGGCAACCGCGTCATCTCCGCAGCGCCGGGAGCAGAGGCTAAGTTCCGCAACGGTTCGCCAACGGCATGTTCAACTCCGGCGGCCCGTCGTCGCTGTTCCCGCCACTCAAGCGTAACCTGAGCTTGGACAAATGTACGGGACGCTCCAGGCTGCTCGAGGACTTCCGCAACAATCGCTTCCCCAACCTGCAGCTGCGCGACCTGGCCAACCATATTGTGGAGTTTAGCCAGGACCAGCACGGCTCCAGGTGAGGATTACAGCGGCGTCCTTGTTACCTTTATTATCGCCTTGATTGCCTCTATTACCATCAGGCAGGGTGCAAAGGGTGCATATATCCCCTACTATGTGTCTCAATGAAGCCAGAGGTAGATGGCAAAAATATGTATCGAGGTGATGAAATATTCCACGTGTAAAAGCTATCTAGACACACTGGTAGGGTCTGAGCGCTTAGGAGTCCTGCCGGCCTGTCTATTACCATCAGGCAGGGTGGGCAGTGTGCCTGTAAGCCCTACTATGTGATAGGTCAATGAAGCCATGTGAGAAGGTCTAACAATGATGAGGTAGATGACAAAATATGTATCCAGACATGGTAGTAATTGCCCTGCTCCTCCTCCTCCTCCCTCCTCAGGTTCATCCAGCAGAAGCTTGAGCGTGCCACCCCAGCAGAGAAGCAGATGGTCTTCAACGAGATCCTGACGGCAGCTTACTCACTCATGACGGACGTGTTTGGTGAGTGTTGAGGCTTTCGCGGCGACTAAACTATTTTGGATGCCGATTGGGTGTGGTCTTGACGGCACCGGGTCACAACTTATCACAGGGGTGTTCCGTAGTGTAGTGGTTAGCACGCTGGGTTCTCAACCAAGAAGTCTCGGGTTCGATCCCCGGGCAGAGCGGAGACAGACGGGCCGTTTCCTTAAAACCCGAGCCCCTGTCCACCCAGCAGTGAATGGGTACCGGGTGTTAGCCGGGGTTTTGTGACCCGCCTCCCGGGGTGGTGGTTTCGGCCATCACTAAGTACTAAGAATGAATGATATAAAGGTGCATATGGAGACGGGGCCATACGAGTGTAGCTCAGGCCCTGTAAAATACAACTAGATAAATACACACACACAAAGTAAACAAAGGTAAACACTTAACAAAGGTGGCTGTTTATTTTGTATCCAGCTAAGTTCATTCCTTCATATCTGTTTTATTATTATTATGTTGTTGTTTGTTGTTGTTGTTGTTCCTGTATGCCATCGGGTGAGAATATAATAATCGTCGCCGTTCTCATTATTTACTTAACAGGGAACTACGTAATCCAGAAGTTCTTTGAGTTTGGGACGCCAGAGCAGAAGACGGTTTTGGCCAACAAGATCCGGGGCCACGTGCTGCCGCTGGCCCTGCAGATGTACGGCTGCCGGGTCATTCAGAAGGCCCTGGAGTGCATCGGCCAGGACCAACAGAAGGACATCGTGAGGGAGCTAGACGGCCACGTGCTCAAGTGTGTCAAGGATCAGAACGGTGAGTAATGACCCCACCTGACCTGACCTCAACCCTACACTAGCCACGCACAAAACAAATATATATATAAATCAAAATAAACCAGACCCGTAAATCCAACATATTTTTGAAGTGAGCCGAGAGAGAGAGAGAGAGAGAGAGAGAGAGAGAGAAATCAATCAAAGACTTTCCTGTGAGTGGACGAGGTACTTTATTGATAGCCGACAGGGACACAATTCCATCGTAAAATCATATTCCAGCATTTGAACCAGATAGAAGTAAGGAATTAAAACTATGTACTACCTGTATTATTACTATTGTGGGTACATAAACAAGTGTATTACTAGTGTTGGTGACGGGGTTAAGGTTTCCCTGAGCCTGCCTATATATAACCTCGGCTTTCTGGCCTCTCTATAGCTTAGCCTCCCACCAAATAAAATTAAAAAAATAAAAAAAAAGCAGATCCAACACATTTTCGAAGTGAACAGAGAGAGAGAGAGAGAGAGAAAAAAAATTATAAGAGATAGAGCGAATATTGTTATTGTTGGTAGATGAAGACAGACAGACAGACAGACAGACAGACAGCAGGGGACAGACAGACAGACAGACAGACAGACAGATGAACTTATTACTGAAGGTATTATTGGTACATGGTAGTATTATTATTGTTGTTAGATGAACTTATTAGTGAAGGTATTATTGGTACATGGTAGTATTATTATTGTTGTTAGATGTTTACTGCTTCCCCGAGCCTGCTATAACCTCTGCCTTCTGTCTCTCTCCTCCCCAGGCAACCACGTGGTACAGAAGTGCATAGAGTGTGTTGACCCCATGGCGCTGCAGTTCATCATCAATGCCTTCCAGGTGAGAAATTAACCTCTACGGACAAGTGGCTCGGTATTCAACCCCTTCACGCCCAGATCTTTCCTTGGCTATATAAATTTGTCTGTTGTTAGCCATAAAATCACGAAAAGTGACTGAATATACCAGATTAGTTAGTCGACATGGTACTAAACAGGTCGCATTGTAAACCATTACTTACAGGCACTAACAATCTTCTAATGGTGCCCAAATTACAATGAAAATTACTCTCTGGGTCTCAAGTCAAATTACAATGGAAATTAAGCTCTGGGTCTCAAGTCAAATTACAGTGGAAATTACGTTCTGGGTCTCAAGTCAAATTACAATGGAAATTATGTTCTGGGTCTCAAGTCAAATTACAATGGAAATTACGTTCTGAGTCTCAAGTCAAATTACAATGGAAATTACGTTCTGGGTCTCAAGTCAAATTACAATGAAAATTACGTTCTGGGTCTCAAGTCAAATTACAATGGAAATTACGCTCTGGGTCTCAAGTCAAATTACAATGAAAATTACACTCTGGGTCTCAAGTCAAATTACAATGGAAATTACGTTCTGGGTCTCCAGGGGTTAATGTGTTGACCTTATAACAGAGGTGACAGGGAGACTATTATAACAATCATGTAGGGTCCTTAATAAGTGAGGTGGGTGTATAAGAAGCCAAGTTTTCCCTCCCACCGCAGGGCCAGGTCTTCACCCTGTCCACCCATCCCTACGGCTGCCGGGTGATCCAGCGCATCTTGGAGCACTGCACGGGCGAACAGACTGCCCCCGTGCTGGAGGAGCTGCACCAACACACTGAACAGCTGCTGCAGGACCAGTACGGCAATTACGTCATCCAACACGTCCTGGGTGAGTCACTGAACCACACCTACAGCCAGTCACTTAGCATCATACATAACAACTAGTCACTTAGCATCACACAAGTCTACACATACAGACTCTTCTTCATACGTAAGAACATAAGGAAGCTACAAGAGTCGCTTAGCACCACCCATACACATATAGACACTTAGCATCACCCATACACATATAGACACTTAGCATCACCCATACACATATAGACCTTAACTCTTCCCTTCCTTGTCTCCCTAGCAAAGCCCTAACTCTTCCCTTCCTTGTCTCCCTAGCAAAGCCTTAACTCTTCCCTTCCTTGTCTCCCTAGCAAAGCCCTAACTCTTCCCTTCCTTGTCTCCCTAGCAAAGCCCTAACTCTTCCCTTCCTTGTCTCCCTAGCAAAGCCCTAACTCTTCCCTTCCTTGTCTCCCTAGCAAAGCCCTAACTCTTCCCTTCCTTGTCTCCCTAGCAAAGCCCTAACTCTTCCCTTCCTTGTCTCCCTAGCAAAGCCTTAACTCTTCCCTTCCTTGTCTCCCTAGCAAAGCCCTAACTCTTCCCTTCCTTGTCTCCCTAGCAAAGCCCTAACTCTTCCCTTCCTTGTCTCCCTAGCAAAGCCCTAACTCTTCCCTTCCTTGTCTCCCTATCAAAGCCCTAACTCTTCCCTTCCTTGTCTCCCTAGCAAAGCCCTAACTCTTCCCTCGTTTTCTTATTATTGATGAACGTCCTTATTTTCTCATGTTATTATGTTCTCATGTTGTTCTCCTTCTCCCCCGCAGAGCACGGCAAGCCCGAGGACAAGAGCAAGATCGTGGGTGTGGTGCGGGGCGGCGTCCTCAAGCTGTCACAACACAAGTTTGCATCCAACGTGGTCGAGAAGTGTGTCACGCACGCCACCCGCGCCGAGAGAGCCATGCTGATTGAGGAGGTCATACTTATAATGAGAATGATGAGTTACCTAACTAATAATACTAAGTCACACTTACTAATCACTTCAGAGGGACAGGTGGTCACCATTACACCTGGGACTCATAAACAAACATTGGATTAGTCTATTGCTTTTAACGAGGCAAGAAATCCTGACCCCTTGCTGCTTATTGACTGATATTTGATGCCAGGAGAAGGGAATACTATGCTTCTTCTAAATTTCAGTTGTATTTTATCACAGTTAACCTTATTATCAGGTAAACACAGGCATTATTTTAACCAGGAGAAGGGAATACTGCAGTTCTTCTAAATTTCAGTTGTATTTTATCATAGTTAACCCTATCCCTATTATCAGGTAAATCGAGGCATCATTTTAACCAGGAGAAGGGAATACTACAGTTCTTCTAAATTTCAGTTGTATTTTATCATAGTTAACCTTATTATCAGGTAGACAGAGGCATAATTTTAACCAGGAGAAGGGAATACTACAGTTCTTCTAAATTTCAGTTGTATTTTATCATAGTTAACCCTATTATCAGGTAAACAGGCATCATTTTAACCAGGAGAAGGGAATACTACAGTTCTTCTAAATTTCAGTTGTATTTTATCATAGTTAACCATATTATCAGGTAAACATAGGCACCATTTTAACCAGGAGAAGGGAATACTACAGTTCTTCTAAATTTCAGTTGTATTTTATCATAGCTAACCATAGTATCAGGTAAACAGAGGCATCATTTTAACCAGGAGAAGGGAATACTACAGTTCTTCTAAATTTCAGTTGTATTTTATCATAGCTAACCCTATTATCAGGTAAACATAGGCATCATTTTGAGCATGAGACCTTAAGCGACAGTCACACTGAACACGGTGCATACACGGTCTATCAAGGGACATCCCGTTATAGGCCCGTGTGAACATTTGATACGGTAGGGCGCGGTATAGACGAGCGCAGCCCAGGTGTGCCAGGACGGCGATCTGAAATTTCAAACATGTTTAAAATTTCAGATCGTTGTCCAGGCATGTCACGGCACGCCCAGGTCACCCCCGGTACACCACGACATGGACACGGTATGCACCAGGGTGGAGCACAGTACGCCAAGGTCACCGTGCCAGGGCGTACTGTGATCTGCGGGATCCCAGTGTGATTAGCTTAAGATAGAATGGAATTTTTGCCTCGTTAAAAAAAATAGACTGCAGTAAAACCTCTCGTATTCGGACTAATTGGGCCAAGGAGTGGTCCGAATAATGCAAGGATCCGAATAATGGGGAGATACGGGGGGGGGGAAAAAAAAGAAAAAAAAATCTAGGTGTATATATATAAAATAGCTCGGAAATTTTGACCCCTAAAAAAAAAAAAAAAAAAAAAAAAAAAAATATCTAGGTGTATATATATATAGCTAGGAAATTTCGACCACAAAAAAAAAAAAAAAAAAAAAAAAAAAATATGGAGGTGGTCAGAATAATGTCAAAGTCCGAATAATGAGGGTCCGAATACGAGAGGTTTTACTGTATCCTCTTATTCCCAGGGAGCAATATAGAATTCCTTTGACATATCTTTGTGATCATACAAAAAAGAGAGAGAGAGAGAGAGAGCAAAGGGAACCGCTGATTTCAAATACTTGTCAATGTCTTGCCATGCTAGAACAAGGAAACACGAGGTCAGGTCAGGTCAGGTCAGTACAGTTGTGGGTCGGCAGTCAGGCCTTTTTTATTGACACTCCTGACGTGTTTTTCCTCGCTGTCTGGGTCTTTAGTTAGTCGTCTTCTCTTATTCTGTCTTTCAACATGCGCCGTGTGACACCAGACGCAATATAGAATTCCTTTGACGTATCTTTGTGATCATGCAAAAAAATTAAACGAGAGAGAAGGAAACCACTGACTATATATTACTTTTCAATGTCTTACCATGCTGAGACAACGGCATACCACACCAGACGCGTTGACTTAGTTGTTTCATCGCACATAACAGATCTTTCCTTGGCTATATAAAATTGTCCGTTAGCCATAAAATTACGAAATATAACTGAATATACCAAATTAGCTAGTCGACAAAATACTAAACAGGTCATATCTATAAAATATTCTTTATAGTCACTAAAAATTGTCTAATAGTATAGTAGCCAAATTATAATGGAGAATTAGGCTCTGGGTCTCAAGGGGTCTCAAAATCGGGTCTCAATCAAAATCTGGGTCTCAAAAATTGTCTAATAGTAAAGTAGCCAAATTATAATGGGAAATTAGGCTCTGGGTCTCAAGGGGTCTCAAAATCGGGTCTCAATCAAAATCTGGGTCTCAAAAATTGTCTAATAGTTAAGTAGCCAAATTATAATGGAAAATTAGGCTCTGGGTCTCAAGGGGTCTCAAAATCGGGTCTCAAGGGGTCTCAAAATCGGGGTCTCAAAATCAATATACGCCCGTCTGTGATGAACGCATTGTGACGCGTTTGGGCCGCTCGGTGACGTTGTTGTGTTGTCTCCGCAGGTGTGTGGGTACAGCGACAGCGCGCACAGCTCCCTGCTGGTGCTCATGAAGGACCAGTACGCCAACTATGTGGTGCAGAAGATGATTGACGTGGCAGAACCCGCACAACGCAAGATGCTCATGCACAAGATACGACCTCACATCTCTACGCTGCGCAAGTACACTTATGGTATGCTGAACACTGCTTACTTGGCTACGTTCTATTATTACTACTATTACTACATACTACTATTACTACAACAACTACTATTATTACTACATACTACTATTACTACAACAACTACTATTATTACTACATACTACAACAACTACTATTATTACTACATACTACTATTACTACAACAACTACTATTATTACTACATACTACTATTACTACAACAACTACTATTATTACTACATACTACTATTACTACAACAACTACTATTATTACTACATACTACTATTACTACAACAACTACTATTATTACTACAACAACTACTTCTACTGTTATTGTTATTATTATTTTATTATTTGGTGTGTTGCTCAACGCCTTCACACCCAGATCTTTCCTTTGCTATGTAAAAATGTATGTTGTTTAGCCATAAAACTACGATAAGTAACTAAATATACCAAATTAGTTAGTGGACAAGGATACTAAACAGGTCATTATCTATAAAATATAGCTTATATTCATTAAAATCGTCTAATGGTACCCAAATTACACTGGACATTACGTTATGGGTCTCAAGGGGTTCATCCACAGTGATCCAATAGGGGAATTTTTACTGAAACATTTAATATTTATCTGTTTATTTGTGTCATTGTTATGTGTTGTGTGTCAGAAGGCTTGACTATTTTACTGTCTATATGTCATTGTTATGTGTTGTGTGTGTCAGAAGGCTTGAATATTTTACTGTCTATATGTCATTGTTATGTGTGTGTCGGAATTTTTACCGAAACATTTAATATTTATCCGTTTGTTTGCGTCATTGTTGTGTGTGTGTGTGTGTGTGTGTGTGTGTCAGTATGCTTCAAATGTGTTTCTCATTGTCACAGGGAAGCACATTCTGGCCAAGCTGGAGAAATACTTGACCAAGAATGCCCCGGACGCCATGGGACCCAACATGAACAGCCCACTTTGAGCCCCCCGCCCCCCCAGACCACCACCACCATCACCACCGATAAACACCACAAGATGAAGCAGCAAAGTGCCTCTAAGCAGCACGCGAGGGGAAAGGTAACGTTAGGTGGTGTCGTGCCACAAGGGTTTTGCTTCACATCGTCGAGCTGGTAATGTGACCGCCGCCGCCGCCGCCGCCGAGAACAGGCCTGGTTAATAGGCTCAACAAGATGTGCGGTGTTTTGTAAGACTTAACACATGCCCTACTTTTTATCAGTGTTTTAAATTTGTTATTACTGAATCATCTATTATTTTTTCATCCGTGAATCAACGAGAAGCATTGAGCTGCGAATACGACGTAACGGCTCTGCGTTTGATCGTGTTCAATGGTTATTTCCGGACAGTGCCGAAGCATTGCCGTTGGATAGTTTCTCGCCGTTATCTGAATGGCCAAGGCATCGTTGTCCTCGTTAAGCAAGCAGAGCTGAAAACACAAACTACCGGTGTGCATAACATTGATAGGTGGAATGATGACATTTTTATAATAATTATTTTTATTATAATCATCAGTACTACTACTACTATTACTACAACTACTACTACTACTGTTATTATTATTGTTATTATTATTATTATTTGGTGTGTCCTTAATGCATAGTGAGTATTCAGCTAGGCTCTCTTAGTGTTTAACTAGAGCATGGCGTCATACTCTGGCTTGCTGCTGTTGCATGATTTATTGCTGTAGTCAGCTTTACCCATATATATATATATATAGATATATATATATATATTTATAAATATATATAAATATCAAATTCAAATCTTGGATATATTAATGTTTGCCACTTTTTACCCCGATTGGTAAATGTTGTTAACCTAACTATTGTATTTTCTCTTATTTTTGTTTGGTATTAGTAGTGGTGTGTAATGTTAGTACTGCGGCCGCTGCACTGGCCCTGTAAGGCCAGGCAGTGCAGCGGCCCTCTAAGAGCAAGTGATTCAGCCAGCAGAGTGTGGCGGCCCCTCCCTCGTACCCGGCAGGCACTCGCACCCGGCACCCCGAGGCACTGTCCGGGCCACCCCACGCAGGGCGGGCACTCGCCCCGGCACCCCGAGGCACTGCCGCCCCGGCACTGCACTTACAACGATTAGGACCGTGAGATCTTTTACAAAAAAATAATTATTATCCGAATGTAATTTTTATGACTAAAATAAAAGAATAAAGCAATCTATTGGAGTGCCGAGAAGTGGCTGCCAACAAAGTTTTTATTACTAATATAAAACAATGAAGCCAAAAAGTGGCAGCTGGCAAGATTTTTATTACTAATATAAAACAAAGAAACAATATATTGGGGATGCCAAGAGGGGGCCGGCGGCAAGGCTTTTATACTGACTATGAAACAATGAAGCCAAGCATTGAGGCAGGCGGCAAGGCTTTTATACTAACTATGAAACAATGAAGCCAAGCATTGAGGCAGGCAGGCAAGGCTTTTATACTAACGATAAAACAATGAAGCCAAGCATTGAGGCAGGCGGCAAGTTTTATTACCATTATGAATGAGGCTGTGGGCCAACACTTCCAAGCGTTTATATTGGGGTAGTGGCGGGGCGGGGGAAGGCAGGGGAGGTAGAGGGTGGGAGGCAGCAGAGCCTGTCGTGGCAGCAGAGATATAAATCACATTGTGATGATAAACAGCACAACTACCAAAAGAAATGAGATGGCTGTGTATTTCACTTGTCTTCTCACTACACTTCTTGTGGAGCCATGAGCTGTTAGTCTTACATCACCTCAGGAGCCTTGCAAGAGCCTTGCAGAGCCTTGCAAAAAGTCTTTAAGACAAGGGCAGGCAGGCTGAGTGCCCTGCCACCTGTAAGGCAAGGGAGGGTAGTTGTTCTGAGTGCCTTGCCACCTGTAAGGGAAGGATGGGAAGGGTAGGGGTGGTTGCCCTGCCTCCTGTAAGGGAAGGGGGTGTGGGTAGTAGCCTTGCCGGGGGCCGGGGTGCGGGGCTGTCCTGCCGGGGTCGCGGGGGCCCTGGGACTCTGCCTCGTCCAGCCTCCAGGCCTCGTTGGTCTAGTGCATTGTAAAATTTTATGTACATTGTATCAACAGGTATATATAAAGGAAAATTTTTGTGTAATAATGGGCATTACTGTAAATCTGTACAGTTGAATATTCTATATTTTCTTACTTGTTTGTGTGTTTGTATGTCATTGTGATGCTATCAGACCACCACCACCACCACCACCACCACCACCGCCGCCGCAGGGGCACTCGGCCCCGCCAGTGCAAACCAAATCAATTGTTCTAACACTAACTTGGAAAAGGGTTCAGAAATCAACAGTCAGTCTCGAGTATCCCCCTCAAGTGCCGCCAACCCTGGCACACACGCACGCACGTACGAACGCTGCATTTGAGGGACTGCAAACAACAAAGTGAAGATATTACTGGATGCTTCAACGCTATATTTCTCCAAGGTTTGCCAATTATCATTTTTGCAGTGCACTTCACTCCTTCCTCTCCCCTCTCCTCCCCTTGGGGCGGCCGAGGGGGGGGCACACCAGCACGCCCCCTCCCCTCCCCCCCCCAGGACCCTGGCCCAGGCACAGTGCCGGCAGGTCAAAGGTCGTGACCACTAATCTGCTCAGAATCTCACGTGCTGGCAGGTGGGTGGGTCATGGCGTGAGGGAGATGCAGTGTTGATATGTATGTTACTCTTGTCTCTTTGTATCCCTGAGAGCTTACTGCAGGCTGGCACAGGCCCTCGTGTTTATATTGTAGAGTCTCCCCATCCCTCGCCAAAAAGACCTAACATTGTCAAATTTGTAAATTCTGTGAATATTATTGAATTTTTTGTGAAGCCAATATTCTGGCGTGTAATTTTTGTAACAAATTAGTGTACAGAAAAAGCTGATGTGTACATTTGGAACATGTACCTTTTGTAAGTGCTATATTGTACAGACCACAAAGTGATATACTGAAGTGTGTTGCGATGTATTGTAAATTGTAAATATTGATGATGACAAAGGAAGATCTTAGCTTGGCCTGTCCCTGCCTGTACCAGCACTACTAGTTGTATATTGCATACCTAGCTGTCATTTTCTTGTAAACTGTATTTTGTATATGTCCTAAGCTAACACTAGTTGATGTACCATTACTGTCTTGATCTCACGAACCAAGGGGAAGGTGTGAAATGTAGCTCCATACTTCTCGCTGCTTCTAGCTCACTACTATTGGGATCATCGGTCTTTGTAAATTAGTGTCAAATTGTTCAACAATCTACCATAGTTATGTTGTGGTTAGTGTCAGCCACAAACCACTTCACACCAGCACATGCTCTCTCTCTCCCTCCCTCTCTTTCTTCACGGAATTGGCTTTCTGTTCTGCCTTGGACTGAACGCTCCTGGTCTTGAAATGAGTCGCTTCATTGAGCCGTGAAAGACTAGGAGTTTTATCACAAGACTCTGTGGCACTAAGTTGTACAGCTTTGTACATTTTTATAATAGTTAATGTTATTATTTTCCTTAATTATAGTCAACGTATGGCTCCTAAGTTTTAGCATTTGACGACGATTGTAAAATTAATCTTTTTCATTTTCCACCGAAAAACTTATATATAATCGTATAATAATGTTATATTTTTCCTAAATTATAGTCCGACATGGAGAATGTCTCCAACGTTTTAGCATTTGACGACATCTGTGAAATTATTAAAAAATTCTTTTTTCCAGGGAATCTTTTACTGTTTCACGTTAAGACCTTTAATATGGAAATGTTTGCACCATGTCTGTTAAAATTTAGCAGTTATTGAAAATTCTTGACATTTTTTGTATTGTTTGTATTAGAGTAGTGTGTAGCCTAGCGGTGGTAATGGCGGCGGGGATCTGTGCCCTGCGTGGCACGGGTGCATCACGGCGGCCTTGTTGTGATGGGCGACCAAGTGAGCTTTTCAGACATTGTAAATTTGCCGAGGGATTAGCGGCCTGTATCATCTCACACAACCGTGCATTTGCTACACAACTCTGTGACGTCAGGATAGTTCTCACGGCTAGTAACCGGGCTAGAACGAGAAGTAACAGATTCAAACTGGAAAAGCATAGATTTAAAAAGGAAATAGGGAAAAACTGGTTCACAAATAGGGTGGTAGATGACTGGAATGGACTCAGTCGTCGGGTAGTTAGTGATCCTTCCCATCGGGTTGTATCTGTAAGAGACAATCCGTCGTGGAGGAGGCCAAGGTGGCGCCCATAAAGCTCGTGGCTGGGGCAAGTTGATGTTTCCTGCCGAGAGTGCTTGGCATGGGAAGGGCCTTAGTCTGTATTCTGGGATTGAGAGTGCTGTGAAGTGTGGGGGAGGTGTATCCAGCTTCTTAACTGTGAATACAGGAGTGAGGCAAGAGTGCGTCCTTCCCCCATCACTTTTTAACACCTGTATGGACTGGGTATTGGTTTAAAAAAAATATATATATATAGTCCAGATATCAGTACTGCAGTTAGTTGGCAATGCATGCATGTGTGATGGGATACAGTATTCAGGAATCTGTGTTCATTGAGTGACGGCCGCAGTGCTGGCGTGTACATGTTGCCGTCAGCTGCCGGCTTAAATTGTCCTGCGTGGCACTGGCAAGCGCGACAGTTTGTTTGTCCAGCAGCCACTTGTTCCCCCTGCTGCCGGGGCCGTGGCTCCCCAAAGCCCCGACACCAAGATTCTTACCCTGTCATCCAGGCAACTGCCACACTAGCATGTACCTATTGTACTTTTTCAAACTGTATTATATGTAAAAATATATCTTATATGCAATATGTATAAAATGGAGTGAAGCATTCCATTTGAAACATCTACAATTAATTTTTTATATTTTTTTTTTTCATTCTTTTGATGGCCAATATGCTCTATATAGCTAACCTCTGCCACCACTCTGTGCGTGAGTGTGTGTGTGTGTGTGTGTGAGAGCAACAGATCACACACACACTGTTGAATGAGTGGAGTGAGTGGTGTGACGCGGCCCTGACCACGCTGCTGCTGCTGCTGCTGCCGCCGCCTTGCATTCCCCAACATCACTGAGAACACTCCTAGCCACAGGGAGGAAGGGAACACGCAGGTGGTGTTTCTGTGCCGCCGTGCTACAGGAAGCTGCAGAAATAGAAGAGAGGCACTTTTACCCGACTTTGTTCATTGGGAGCAGCTGGACATAAATTTATTCATCCATGGTTGATGACAAATAAGTCACCAGTGAGCCGTGGCCGGATAGATTAATGTCTCGCCGCCCCGAGCCAGGGTGGGTGAAGGGCCTCTCTGCTTCTGTACCTTCAGGCGGCAAGGCGGGCACGGACTCCCGCTCGCTGGTTCAATCCCTGCCTGGGTCTATGAAACAACTTGTCTTGTTTGACTCTTGAACCGATTTTGTTCCCGGCCCTTCCCCGCGCCGCCTCTGTTCCCCGCACACACCACACACCACTCACGGCACACGGCACCCTCGATCTGCCCGCCTCCAGACCCGCACTCCTCGCTCCTCGACGCGGTAATCTAACGCTGCCAATGCTTCATGCTTCACTGAGAGTCATTACTTCCGTGTCTTTACTACAGTCATGTAAGTTTGTCATACCACGTGTCTGCAGCTTAGTCAAGAAAACATTATTTGGAGGACACGTTGCATGTTTATCACATTTTGTGTGGCCGAGGCTCCATTTCTGGAAACTTTTATTAACTTATTGCCTCAAGTTGTCAGTTGGGTTTTCCTTGTAATTGTTTGAAAAATTTTGGTAAAACTTTAGGTCATCTTTGTTAGCGCCACTCACCCTTGCAACATTACCATTGTGTCGAGGCACACAATTATTGGCCAAAATCCATTACAAGTTTTCTCCGAGGCAACGAGGAACGTCCCACCCAGACACAGTCCCTCGCGCCGGACACGTCGCCCCTGCCGTGTGGGGAGTGGCGGCTCCTCACGTCCCCCTCTACCAGCGCCCGGGAGGCCACCGCCCCGAGCCTTGCTCACGCCATCGTAATGCTTCACTCTTTTATTATGGGGAAGGAAACTATCAAATCATTTTTCTGTCGGCAATGGTAATACAAAATTCATTATTTTAATTAGCCATGTGAATGAGTGGGAACCTAAGTGTTACTTTACTATGAAGAGACAGTGCCTTGCCCCATGGTGGTGGCAGCAGCAGCAGTGGGTGCCAGGGTAGTGCCTTGCCCCATGGTGGTGGCAGCAGCAGCAGCAGTGGGTGCCAGGGTAGTGCCTTGCCCCATGGTGGTGGCAGCAGCAGTGGGTGCCAGGGTAGGCCGGGCACTGGCTGGCTTAGGCTGGCTTGGGCAGACTTGCAAATCCTAGTTATCTTGCATTTACATTCTAGAATGTTGGCTTTCAAGCTCTATTACTTTGCTTATTTTATTGTATTTATAATTGCTGTTGCCGCAGCTGGAAAGGTTCAATATTGACATTAGCATATTTAATGATATGAAAGTAATATTTCATATAGCTTTCTTTTCCCTTTTTAGGTTTACATTCAGTTCACTGAATTTATGTTCAACAATTTTACTTTCACAATGTGAGGAGCATGCAGGACCAGCCACGGCTTGCCTGTCTTCACTTCATCATTCTGTGATGTACATGCTGTATCATATGTAATGGTAAACTCCATTAAATAAACTTTCTGTAATGTCTCACGCGTCTTTGCCTCCACGTGTTCCACCCCGGCAGGTAACAGTGTATACATGATGTCACCATGCCCCGGGTGCAGAGGTAACAGTGTATACATGATGTCACCATGCCCCGGGTGCAGAGGTAACAGTGTACATATCACACCAGCAGAGACAACAGTGTAAATTCACAAGGATCCGGTATGTCAATGGCTGGATAAGTGCATTTTATCTTTACATATAAAATTCTTACTTCCTTTGTTTAATTGTACCTTAAATCTGCAAGTAATTATTATAGCAAAAGATATTTTGTCCTTCACTTACAATAACTCGCACTTTCTTCTCTGCAAAACACACTCGGAACTTTAAACATTTGCTCCTTTCCCCACCCAAGGGCTTGCCTCTGCCTCTCCCATGGCCCTCCCTACATGGCTCTGAATCAAGTGCCGCCCCACAGCCCAGGGAAAATAACTACTGACACAACTATGTACGCGTTCACCTCCATAGCTCGGCAACTTGACGACCTTACAGCAGAGACAGGAACCCAGCACGTCCTAGCCTTGAAATCAGCCTTTAACTGGTGATGAAGTAAGGACTATAAAGTGTGATTGCTCAAATGAAAAGAAAGTAAGTATTCACACTAAAATATAATAAAACTTTCAAACCATTCAGGTGCCCAAAAAAATGTCTAATGAGTGGGAATGAGAGCAATGCATGACAGACACAAGATATCCATGAGCGATCCTCCTAGTCATGGCATCTTGACTTCTATTATCTTATGAGAGCAATGCATGACAGACACAAGATACCATGAGCGATCCTCCTAGTCATGGCATCTTGACTTCTATTATCTTATGAGAGCAATGCATGACAGACACAAGATACCATGAGCGATACTCCTAGTCTTGGCATCTTGACTTCTATTATCTTATGAGCAATGCTGAAGCACAAAACCATGAGCGATCCCCTAGTCATGCATCTTGATTGATATTTATGAGAGCAATGCATGACAGACACAAGATCCCATGAGCGATACTCCTAGTCATGGCATCTTGACTTCTATTATCTTATGAGAGCAATGCATGACAGACACAAGATACCTGTCATACTCCGAGTCATGGCGCCTGACTATTCATATCTTGACCTGGCACATTTCCCCTTTTTTTCTTCTTTTGGTATTAAATCAATCTTCTCTTAACCTTCTTGACATCTTAAGGGCAAAAAGAGGAGTGGAGAAAGTGACTGATGATAAGAGGAAAAAAACCAACTTACACACATGCAAGGCTAACCAGTGAGACACGCGCTCTACGGCCTTCCAACAG
>JACEEZ010000831.1:203285-220785 GCA_016584305.1 Chionoecetes opilio | reverse complement strand
GTAGCCACACTCCACAGACATAAATACAGACAGACACTCACAGACATACAGACACTGACCTATAGCAGTAGATGTAGCCACACTCCACAGACATAAATACAGACAGACACTCACAGACATACAGACACTGACCTATAGCAGTAGATGTAGCCACACTCCACAGACATAAATACAGACAGACACTCACAGACATACAGACACTGACCTATAGCAGTAGATGTAGCCACACTCCACAGACATAAATACAGACAGACACTCACAGACATACAGACACTGACCTGTAGCAGTAGATGTAGCCACACTCCACAGACATAAATACAGACAGACACTCACAGACATACAGACACTGACCTGTAGCAGTAGATGTAGCCACACTCCACAGACATAAATACAGACAGACACTCACAGACATACAGACACTGACCTGTAGCAGTAGATGTAGCCACACTCCACAGACATACATACAGACAGACACTCACAGACATACAGACACTGACCTGTAGCAGTAGATGTAGCCACACTCCAGACATAAATACAGACAGACACTCACAGACATACAGACACTGACCTGTAGCAGTAGATGTAGCCACACTCCACAGACATAAATACAGACAGACACTCACAGACATACAGACACTGACCTGTAGCAGTAGATGTAGCCACACTCCACAGACATAAATACAGACAGACACTCACAGACATACAGACACTGACCTGTAGCAGTAGATGTAGCCACACTCCACAGACATAAATACAGACAGACACTCACAGACATACAGACACTGACCTGTAGCAGTAGATGTAGCCACACTCCACAGACATAAATACAGACAGACACTCACAGACATACAAACACTGACCTATAGCAGTAGATGTAGCCACACTCCACAGACATAAATACAGACAGACACTCACAGACATGCAGACACTGACCTGTAGCAGTAGATGTAGCCACACTCCACAGACATAAATACAGACAGACACTCACAGACATACAGACACTGACCTGTAGCAGTAGATGTAGCCACACTCCACAGACATAAATACAGACAGACACTCACAGACATACAGACACTGACCTGTAGCAGTAGATGTAGCCACACTCCACAGACATAAATACAGACAGACACTCACAGACATACAAACACTGACCTATAGCAGTAGATGTAGCCACACTCCACAGACATAAATACAGACAGACACTCACAGACATGCAGACACTGACCTGTAGCAGTAGATGTAGCCACACTCCAGACATAAATACAGACAGACACTCACAGACATACAGACACTGACCTATAGCAGTAGATGTAGCCACACTCCAGACATAAATACAGACAGACACTCACAGACATACAGACACTGACCTGTAGCAGTAGATGTAGCCACACTCCAGACATAAATACAGACAGACACTCACAGACATACAGACACTGACCTGTAGCAGTAGATGTAGCCACACTCCAGACATAAATACAGACATACAAACACTGACCTGTAGCAGTAGATGTAGCCACACTCCAGACATAAATACAGACGTACAGACATCATACTCCACAGACAGACATACAGACAGACATACAGACACTGACCTGTAGCAGTAGATGTAGCCACACTCAACACTGCGGGGGCTGAGCTGGTAGTCCCGTGCTGTGCCCACCAGAACGAACTGCTGCTCCATGTCTGGCTGGTTGGCAAACTTGACCAAACCAATGCTGCAGAAATAACATAAATAACACATGAGACATAAGACATCATGACTTATTTCAAACACACACACACACACACACACACACACACACACACACACACACACACACACACACACACACACACACACACACACAAGTATCTGCTAACCCATGTAGCTTGACTTGGAAAAAACATAATAAAAAAAGTTTCCCTGCTTTAAAACACTGGCAAGGCACACACACACACACACACACACACACACACACACACACACAGACACACACACACACACACACAGACACACTCTCTCTCTCTCTCTAACTGGTCCCAAAAAGGTATTCAGAGAGAGAGAGAGAGAGAGAGAGAGAGAGAGAGAGAGAGAGAGAATTAGAATGCCATTATAGACCTTTTAAAATCAAGAGGAAAAGAAACACACCCCCACACACACACACACCACACACACACACCCCCACCCCCACACACACACCAACCCCCCCCCCCACCCCCACCCCCCCCAGCCCACACACACACACCCACACACCCACACACACCTGAAGGCCGCCTCATTCTGCTCTAGGTGGATGGTGTGCAGAGTCTTCCCCTGAATGGGCTCGATGACCCTGACCAGGGACGCCCACATGCCTGGCCCTGCCTTGGCCGCCCCGAACACGGCGTCGGGAAGATCCTCGGAGAGCAACGCCTCGTCCATCCTCTCGGCAAACTCGGCGCCCTCCTCCCCCGCGGCCTCTCTTAACTCCTGTCAAGGGAGAATGATAACAGTGGTATATTAGACACACTGATAGTAAAGACCTACCATTGAAAGAACACTCATACATAAGAACACAAGGAAGCTACAAGAGGCCGTGAGACCTACACGTGGAAGTTCCTGTTACGTAACACTACCTACATCCACCTTTCATCTCCATCCATAAAGCTGTCCAGCCTCCCTTTAAGGCTCCCTAATGACTCCGCACTAACTACCTGTCTACTGAGTCCATGCCAATCATTCACCACCTTATTTGTGAACCAGTTTCTCCCTATTTCTTTTTTAAATCTACGCTCTACCAGCTTGAATCCGTGACTTCTTGTTCTACCCTGGTTAATAGCCGTGAGAACTTTTCCTACCTCTCCTTTATTATATCCCTTTATCCCCTTATTTTGAGACCTAAACCTGAGCTGACACCACAAGGAACACCACAGAGTAAAGGATGGTGTTGTGTCATGCAGGCCTCCCTTCCTTGCTTACCTCAGCCATCTGCATCTTCCTCTGTCGCTTGGTGTCCTCGGTGTAAGCGTTGTGGTCGGTCTCGATGAGCAGCAGGTGGCCGCTCTCCGGGTGGATCACAAACTTACGGGGAGTGTAGTCCAGTGGATGAGACACCTGGCGGAGAAATAATAGGAGATATAATAGGAGAAATAGTTGGTGTAAATAGGAAATAATAGTAGAAATAGTAATAGTGGCTGCCATACTTGAAACACTTACACAGATGCAGACACACAGATACACAGAGGGAAGACACAGATTTTTACACAGATGGAAAACATTACGTCACCTTAGTCATGTCATTAGGGTAAATTTATCATGTCATTAGGCTAAACTAGACCCACTATAATACTTTCTTGTCACTCTTCCTTGGCCAAGATCCACACAGGTCACCCCAAGCAGGCCATAAAATAGGAAGGAACAGGCTACACTAGACCCACTATAATACTGTTTTGTAATTCTTCCTGGGCCAAGATAAATATGTCACTGCCTAAATAGTGTCTATATGTATAAATAGCAATAGGTCACCCCAAGCAGGCCACAAAATAGGAAGAAACAGGCTTACACTAGACCAACTATAATACTGTTTTGTAATTCTTCCTTGGCCAAGATAAATATGTCACTGTCTAAATAGTGTCTATATGTATAAATAGCAATAGGTCACCCCAAGCAGGCCACAAAATAGGAAGAAACAGGCTACACTAGACCCACTATAATACTGTTTTGTAATTCTTCCTGGGCCAAGATAAATATGTCACTGTCTAAATAGTGTCTATATGTATAAATAGCAATAGGTCACCCCAAGCAGGCCACAAAATAGGAAGACATAGGCTACACTAGACCCACTATAATACTCTACTGTCACTCTTCCTGGGCCAAGAGCCACATGTCACCCCCACACACCTGGTTAAACACGGCCCCTAGCTTCTCCAGGGCCAGGATCCTCAGAGTGTTGGTGGAGATGGCCACGATACCCTCCGGACACTGCTCGGAGGAGAAGCCCGCCGCATACTCCAGGCTCTCGTAGGAAAGGGGGGTCAGGTGGAAGCGGTTTTGGTAGTAATAGCTGAGCCAGGACCGCGAGGACATGGCTAACACCTACAGAACAGATATTATGGACGATATTATTAAATTTAAACTTGTATTCATATGTAATGGTCAAAATAAAACTTGTATATACTTAAAATACCTTGTGAAAACTTAAAATAAAACTTGTATATACTTAAAATACCTTGTGAACTTAAAATAAAACTTGTATATACTTAAAATACCTTGTGAAAACTTAATAAAACTTGTAAATACTTAAAATACCTTGTAAAAACTTTAAATAAAACTTGTATATACTTAAAATACCTTGTGAAAACTTAAAATAAAACTTGTATATACTTAAAATACCTTGTGAAAACTTAAAATAAAACTTGTATATACTTAAAATACCATGTAAAAACTTTAAATAAAACTTGTATATACTTAAAATACCTTGTAAAAACTTAATAAAACTTGTAAATACTTAAAATACCTTGTAAAAACTTAATAAAACTTGTATATACTTAAAATACCTTGTGAAAACTTAATAAAACTTGTAAATACTTAAAATACCTTGTGAAAACTTAAAATAAAACTTGTATATACTTAAAATACCTTGTAAAAACTTGAAATAAAACTTGTAAATACTTAAAATACCTTGTAAAAACTTGAAATAAAACTTGTAAATACTTAAAATACCATGTAAAAACTTGAAATAAAACTTGTAAATACTTAAAATACCTTGTAAAAACTTAAAATAAAACTTGTAAATACTTAAAATACCTTGTAAAAACTTAATAAAACTTGTAAATACTTAAAATACCTTGTGAAAACTTAAAATAAAACTTGTATACTTAAAATACCTTGTAAAAACTTGAAATAAAACTTGTAAATACTTAAAATACCTTGTAAAAACTTAAAATAAAACTTGTATATACTTAAAATACCTTGTAAAAACTTAAAATACCTTGTGAAAACTTAAAATAAAACTTGTATATACTTAAAATACCTTGTAAAAACTTAAAATACCTTGTAAAAACTTAAAATAAAACTTGTAAATACTTAAAATACCTTGTGAAAACTTAAAATAAAACTTATATACTTAAAATAACTTGTGAAAACTTAAAATAAAACTTGTATATACTTAAAATACCTTGTGAACTTAAAATAAAACTTGTAAATACTTAAAATACCTTGTAAAAACTTAAAATAAAACTTTTATATACTTAAAATACCTTGTGAAAACTTAAAATAAAACTTGTATATACTTAAAATAAAACTTGCATATACTTGAAAAATACCCTATAAAAACGTATACCTTGTAGACTTGAATAGACTTAAAATATCTTATAAAAACTTAAAATAAAACTTGTATATACTTAAAAAATATCTTGTCAAAACTTAAAATAAAATAATAAACTTGGAAAAAAAAAACACCTTATGAAAAAAACTTATAAATAAACAAAACATGTACCGAACTGGATCCTTACACTCTCATTGCCCTGCATGATGATTCTGAAGAGCTTGACCGGCCGTGACCCGAGGTAGCGAGTGCGCGTGTCTGACATGTCGCCCGTCACGCCGTCAAGAACCGTACGCAGCAACACACCGTTCTGTTCAGGGGGAAAAGTGTGCCGAGGTCAATAGTAGTAGTAATAAATACCCCTCTCTCTCTCTCTCTCCCTACACACACACACACACACTAGGAAAAGGGAGATGCCTGAACAACATAAAGAAGTACAGCTTCCCTCATAGAAACGTAGAAGTTTTTAAATGGACTAAACGAGGAGGTGATATCGGCAAATAATGTGCACCAATTGAAAGAAAGACTGGATAAATGTAGATACGGAGACGGGACCCCACCATTGTAGCTCAGGCCCTGTAAAACACTCTTAGGTAAATACACACCTGCAGTCCAATATTGAGGTAGAGAGCTCCCAGCGTCCTGGGCTCCCCGTCCACAGACTCCTGCACACCCATCTCAATCACACACAGAGACTCGGGCAGGGCGGGGAGGGCTTGCATACCCAGCAGTGTGAGGCAGTCCTGGGAAAACAGACCTTATTGTACCCCGCCATTAAGACTATTATAACACTATTTAAGCATTCCCAGCAGTGTGAGGCAGTCCTGGGAAAACAGACCTTATTGTACCCTGCCATTAAGACTATTATAACACTATTTAAGCATTCCCAGCAGTGTGAGGCAGTCCTAGGAAAACAGACCTTATTGTACCACGCCATTAAGACTATTATCTCTCTTCTATTCTATCTCTCTCTATCTACTAAGGCTATTATAAGGCTATTTAAGGCTATTATAACACTAGGCTGAGAAGAGGTGAGAGAAATAGTCAAAATAGCAAAGAAGTTAGGATCTTAGGAACTTCTCACATAATCTCAGAAAAAATGTAGGTCAGGATATAATTTTGAACACTTACTGCCTTAACTTATCTACCTTTAAAGCCATCTGTATGATTACTAACTGTTTAAATAAAATATATAAAGAAAGGGCATATACTATAGTGTTTCAGGATGATTACTAACTGTTTAAATAAAAAAAGGGCATAATTATAGTGTTTCAGGATGATTACTAACTGTTTAAATAAAAAAAGGGCATAATTATAGTGTTTCAGGATGATTACTAACTGTTTGAATAAAAAAAGGGCATAATTATAGTGTTTCAGGATGATTACTAACTGTTTAAATAAAAAAAGGGCATAATTATAGTGTTTCAGGATGATTACTAACTGTTTAAATAAAAAAAGGGCATAATTATAGTGTTTCAGGATGATTACTAACTGTTTGAATAAAAAAAGGGCATAATTATAGTGTTTCAGGATGATTACTAACTGTTTAAATAAAAAAAGGGCATAATTATAGTGTTTCAGGATGATTACTAACTGTTTAAATAAAAAAAGGGCATAATTATAGTGTTTCAGGATGATTACTAACTGTTTGAATAAAAAAAGGGCATAATTATAGTGTTTCAGGATGATTACTAACTGTTTAAATAAAAAAAGGGCATAATTATAGTGTTTCAGGATGATTACTAACTGTTTATAAATAAAAAAGGGCATAATTATAGTGTTTCAGGATGATTACTAACTGTTTGAATAAAAAAAGGGCATAATTATAGTGTTTCAGGATGATTACTAACTGTTTAAATAAAAAAAAGGGCATAATTATAGTGTTTCAGGATGATTACTAACTGTTTAAATAAAAAAAGGGCATAATTATAGTGTTTCAGGATGATTACTAACTGTTTGAATAAAAAAAGGGCATAATTATAGTGTTTCAGGATGATTACTAACTGTTTGAATAAAGAAAGGGCATATACTATAGTGTTTCAGGATGATTACTAACTGTTTGAATAAAAAAAGGGCATATACTATAGTGCTTCAGGATGATTACTAACTGTTTGAATAAAGAAAGGGCATAATTATAGTGTTTCAGGATGATTACTAACTGTTTAAATAAAAAAAGGGCATAATTATAGTGTTTCAGGATGATTACTAACTGTTTAAATAAAAAAAGGGCATAATTATAGTGTTTCAGGATGATTACTAACTGTTTGAATAAAAAAAGGGCATAATTATAGTGTTTCAGGATGATTACTAACTGTTTGAATAAAGAAAGGGCATATACTATAGTGTTTCAGGATGATTACTAACTGTTTGAATAAAAAAAGGGCATATACTATAGTGCTTCAGGATGATTACTAACTGTTTGAATAAAGAAAGGGCATAATTATAGTGTTTCAGGATGATTACTAACTGTTTAAATAAAATATATAAAGAAAGGGCATATACTATAGTGTTTCAGGATGATTACTAACTGTTTAAATTAAAAAAGGGCATAATTATAGTGTTTCAGGATGATTACTAACTGTTTAAATAAAAAAAGGGCATAATTATAGTGTTTCAGGATGATTACTAACTGTTTGAATAAAAAAAGGGCATAATTATAGTGTTTCAGGATGATTACTAACTGTTTAAATAAAAAAAGGGCATAATTATAGTGTTTCAGGATGATTACTAACTGTTTAAATAAAAAAAGGGCATAATTATAGTGTTTCAGGATGATTACTAACTGTTTGAATAAAAAAAGGGCATAATTATAGTGTTTCAGGATGATTACTAACTGTTTGAATAAAGAAAGGGCATATACTATAGTGTTTCAGGATGATTACTAACTGTTTGAATAAAAAAAGGGCATATACTATAGTGCTTCAGGATGATTACTAACTGTTTGAATAAAGAAAGGGCATAATTATAGTGTTTCAGGATGATTACTAACTGTTTAAATAAAATATATAAAGAAAGGGCATATACTATAGTGTTTCAGGATGATTACTAACTGTTTAAATAAAAAAAGGGCATAATTATAGTGTTTCAGGATGATTACTAACTGTTTAAATAAAAAAAGGGCATAATTATAGTGTTTCAGGATGATTACTAACTGTTTGAATAAAAAAAGGGCATAATTATAGTGTTTCAGGATGATTACTAACTGTTTAAATAAAAAAAGGGCATAATTATAGTGTTTCAGGATGATTACTAACTGTTTAAATAAAAAAAGGGCATAATTATAGTGTTTCAGGATGATTACTAACTGTTTGAATAAAAAAAGGGCATAATTATAGTGTTTCAGGATGATTACTAACTGTTTGAATAAAGAAAGGGCATATACTATAGTGTTTCAGGATGATTACTAACTGTTTGAATAAAAAAAGGGCATATACTATAGTGCTTCAGGATGATTACTAACTGTTTGAATAAAGAAAGGGCATAATTATAGTGTTTCAGGATGATTACTAACTGTTTAAATAAAAAAAGGGCATAATTATAGTGTTTCAGGATGATTACTAACTGTTTAAATAAAAAAAGGGCATAATTATAGTGTTTCAGGATGATTACTAACAGTTTAAATAAAAAAAGGCATAATTATAGTGTTTCAGGATGATTACTAACTGTTTAAATAAAGAAAGGGCATAATTATAGTGTTTCAGGATGATTACTAACTGTTTAAATAAAAAAAGGGGCATAATTACAGTGTTTCAGGATGATTACTAACTGTTTAAATAAAATATATAAAGAAAGGGCATATACTATAGTGTTTCAGGATGATTACTAACTGTTTAAATTAAAAAAGGGCATAATTATAGTGTTTCAGGATGATTACTACTTTATAAAAGGCATTAAGTTTCGATGATTATAACGTTAAAAAAAAAGGGCATAATTATAGTTTTCAGGATGATTACTAACTGTTTAATAAAAAAAGGGCATAATTATAGTGTTTCAGGATGATTACTAACTGTTTAAATAAAAAAAGGGCATAATTATAGTGTTTCAGGATGATTACTAACTGTTTAAATAAAAAAAGGGCATAATTATAGTGCTTCAGGATGATTACTAACTGTTTAAATAAAAAAAGGGGCATAATTATAGTGTTTCAGGATGATTACTAACTGTTTAAATAAAGAAAGGGCATAATTATAGTGCTTCAGGATGATTACTAACTGTTTAATAAAGAAAAGGGCATAATTATAGTGCTTCAGGATGATTACTAACTGTTTGAATAAAAAAAGGGCATAATTATAGTGTTTCAGGAGTGAATGACTCCTAAAAAAGTGTTTAAAGAAGAAAGGCATAATTAGGGTTTCAAGGAGGGACAGATAGCTCCCTAGAACCACCAGCATGATAAAGATAAGGCTCACACTTAGGGCAGACTGAGACCTGACATTCTGAGAGCACCACTCTTCAACCTGGATCGTGCTGCACCCGTCTGAGGACACGGACCACCCCATGGTCAGATGACGTCACTCTTCATCGTCTGCGCTCCTAGGTACGCATTCGGCGACCCGTCTTGGAGGACAGGAGCATGTCGTTCATGGCAGGGCATACCATACTAAGTCAGGGTTAGGTACATAGGGCATAGGTCGGGCAAATAGAATTTGGAGAATACAGGTGTTCTTTACACTTGGCAGGGGCATAATTATAGTTTGGGGCATATTACAGGGGCATAATTATAGTTGGGCATAGTACAGGGCATACATTATGATTTGGGCATATTACGGGACATACTTAAGTTTGGCATAAGTACAGGATAATTCATAGTTTGGCGCATATGACAGGGGCACAATATGTGCTGATGGGATCAGCCCGTGGTACATTATAATTGGATTCTGAACAAGTTACAAGTTTAATAGTACAATGCATCCCAATAGTCCCCAGAGGACCCAGGACCGCTGGGCACACACTATGTTGCGCGATAGGCCGGATTTTACTCTTATTTTGTTGACGACCAATTTTACATTTTAAGTAGTGGGACCACAGGTCTCTTGAAGGATCCGCAGGCTGCCGACGGCTGGGCTAGGACATCCAAACACCTTTCTTACCTCTCATATCTACAAATCTTATAAGTAGAAAAAAGATGGGAACTATACAAAGGTTTATTGTTACTGTTAAGGCACAGTTACGAGGTCGGGAATCAACTACATTTTAATCAGGCATTGTCACAAGATCAAGGTAGTCAGGTCAGGTCAAGGTACGCAGGTCAGGTCAAGGTATGCAGGTCAGGTCAAGGTACGCAGGTCAGGTCAAGGTACGCAGGTCAACACTCACCGGGTCCATCTCGAAGTAGACAATCTCGCCGCCCGTCAGTGCGATGACAACCTGCCGCTGGTTGAGGGCGCAGCGCACGATGGTCTTCTTGCCCGGCGCCTTCCACTCGTTGACGCGCCGATCCGCCCGGATGTGACGAATGCCGTCCGGGTAAACCTGCGGGAGTCATCGTAGTTATCGTGACTAACAGACCAAGTTATCAATCACCCTCCATTCTGAATATTGACGGAAAAGTTGCTCGAGTGACCGCGGCTTACGACTAAAACTAAACAGTGCCTAAAAACCTCACAAACAAATAATAAAAACACAAGAAAATAAGGAAGCTACAAGAGGCCGTGAGACCTACACGAGGTAGTTCCTGTAAATAATCTATGTAGTTCTAAAGCTATGGCAATAAACTAAGCTAAAACTAACACTATGATACAAAACAGCGCCCCTAGAGTCACCTGCACCAGGGCGTCGTCACCCAGCTGTGAGCAAGCCAGGGTGGGTGTGGTGCCCAGGAAGCCAGAGTCCGTCACCTCCTCCACAGTCTCCCCGATGCTCAACACCAGCGTGGCGTTGACGAAGGACACCATGATGTAGGAGTCAAAGCGGTCTGGTGGTGAGTGCAGAGAGGGTGTTGAAAGAATGGATGGTGTTGAAAGAATGGTGAGTGCATTGGTGTTGATGAAAAAATGGATGTATTGCTTCTACGAGGGCATTGATGATTGATTGATTTAATGCCAAAAAAGGAGAATGAGCCAGACATCAGAGGTCATAGGACACAGTACATTGATGAAAGAATGGATATATTGCTTTAACCTCCTCCACCTCCTCCTCCTCCTACCCCCTCCTCCTCCTCCTCCTCCTCCCCCCCTGCCTCTCTACCTTCGCTTCTCTTCCGCACGGTCCACACAGCAGTGGGGTTACCGGGCAGCTCGGACACGGCCATCTCGCTGACCTCCAGGCCGTGACGCAGCACTCGCAGCGACGACCTGGGACCGCGACCACAGGCTGTGTAGAGCTGTGGGGTGTCCTCGTTGGCTGCGGGGAGAACGTGGGGGTTAGGGTGAGCTCTCTCTCTCTCTCTCTCTCTCTCTCAAAATATACCCTAGCCTCTTATTTAATTTTTTTTTTCTCTCTCTCTCAAAATATACCCTAGCCTCTTATTTAATTTCTCTCTCTCTCTCTCTCTCAAAATATACCCTAGCCTCTTATTTAATTCTCTCTCTCTCTCTCTCTCAAAATATACCCTAGCCTCTTATTTAATTTTTTTTTTCTCTCTCTCTCTCTCTCTCAAAATATTCCCTTGCCTCATATATTTTTTCTCTCTTTCTCTCTCTCTCTCTCTCTCTCTAACTCTTATCATAGTTAGTTCTATATTATTCATAGTTATCTATATATCAGGTAAATATTAAAAAAATTCTACGACTATTACATTACAACTTATTGGAAAAATCTCAGTATTTCAATATGTATATGACGAGGCTAATAAAAATATAAATATCTCTCTCTCTCTCTCTCTCTCTTTTTTTTGCACTCTCTCTCTCTCTCAAAATATACCCTAGCCTCTTATTTAATTCTCTCTCTCTCTCTCTCTCTCAAAATATACCCTAGCCTCTTATTTAATTCTCTCTCTCTCTCTCTCTCTCTCTCTCTCTCTCTCTCTCTCTCTCTCTCAAAATATACCCTAGCCTCTTATTTAATTCTCTCTCTCTCTCTCTCTCAAAATATACCCTAGCCTCTTATTTAATTCTCTCTCTCTCTCTCTTCTAATTCTGGTCACCTAAATCAGCAATCTGACAGGCCATGATGGGAGACAGGGAGTCCAGCTCGTCCACCAACACAAGGTTCTGCAGCGGCCGCGGGGCATAGAAGAACGTGTCACCCTCCTCCAGGGGCATGGCGGACGAGAACTCAGGCTCGTCGTCGTCGTCCCCCAAGTGTGCAATCTGAGGGTGGTGTGTGATACATAGGAATACAAAGGAATACAAAGGAATACAAAGGAATCACAAACAGCAACAAACCATTAAGTCCTTACAAATGACTATGGGTGAGTGATACATAGGAATACAAAGGAATACAAAGGAATACAATGGAATCACAAACAGCAACAGACCATTAAGTCCTTACAAATGACTATGGGTGAGTGATACAAAGGAATACAAAGGAATACAAAGGAATCACAAACAGCAACAGACCATTAAGTCCTTACAAATGACTATGGGTGAGTGATACATAGGAATACAAAGGAATACAAAGGAATCACAAACAGCAACAGACCATTAAGTCCTTATAAATGACTGTGTTTAAATGTGATTAATAAAACAATCTGGAGAGTGATGGTTGTGCTCATAATCCCATTAGCCCCTTGAGACCCAGAACGTAATTTTCATTGTAATTTGGGTACCATTAGACGATTTTAATTGATGTCAGCAATATTTGGGTCTAATGGTACCCAAATTACAATGGCAATTACATTCTGGGCCTCAAAGGGTTATGAAGGGGAATGGAATTTTTGCCTTCTAAATTTCAGCTGTATTTTATCATAGTTAACCCTATTGTCAGGTAAATAGAGGCATCACTTTAACCAGGAGACCTTCAAATAGAATAAAAATTTGCCTCGTTAAAAAAAATAGACCATAGTTAAACACACACACACACACACACACACACACCCACACCCACACCCACACCCACACCCACGCACACCCACACCCACACCCCTACACACCCACACCCACACACCACCCACACCCACACCCACCCACCCACACCCACGCACCCGCACCCACACCCACACCCCCACCCCCACCACCACCCAACCACACCCACAACCACACCCCCACCACACCCACACCCACCCACCCACACACCCACACACACTTACCTGGTACAAGTAATGGTTGGCAAACTCTGATGCCACAAAGAGGAAGCCAGTCTTGAGAACACACATGGCGGTGGCGGGGGGCACGGTGTCAAAGTACTTCAGCTTGATCTCCGTGACCACGTCCTCGTCTGTCTCCAGCGTGATCTGCGGGAGAGTAACCAGGTATTTGTAAGTCATTGTAACCCCTTCACGGCCACACTTTTCCTTGGCTATATAAAATGGTCTGTTGTTAGCCATAAAATTACGAAAAGTCACTGAATATGACAAATGAGTTAGTGGACAAGGATACTAAACAGGTTATAGCTATTAAATATTGCTTATAGTCACTAAAAATCGTCTTATGTTACCCAAATTACAATGGAAATTACGTTCTGGGCCTCAAGGGGTTAATGATCAAAGTAAGAACATAAGAGCATAAGAAAACAAGGAAGCTACAAGAGGCCCAGCAAGTACTGACCTTGAAGATGTCCCCTTAGTAAGAACATGAGAGCATAAGAAAACAAGGAAGCTACAAGAGGCCAAGAAAGTACTGACCTTGAATATGTCCCCTTAGTAAGAACATGAGAGCATAAGAAAACAAGGAAGCTACAAGAGGCCAAGAAAGTACTGACCTTGAAGATGTCCCCTTAGTAAGAACATAAGAGCATAAGAAAACAAGGAAGCTACAAGAGGCCCAGCAAGTACTGACCTTGAATATGTCCCCTGAGTAAGAACATAAGAGCATAAGAAAACAAGGAAGCTACAAGAGGCCAAGAAAGTACTGACCTTGAAGATGTCCCCTTAGTAAGAACATTAGAGCATAAGAAAACAAGGAAGCTACAAGAGGCCAAGAAAGTACAGACCTTGAATATGCCCCCTTAGTAAGACCATAAGAGCATAAGAAAACAAGGAAGCTACAAGAGGCCACCAAGCAAGTACTGACCTTGAATATGTCCCCTGAGTAAGAACATAAGAGCATAAGAAAACAAGGAAGCTACAAGAGGCCAAGCAAGTACTGACCTTGAAGATGTCCCCTTAGTAAGAACATAAGAACATAAGAAAACAAGGAAGCTACAAGAGGCCAAGAAAGTACAGACCTTGAATATGTCCCCTTAGTAAGACCATAAGAGCATAAGAAAACAAGGAAGCTACAAGAGGCCAAGAAAGTACAGACCTTGAAGACGTCGCCTTAGTAAGAACATTAGAGCATAAGAAAACAAGGAAGCTACAAGAGGCCAAGAAAGTACTGACCTTGAATATGCCCCCTTAGTAAGACCATAAGAGCATAACAAAACAAGGAAGCTACAAGAGGCCAAGCAAGTACAGACCTTGAATATGTCCCCTTAGTAAGACCATAAGAGCATAACAAAACAAGGAAGCTACAAGAGGCCAAGAGAGTACAGACCTTGAAGATGTCCCCTTAGTAAGACCATAAGAGCATAAGAAAACAAGGAAGCTACAAGAGGCCAAGAAAGTACAGACCTTGAAGATGTCCCCTTAGTAAGAACATAAGAGCATAAGAAAACAAGGAAGCTACAAGAGGCCAAGCAAGTACTGACCTTGAAGATGTCCCCTTAGTAAGACCATAAGAGCATAAGAAAACAAGGAAGCTACAAGAGGCCACCAAGCAAGTACTGACCTTGAAGATGTCCCCTTAGTAAGAACATTAGAGCATAAGAAAACAAGGAAGCTACAAGAGGCCAAGAGAGTACTGACCTTGAATATGTCCCCTGAGTAAGAACATAAGAGCATAAGAAAACAAGGAAGCTACAAGAGGCCAAGAAAGTACTGACCTTGAAGATGTCGCCTTGTTCGGTCTGTGCGAGGAAAAAGAACATTGAGCGAGTCTTGTGGGTGGCGGCGCAGATAAAGATCATGCCTCTCTCGGGGTCGTCCAAGTCATTCTGCAGGGACACACACACGCATATTAAAAACACATACACACACACACACACATATCAAAAGCACACACACACGCACGCATATTAAAAACACATACACACACACACACACATATCAAAAGTACACACACACACACGCATATTAAAAACACATACACACACACACACATATTAAAAGTACACACACACACACGCATATTAAAAACACATACACACACACACACACATATCAAAAGCACACACACACACCGCATATTAAAAACACATACACACACACACCACACATATCAAAAGCACACACACACACACGCATATTAAAAACACACACACACACATATTAAAAGTACACACACACACACACGCATATTAAAAACACATACACACACACACACACATATCAAAAGCACACACACACGCATATTAAAAACACATACACACACACACACACATATTAAAAGTACACACACACACACGCATATTAAAAACACATACACACACACATATTAAAAGTACACACACACACACGCATATTAAAAACACATACACACACACACACACATATCAAAAGCACACACACACATATTAAAAACACATACACACACACACACACATATCAAAAGCACACACACACACACGCATATTAAAAACACACACACACACATATTAAAAGTACACACACACACACACGCATATTAAAAACACATACACACACACACACACATATCAAAAGCACACACACACGCATATTAAAAACACATACACACACACACACACATATTAAAAGTACACACACACACACGCATATTAAAAACACATACACACACACATATTAAAAGTACACACACACACACGCATATTAAAAACACATACACACACACACACATATTAAAAGTACACACACACACATCAAAAGCTAGTACACACACACACACACACATATTAAAAGTACACACACACACATCAAAAGCTAGTACACACACACACACATATTAAAAGCACATACGCACACATATCAAAAGCACGTACACACACACAAATCAAAACGACGTATGAGAAAACATGCTACACTATACTACAAATCCTGCTCTCTCTCTCTCTCTCTCTCTCTTTCTATATATTGCAAGAGTTCTGTTATTGCCACACCATTTCAGTTTTAAAGCAGTTCTTTTAATGCAGTTATAGACTTTTAAATTTGAGCATTATTTGATTTTTATGGAGGGCTATTATAATGGAAATGTTAAGGTATTTATCTATGTATGTATGTATGTATGTAGATGTTAATAAAATATGCTGGGTTGCAATTTCTATTTTTTGTTCTTAGGTTCAGTCTAACTTGTGATTTTCAAAGTAAAACTGATTTAAACTAGAAGTATGATATATTACTGTGCGTGACAATCATGTAGAGTTAGTCCCTTCCCCTACACTGAGGTGGCAACACTGGTCTCTGCATAACACTGACCTATCCTCAACGGTTTCTGAATTGTAAACATATAGAGTTACTTTTTCCCGTTCAGCTCACAACTTGTTTGTCACACAGTCACACTTACCCATCTAAAGTTATTGTAAATGGATGGATCTACAATTGTATCCCCGGCATTTCCAATTATCTAGCGGAAAAAAAACTTTCGGATTTCTGGCTGCTCAAAAATAATCCAAAATTGACGACAATCAGGTTTTTGTTATTTTGCCAAAAAACTATGAGTTGTAGGAAAACTTATTGAAGTAACAAAGGTTCATCTTGAGGTGTTCTACATGATGCAGTAATCGGCTTGTCAAAACACCTCATGGTTGTCGAGAAAATTGATATTTTGTATAAATGTACAAATATGCTATTTTCTCGGTTATTTACCAATCAATATTTTTTTGCTTTACGCCAAATGATAGCCCTTGATGTACTTCATATTTACTTTTCTATACATGTTGCACTTATCTGCCATAATTTTTTAGTTATTGAAAAAAACGTGATTTAAAAAAAAAATCAAGGCATACACCTTGCAAAATTTACAATATTTTTTGAAAATTAGATTTGCTTGAAAATTAGTTCCTAGCAGTTATCGGGCATGTTGAACACGAATATGGAGTCAGTTTTCAGTTACAATGATTAGAAGTCCCTATTTCAGCCAATTCACAATGACATGATACTTCCA
>JACEEZ010000831.1:185785-200785 GCA_016584305.1 Chionoecetes opilio | reverse complement strand
TTGAGGCCCAGAACGTCATTTTCATTGTAATTTGGATACCATTAGATGATTTTTAGTGACTATAAGCAATATTTTATAGCTATGACCTGTTTAGTATCCTTGTCAACTAACTCATTTGGTATATTCAGTGACTTTTCGTGATTTTATGGTTAACAACAGACCATTTTTTATAGTAAAGGAAAGATCTGCGTGTGAAGGAGTTAGATAGAACTTAGAGACATAGCACTAATAGAACTAGCACTTAGAGACATAGCAATAATAGAACTAGCACTTAGAGTCACACCAGACATATCTTAAACATGTTGTTCAATTTTTTTCATTTTAATCAATTGTCGCATTTATAAATCACCCAAAAACACACAAAATGTTACAATCCTCCCCACCACTTCACACAATCACAACAATAAACACACATTTTAACATGACCCTATCTTTCCTACCCCAAACCGCCCTGAATCACACCCAACTAACTTTGATAACTTTTGATAACTTTGACACCCGACCACTTTGACCGAGGGATCAGGCTTACCGATCATGACGGCGCGTCCCTTGGGGTCGATGGCGAGGTACTGGCCGGGGACGATGCGCCGACATCCACTCTTGCCGAAGGTCTCCATGTGGATGCGCTCGAACTGGTTCTTGGGCTGATTGTACTCCAGGATGGTGATTCGACCCGAGTCCGAACCGACCACGACATAATCTGAGGCGGCGTAAGGGTCAAGTTGTTATTGAATGTGTATATATTCTAGCCTCTATAGTTACCCATTACCCCCTTGAGGCCAGAACGATATATCCATTGTAATTTGACCCCCATTAGACGCGTTTTAATTAATATAAGCAAAGTTTTATAGCTATGACCTGTTTAGTATCCTTGTCCACTAACTAATTTATAGATATGACCTGTTTAGTATCCTTGTCCACTAACTAATTTATAGATATGACCTGTTTAGTATCCTTGTCCACTAACTAATTTATAGATATGACCTGTTTAGTATCCTTGTCCACTAACTAATTTATAGATATGACCTGTTAGTATCCTTGTCCACTAATAATTTATAGATATGACTGTTTAGTATCCTTGTCCACTAACTAATTTATAGCTATGACCGTTTAGTACCTTGTCACACTAATTATAGATATGACCTGTTAGTATCCTTGTCACTAACTAATTATAGATATGACCTGTTAGTATCCTTGTCCATAACTAATTTATAGATATGACCTGTTTAGTACCTTGTCCACTAACTAATTTATAGATATGACCTGTTTAGTATCCTTGTCCACTATCTAATTTATAGCTATGACCTGTTTAGTATCCTTGTCCACTAACTAATTTATAGATATGACCTGTTTAGTACCTTGTCCACATAACCTAATTTATAGATATGACCTGTTTAGTATCCTTGTCCATAACTAATTTATAGCTATGACCTGTTTAGTATCCTTGTCCACTAACTAATTTATAGATATGACCTGTTAGTATCTTGTCCACTAACTAATTATAGATATGACCTGTTTAGTATCCTTGTCCACTAACTAATTTATAGCTATGACCTGTTTAGTATCCTTGTCCACTAACTAATTTATAGATATGACCTGTTTAGTATCCTGTCCACTAACTAATTTATAGATATGACCTGTTTAGTATCCTTGTCCACTAACTAATTTATAGATATGACCTGTTTAGTATCCTTGTCCACTAACTAATTTATAGATATGACCTGTTTAGTATCCTTGTCCACTAACTAATTTATAGATATGACCTGTTTAGTATCCTTGTCCACTAACTAATTTATAGATATGACCTGTTTAGTATCCTTGTCCACTAACTAATTTATAGATATGACCTGTTTAGTATCCTTGTCCACTAACTAATTTATAGCTATGACCTGTTTAGTATCCTTGTCCACTAACTAATTTATAGCTATGACCTGTTTAGTATCCTTGTCCACTAACTAATTTATAGATATGACCTGTTTAGTATCCTTGTCCACTAACTCATTTGGTATATTCAGTTACTTTTCGTAATTTCATGGCTAACAACAGACGATTTTATATAGCCAAGGAAAGATCTGGGCGTGAAGGCGTTAATACTGAACTTTTAGGAGGCATAAGGGTGAGATTGTTATAGAATGTGTACATAATCTAGCCTCTATAGCTTATTTCTCTTTTTTTTACATCACAAAGAACTGACCATGAGACAAAAAAGTTATAAAGTGCTTAACTCTGATATAAATAGGCGTGTATTTAGCTTGGTTAATAATAATAGTAATAGTAATAATAGCAGTGTATCTTGGTCCATGCCTGTTCCTACCTTTGTTCCCTCCTGTGAGCCTGAAGGCCATGAGGGAGCGAATCACTCCGAAGATATCCGTGGTCAGGATGGTGTGGACCTAAAGAGGGAAGGAGCTATACATTACACTCTATACGTATAGGCTTGTTTAAATGGCTTGACAGAGAGAGAGAGAGAGAGAGAGAGAGAGAGAGAGAGAGAGAGAGAGAGAGAGGAGAGAGCGAGAGCGAGAGAGAGAGAGAGAGAGGAGAGAGAGAGAGAGAGAGAGAGAGCGAGAGCGAGAGCGAGAGAGAGAGAGAGAGAGAGAGTGACAAGTGTATATATGACAATTTTTTTAGTACGTTTATTTTCCAAAACAATCTACATGGGTTAGCAGACTCTTGTGTGTGTGTGTGTGTGTGTGTGTGTGTGTGTGTGTGTGTGTGTGTGTGTGTGTGTGTGTGTGTGTGTGTGTGTGTGTGTGTGTGTGTGTGTGTGTGTGTGTGTGTGTGTGTGTTCGTAAGAAAAAAAAATATTCTGCCAATAAAACAAGCTAATGCAAAAAATAAGCTTAAAATGTTTAACTTATGTAATTAAAGCTAACTGTGTGTGTGGGGGGGGGGGGGTCCTGTGTGGGGGGGGTCCTGTGTGTGTGTCGGGGGAGGGGGGGGGGGGGGAGTACCTTGCCAGTGTTGGGGTCAGGACGCAGGAGTTCCAGGGAGCGGCCCCGGGACACCACCAGCTCCTGGGTCCTGGCGCCGGAAAAGTTGCCATGGACGGCGTGAGTGATGCCGGACGCCCGCTGGAGGGTGAGGTTGTAGAGGTACATGACGGCGGCGGCGGCGGCGGCGGTGGTGGTGGTGCCTCACTACTTACGGACCTGTGGGTGGAACGAGATGAATTGTGGTGATGTGTAATACAGCTAAGTATTAATTATCCGACCTTGGGGGGACCGAAGGTAGGTCGGATAATTGGAATAGTCGGATGTTCGGATATCACAGTTGTAAGGACAAAATGGTATAGAGCATAAAAGATGCAGCTCTTGAAGGCCGATCCAGTGGTATAAGCGAAAGTAAAATTCATGCATAAATAAAGCCTCAAATCAATGTTTTCTATAAACTATAAAAAAAAACTTAAGTAAAATAAATGGCCAAAACAAAACACAATGTGGTGGTGAAAAAAATCGGTTGTTTGGACAAGTCGGATGTTTGGAGGTCGGATGTTGGGAATTTGGCTGTAGCATCAACCATTGAGCTGTACAAGACGGTAATTGTCCTGGAGCCAGATTCAAAGTGGTAAAGTGGTAACACCTACGCTGCTTAACAACCGTCACCGTATGTTTCGGAATTCAAGGCGGAGATTTTTGCCATTTCCTGCGTTGCCCGGCGAGCACCTGCCTCCAGGGTGGTGTTAAGTTAGCACTGGGTGGCAATGGCAGGCAGCACCACACGTGAACTCGGCAAGGCAGACAGAGGGCCAGTGCATACGGCAGACAGACGGCCAAGAGGAGGAGGAGGAGAGGAGGAGGAGGAGGAGGAGGAGGAGGAGGAGGAGAGGAGGAGGAGGGGAGGAGGAGGAGGAGGAGGAGGAGGAGGAGGAGGAGGAGGAGGAGGAGGAGGATTACGATTACAGGAAGTTTCGACGGAATGCACTTTCGACAGTAGAAAATGGAAGTTTCGACGGTACCGTGGAACTCCGTGGAAACTTCCAATATGTCTATCATAGAGTAAAACCTAAAGGTATTTTGCCATTGAGAGGATTAATATAAAATACAAAGTTACCAGATCATTGCCCACCAAAATTAAAGTGAAAAGCATATACAGCAATGAGTGTCCTCCCGCCGTCGTCGCCCCCAAAAAATGAGTAGCTAAATTTGAAACCGTCTATACTTGCAGATACAAAGCATAAAACAACGCTGGAACAGGGTAGATTATACAGTCATGATATAAACTACTGTGTATCATCTTCAGTGGCACATGAAAATCAGTAGTGATGCTATAATTCGTAATATATGGCGTCTGGCGACATTAGGGTAGGTGGCGACTAAAGTGTTATCTACGGTACGTAGTCTACTA
This sequence comes from Chionoecetes opilio, assembly GCA_016584305.1. Classification (NCBI taxonomy): domain Eukaryota; kingdom Metazoa; phylum Arthropoda; class Malacostraca; order Decapoda; family Majidae; genus Chionoecetes; species Chionoecetes opilio. Next base: position 196,438 of record JACEEZ010000831.1, on the reverse strand, counting down.
CTTCATTCTATCATAGTTTATATGGTACAATATTAATAATACTTCCATACTCTCTTAGTCCTCCTTCCCCCCACTTATTTTTTGCACTACGCCTCGCCCCCTTATGAAAAACTGGGTGATTTAGACCAAGAAGTCATTAGTGAGGACACAAACACACCAAAATCTATTAGAATATAAATAGAAGGCTTGTTTTTTTAATAGCGTTAATTTGAACCCAGAAATATCCGATTTTTACCCATTTAGCGTGCATATATTGCCTCTCTGCTTGGGTGTTATATCATGCAATACAGTCCCACACCCTTACTTACCCCTTACATAGCCTTGAATATTGCAAGGGAACCCGTAAATTGAGGTAAAAAGCAGAAGAAAATAAGATAAGTGAAGCCAGAAATACCCCATTTTTACCCATTTAGCGTGCATATATTGCCTCTGCTTGGGTGTTATATCATGCAATACAGCCCCACACCCTTACTTACCCCTTACATAGCCTTGAATATTGCAAGGGAACCCGTAAATTGAGGTAAAAAGCAGAAGAAAATAAGATAAGTGAAGCCAAAAATACCCCATTTTTACCCATTTAGCGTGCATATATTGCCTTTGCTTGGGTGTTATATCATGCAATACAGCCCCACACCCTTTCTTAACCCTTACATAGCCTTGAATATTGCAAGGGAAGCCGTAAATTGTGGTAAACAGCAAATAAAATAAAATAAATAAGATAAGTGAAGCCAGAAATACCCAGTTTTTACCCATTTATCGTGCATATATTGTCTTTGTCAATGGGTAATATCATGCAATACAGCCCCACATCCTTCCTTACCCCTTACATAGCCTTGAATATTGCAAGGGAAGCCGTAAATTGAGGTATAAATATAAGAATACGGCTACATTTCCAATATGGCCGCTGTGACGTCATCATCAGGACTTGATCAGCAGAGCTCCTCTTGATCTTGACATGCAACTCGAGGCTACAACTATTCCCTTCATAATCAAACACAGCAAATAATGAATAAATCAACACGGATAAAGTAAAATAATGATAACTAGGACTCAATAAGCCTAAAAAAACAATGAAATAACGAGGAATTAATGAAATATTGGGTTTCAAAAGATGGCCGAAAAAAACTCAAATTTCACCACAACAAAAATCGACTTTTTAACAAAGCACTTATAATTCGTGAAAAAATAGGAGCAAATAGCATATGATGTGTGTATCTTATAAACAGTAACAGATCCTAGTTCAGTGTTGAAACCAAGAAGCAAGGCATCTTTTGTTTTTTCGATAATTTGACGCCATAAACATCTGAGTCAGATGTATTCCTCCAGTAAATACGCGAAAAATACGTCCCATAAACACACACAGACACACTGCGCCTGTAGGCATAGCTAATCACACACAAATAACCTCACAGCTCACTTAGAAGGAGGAACAAGGTTGACGTTAAAATGTTAAAAAAACTACCTTAAAATAAAAATTAAAAATACAGCCACTAGGCGCGTGATAACTACATAAAACGATGCGGAAATATCGAAATATATTAAAATACACAAAAATCCCCCTCCATTTGATGTAAAAAAAGAATTATCAACAAAATAGCGCTAAATCTACGGTTTTACTAAATGATTTAATCGTATTTATTTTACGAAGGCCTTAAGTATCGCAGACTTTATATGGGAAGTCTTAAAAAGAGCTGAGGTTTTCATTAAGGCTATACAATCCATAATCGGTCCACGAATAAAAAAGTGACTATTCGTTTTAAATACGTAATTGGCACCACGTAAAATGGCGGCGAGGCAGGATTCCCTTCAGCCAATCAGCGGCCTTGCTCTGGTCTCAGCCAATCAGCGGCCTTGCTCTGGTCTCAGCCAATCACCGCTCAGTAACCAGCATGGCGGCGATGTTTAGTGTTTATTTCCGATATATAGACCTTATTTAATGGGAAATAAGGTGAAATTTACCCTTAAATACCTTATTCATAGCATATTAGTGGCAATAGGAGTATTATTATTGATAAATATAGGGTGGACGATAATACATTGCCGCCATATTAGCCTTTCAGCGTAATATTCTCCCTGAAATATATGACAGTTGAGTTTGATGCCGGTAAATGGAATATTTTAACGTGTTTTCGCTAGTGTCTCCCGCTGAATACTACAGAGACGTACCCAGGGTATACCTTGATGCGCTGATCCTGGGTTCGAGTCCCGCGTGCCCGAGATTAGCTTCTATGGACCACTGTGGCTAGCGCCGTACCCGTGGCCGCGGCGGTACGGGGCTGACACAGTTATAGTGGACAAGAACTGCGCGTTCGCTCTTTAGGTCACACACACTGGGGGACTAACACCTCACTCGCTTTACCACACACACCACACCTGTCACTACACACCTGTACGGCCTGGCAACACACCTGTCGCCTGTGTATCACCGTATATAAATGACTGGGAAGGTTCGACGATGCAACAGGGTGGAAGTGTCGACGGTGTCGTCGAAAACGCATTCCGTCGAACCTTTCTATTACCAGGAGGAGGAAGAGGAGGAGGAGAGGAGGAGAGGAGAAGGAGAAGGAGGAAGAGGAAGAGGAGGAGGAGGAGGAGAAGGAGGAGGAGGAGTGTCAAACGCAATGCACAAGCGGCGGGTTACAAGCCAAACACCGGGCACTTGTATCCCTTGTAACCCATATACCACGCCTTCCTGCCTCACACTACGGGCACCAGGACACTCACCAAGCCTTCACGCGTCACTCACCATCACCAGAGTCCCGGGAGGCGATCTATAAGGGCACTATAACACTGTAGAACACAGCAACACTCTGAGACACGTGAGTCAAAACAACTGTTGTGATGAAGCGACGCGACGTTTTTGGGTCTTGGTCTGAGGCTCAAAACCCTTATTTAGACGATTTATTTACTTATTATTGGCATATATCATGTTTTTTAAGCTGAAAACATAACGTGAAAATAGCTTCTTAAATTTGAACTACCGTAGATAACACCAGGCTATAGTCGCCAGTCACTCGCCACTGCACTAATGTCGCCAGGCACAATATATTACGAGTTATAGCATCACTACAGACTTGTATGTGCCACTGAAGACATGTAGTGTGATGTACATAATATAAACTACTGTGCATGTCTCTTCAGTGGCACATAAGTCTGTACTAGTGATGCTAAAATTCGTAATATATTGTACCTGGCGACATTAGTGCAGTGGCGAGTGATTGGCGACTATAGTGTTATCTACGGTAGAACTATTACAGTGCGAGACATATAAAGACATTAGGAAAAACTTGAACTTTCTACAAGACAACACACTGACAAATGATGTAAAACGTGCAACATTTTTACTCCTAGCAGATAAACAGGATGCAGGTGTGGAAACAAATTGTTACTGATGTGGCAAGCAAGGAAACAGCAAGAACATTGATTACCGTAGATAACAGTAAAGTCGCCACCTGCACTAATGTCGCCAGCCGCCAAATATTACGAATTATAGCATTACTACTGATTTGTATGTGCCACTGAAGATGATACACAGTAGTTTATATCATGACTGTATAATCTACCCTGTTTCAGCGTTGTTTTATGCTTTGTATCTGCAAGTATAGACGCTTTCAAATTTCACTACGCGTTTTTTTTTCGGGCGACGACGACAGCGGTACGGACACTCAGTAAATAAACACTAGCGGCGACTCTACTGTTGGTAGCCACTTTGTAGATATTTTTGTAATTTGTTCATTTATAACCCTACTATGACACAGATGAAGACACAAAATGACACAACTCTCCAGATAGCCCCTTCTAACTGTCCTGAAATCATGGATGTAGAAATGTAACTATTAACGCCACCACACGTCTGTAAACAGAAAAAAAGTTGTCCTGGCGACTTTACTGTTATATACGGTAGCAAGAAAGCCAAGCCATTTCATAAGAACAGTCACAAGTATGAGCACAGCAAGGGGTGATCAAACAACAAGCACAATCTGATAGAAGTGTTTAAGTGGATAAAGGGATACAATAAAGGCAATGTAGGAAGTTCTTACGGCTAGTCATCAGGGTAGAACAAGAAGTAACAGATTCAAGCTGGAAAAGCGTATTTAAAAAGGAAATAGGGAGAAACTAGTTCACAAATAGGGTGGTGAATGATTAGAATGGACTCAGTCGTCAGGTAGTTAGTGCAGAGTCATTAGGGAGCTTTAAAGAGGGGCTGGATAGGTTCATGGAAAGGTGGATGTAGGTAGTGTTAAGTAACGGGAACTACCTCGTGTAGGTCTCACGGCCTCTTGTAGCTTCCTTATTTTGTTATGTTCTTATATGGAGGTTGTATGAGATGTTGTTGATTGTCTTATATCTCTTATAGTGAGATATAAGTGTTGTATTTAGAAGATGGTCTATACAAATTCTACCTTGCTTCGGTGGACAATAAAATATTCTATTGTATCTCAACTGTATTTCATCTATTACAAAACAATTTATTACTGACAATGATACAAAACTGTCCTTTACAGCACACTCTATAGTCTATTTGCTTTAACGAGGCGAAAATTTCATTCTAGCATAAGGTCTCATGCTTGAAATGATGCCTCTGTTTACCTGATAATATGGTTAACTATGATCAAATACAGCTGAAATTTAGAAAGCATAGTATTTCCTTCTCCTGGTTAAAATGATGCCTCTGTTTACCTGATAATATGGTTAACTATGATAAAATACAGCTGAAATTTAGAACCATAGTATTCCCTTCTCCTGGTTAAAATGATGCCTCTGTTTACCTGATATGGTTAACTATGATAAAATACAGCTGAAATTTAGAAGAACCATAGTATTCCCTTCTCTTGCTTAAAATGATTCCTGTTTACCTGATAAATTGGTTAACTATGATAAAATACAGCTGAAGTTTAGAAGAACCATAGTATTCCCTTCTGGTTAAAATGATGCCTCTGTTTACCTGATAATAGGGTTAATATGATAAAATACAGCTGAAATTAAGAAGCATAGTATTCCCTTCTCCTGGTTAAAATGATGCCTGTTTACCTGATAATATGGTTAACAATGATAAAATACAGCTGAAATATAGAAGAACCATACTACTCCCTTCTCCTGGTTAAAATGATGCCTGTGTTTACCTGATAATATGGTTAACTATGATAAAACACAACTGAAATTAAAGAAGTGTAGTATTCCCTTCTCCTGGCATCAAATATCAGTCAGTAAGCAGCAAGGGGACAGGATTTTTCACTCGTAAAAAAAAAAAAAAGTCAGGATTTTTCACCTCATAAAAAAAGTCAGGATTTTTCACCTCATAAAAAGTCAGGATTTTTCACCTCATAAAAAGTCAGGATTTTTCACCTCATGAAAAAAAAGTCAGGATTTTTCACCTCATTAAAAAAAAGTCAGGATTTTTCACCTCATTAAAAAAAAGTCAGGATTTTTCACCTCATTTAAAAAAAAGTCAGGATTTTTCCTCATTAAAAAAAAGTCAGGATTTTTCCACATTAAAAAAAAATCAGGATTTTTCATCTCATTTTAAAAGTCAGGATTTTTCACCTCATTAAAAAGAGTCAGGATTTTTCACCTCGTTATAAAAAACAGAGTATAGTTAAGTCTTCACAGGATATTCTGTAGTGATTCTTAACATAATCTCTTAACATTATAGGCAGTAAATACATTTATTTAAATACAAGACTATGTGGTATGTGGTAAAGTTTAGTTATATCATTAATTCAATACAAGGCTATGTGGTATGTGGTATGTGGTAAACGTTTAGTTATATCATCAATTTCAATACAAGGCCATGTGGTATGTGGCAAAGTTTAGTTATATCATTAATTCAATACAAGGCTATGTGGTAAAGTTTAGTTATATCAATAACTTAATACAAGGCCATGTGGTATGTGGTAAACAGTTTAGTTATATCAATAATTTAATACAAGGCCATGTGGTATGTGGTAAACAGTTTAGTTATATCAATAATTCAATACAAGGCCATGTGGTATGTGGTAAACAGTTTAGTCATATCATATAAAGAAATCCTTATTGAAAAAGTTAGATTATTAATCAAAAAAGGATGTAAGGGTTAAACAGTTAATCATATCATACTATAAAACAAGTAGGCGTTTACATAACTATTTAATAGACAGGTGCATTTAAAACTTATTCAAAATAACAGACACAGGTAGAAACAGTAGACAAGATGACGAGTAACAGAGATAGCACATCGAATTAAAAACAGAGCAGGTGAGACAAGACAGGTAGAGAAAAGACAGTACAGCATGTGCTATGAGAAACAGATAGACAGACATATACAGAGACAGTGGAGGAGAAACAGTACAGAATCAGTGAAGAAACAGGACAGAGAAGGGTAGAGATAACAGACAGAGACAGGAAAACAAAAGAAGACAGCAGATGGAGAGTTAAACAACAAGACAGGAGTAAAACAGATAGACAGTACAAAGTACAAGCGTAGTAGAAAGTAAGACAGACAGACATGACAGACAGAGACAGTGAGAACAGGGAGAAAACAAACAGCAGAGCAGGGAAGAAACAGACAGAGACAGGGAGAGAAACAGACAGAGCAGGAGGGAGGAAACAGACAGAGACAGGAGAGAAACAGAGGACAGGGAGGGAAGAGAACAGACAGACAGACAGGCAGAGACAGGAACAGGAGAGAAACAGACAGAGACAGGGACGAGAAAACAGACAGGACAGGGAGGAGAAACAGACAGAGAAGGAGAGACAGAAGAACAGACAGAGACAGGGAGAGAAACAGACAGAACAGGGACGAGAAACAGACAGACAGAAGCAGAGAACAGGGAGAGAGAAGACAGAACAGACAGACAGGCAGAGAACAGAGACAGGGAGAGAAACAGACAGAGACAGGGAGAGAAACAGACAGAGACAGGGAGAGAAACAGACAGAGACAGGGAGAGAAACAGACAGAGACAGGGAGAGAAACAGACAGAGACAGGGAGAGAAACAGACAGACAGACAGGCAGAGACAGAGACAGGGAGAGAAACAGACAGGGAAGAACAGGCAGAGAACAGACAGAGACAGGGGAGAACAGACAGACAGGACAGAGACAGGCAGGAGAAAACAGACAGAGACAGGGAGAGAAACAGACAGACAGGCGAGACAGGGAGAGGAGGAAACAGACAGAGACAGGGAGAGAAACAGACAGAGACAGGGAGAGAAACAGACAGAGACAGGGAGAGAAACAGACAGACAGACAGGCAGAGACAGGGAGAGAAACAGACAGCAGCAGACAGAGACGGAGAAACAAGACAGAGACAGGAGACGAGGAAAACAGACAGAGACAGGGAGAGAAACAGACAGACAGACAGGCAGAGACAGGGAGAGAAACAGACAGACAGACAGGCAGAGACAGAGACAGAAACAGACAGACAGACAGGCATAGACAGAGACAGGGAGAGAAACAGACAGGCAGAGACAGAGACAGGGAGAGAAACAGACTCAACCCAGTTATAATAAGGATTGCTATCAAAATATTCTTAATAAGTACGTGAACATTACTACTATACTTCCATAAAAACTCTAATTTCCTTCAAGACAGACAGACACTCACACACACACGCACACAGACACACACTAGATATTGATGCCTCGGTTAGCCATCTGGAGTTCAAATCTCTTGTTGAATCGAACTCCTTTGAGGATCCTCTTCTGGCCTTCCCGAATCTCTTTGCTGCAACAGAAAAATGACGGCCATGTTATGTTTATCCTAGGTAAAAGGTGTGATTTTTTAGAAGTTTTTTGAAGTTTTTATTTTTTGTTAGGAGAGATTTTTAAGGGTTTGTAGGTGTGGTGGTGATTTCTTTGACGTTTTTTAAAGTTTTAATTTTTGGAGTGACTGGTTTTTTAGGTTTTTTTGGGTTGGGGGGGGGGGGGGGGGGGGGGGTTTCCTATCATACACCCACTCACTGCCAATAAAGTTGAAGGTTCAGTATCAGATAAACAAATGACAGGAACTACCACGTGTAGGTCTCGACGGCCTCTTGTAGCTTCCTTGTTTTCCTATGTTCTAATAGATACACAAATACATATACAGATCTTTCTCAAGTCTCACCTGGATTTGACGTTGTGCTTGCGTTCGGCCAGAGTCTTGAGTGCCTCCCGGCTCTTCAGGGGCTTGACGGCACCCCTGTAAGGCACATAGGTGGTCCCCCGGGAGGCCAGGCCCTGCGAGTACTCCTGCATCCTCTTGCGCACCGAGGCAGGGCTGGTCACTCCACACGGCAGCGGCAGTTTGCTGGGCTTGGGGCTGCATACTGACGGCACCCCTGGCGATGGACAAATGTGTGTGATTACAGTGTTTGTATTTACCTCTACGTAGTCGCCGCGTAGGACTCCTATACGTAGTCGCCGCGTAGGACTACCTATACGTAGTCGCCGCGTAGGACTTCCTATACGTAGTCGCCGTGTAGGACTACCTCTTAAGTAGTCGCCGCGTAGGACTACCTCTACGTAGTCGCCGTAGTTAAGCGGGTGAAAATAAGAACAAAAGAAAATAAGGATAAACAGATAAAAGACAAGAAAAAATAACACACACAGATAGACTTAGACCTACACTTCGATATTGAAACTCACGAATAACTATACTAGCTTAGATGAGAACATAAGGAAGCTACAAGAGGCTGAAAGACCTACACGTGGTAGTTCCTGTATTCAGTAATAGTTGTTAAGTAATTCTAATAGCTAATGTCAAGGGGTCATTTTGCAGCGTTGATCTTTCCTGCCACATCTTAAAAAAAAAAAAAAAAAAAAAAAAAAAAAAAAAAAACTTTATTTACTATACAGGTTGAAGTTCCCAAACTCGACATCCCAAGACTCGGCAACACCCAAAACTCGGCTATGGTTCCGGATTTTCCAAAACACGGCAGAACACCCAAAACCCGGCGCGTAGTTGCCGGGTCGGCCGCTGGGTGCCACCACACTAGGCCGCTTGGTTTCTCCCGCCGATTTGTTTGTTGTTATTGTTCAGTGGTGTTGTGACTGTAGAGTTGTGTACACTGTTATTTTGTGTACTTCTACAGGTCTGTTATTGGTATTATGGCTCCCAAACGTCCAGGAACACCTACTGGTGCAAGTGAAAAGAAAAGGAAGAACAATGTGATAACTATTTCTGAGAAAATTGACCTTTTGAAGAAGTTGGATGGCGATTCATGCTTTTTTCCCCCTAAATATATCTACGTTCTAAAAGTCGGAAAATTCCATTACTCGGCTCGGCGCTGGTCCCGAGGTTGCCGAGTTTGGGAACTTCAACCTGTATACTTAAATTTAATGAAGTCCAGAGATTCCTGAACTACAGTTCTAGGGCTGTAAGAGGGAAGACAAAGCCCTAAAACAGGTTCCTAAAGTTATAGGGCTGTAAGAGGGAAGACAAAGCCCTAAAACAGGTTCCTAAAGTTATAGGGCTGTAAGAGGGAAGACAAAGCCTAAAACAGGTTCCTAAAATTATAGGGCTGTAAGAGGGAAGACAAAGCCCTAAAACAGGTTCCTAAAGTTATAGGGCTGTAAGAGGGAAGACAAAGCCCTAAAACAGGTTCCTAAAGTTATAGGGATGTAAGAGGGAAGACAAAGCCCTAAAACAGGTTCCTAAAGTTATAGGGCTGTAAGAGGGAAGACAAAGCCCTAAAACAGGTTCCTAAAGTTATAGGGATGTAAGAGGGAAGACAAAGCCCTAAAACAGGTTCCTAATACCTAATCTACTTATAGACACATCAGGCAAGGTAGTAAGGTGTTGTCAGATCATCTCACCTGATTTGCGATTTTCCTCATGTGAGAACTAAACGTTGCGAAGGTCACCGACGGAACCTTCTTAACGGACATGGGCGCTGGTGATGTCTTGACCTTCTGACCTGTCGTAGCATCAGTGCCGGGCTTTAGGGATGACCTCGGAGCTAGTTTTGGTGACCTCTTCCCTGGCTGACCTGTTCTTGAAGATTCCATTGGTGGTTTTGGAGACGGTTTTTTTTGGATCTTTGGGGAAGTTTTACGGGCCAGTTTTGGGGATATTTTTTTGGCACCTTCTCCCTTGGTGCTTTTTGGTGAGGGTTTTTGGGTCAGTCTTGGTGATTTCCTGGTACCTTCTCTCTTGGTTGTGGCACTGAGGGTGGTGTTGGTGCCTGGCTTGGTGGCACTCTGGCTAACTCTCTTGGACAGCCTGGCACCTCTTGGCGTGTTAGTGGCCTTCTTCAGACTCTTGGGGGATGGCATTCTTGGCACTGTGTCTTGGGTCTCGGGGCAGCTTGGGGTCCTGGCGTTTTTGTGGTCAAGCTTGTTTGAGGCTTGACTTGTCTCTGTTCCCTGAGGCTCTGACGGCGACTCATCTATCAGAACATAAGAAAATAAGGAACCTAAGAAAATAAGTAACATAAAACATAAGTAACATAAGAAAACAAGGAACACATGAAAATAAGGAAGCTACAAGAGGCCATGAGAAAAATTAAAATAACTATATAAGGATTAAACAACACTAAAATAGAACTCTCTCTCTCTCTCTCTCTTACCAGTAAAGTTAAAGTTGAGATTCTTCACACTCATCACACTGGGCTGAAACACTTCCTCACTCTTGTCCTGTGGGAGGCAAGCCAGAAATTACGGACACGGCACGGAGAAAAGAATATATTGCTTTGGAA
>JACEEZ010000831.1:160785-183285 GCA_016584305.1 Chionoecetes opilio | reverse complement strand
TAAACTGTCTATCAGATATAAAACCACACATATAAGAGAGAGGCTAGGAAAATATATTAAGTACCTAGTCCATTACAATAGCCTCAATAAGTAACCTAGTAATAGTAACCTAGTGATAGTAATAGTAACCTAGTGATAGTAATAGTAACCTAGTGATAGTAATAGTAACCTTGTATAGTAATAGTAACCTAGTGATAGTAATAGTAACCTAGTGATAGTAATAGTAACTATGATAGTAATATACTAGTGATAGTAATAGTAACCTGTATAGTAATAGTAACCTATGATAGTAATAGTAACCTAGTGATAGTATAGTACCTAGTGATAGTAATAGTAACCTAGTGATAGTAATAGTAACCTTGTATAGTAATAGTAACCTAGTGATAGTAATAGTAACCTAGTGATAGTAATAGTAACCTAATATAGTAATAGTAACCTAGTGATAGTAATAGTAACCTAGTGATATTAATAGTAACCTAGTGATAGTAATAGTAACCTTGTATAGTAATAGTAACCTAGTGATAGTAATAGTAACCTTGTATAGTAATAGTAACCTAGTGATAGTAATAGTAACCTAGTGATAGTAATAGTAACCTTGTATAGTAATAGTAAACTAGTGATAGTAATAGTAACCTAGTGATAGTAATAGTAACCTTGTATAGTAATAGTAACCTAGTGATAGTAATAGTAACCTTGTATAGTAATAGTAACCTAGTGATAGTAATAGTAACCTTGTATAGTAATAGTAACCTTGTGATAGTAATAGTAACCTTGTATAGTAATAGTAACCTTGTATAGTAATAGTAACCTAGTGATAGTAATAGTAACCTAGTGATAGTAATAGTAACCTAGTGATAGTAATAGTAACCTTGTATAGTAATAGTAACCTAGTGATAGTAATAGTAACCTAGTGATAGTAATAGTAACCTAGTGATAGTAATAGTAACCTTGTATAGTAAAAAGTACCAATCCATCAATAATCTAACTAACGGACCTGTTTTTCATCAATGGGGCGAGCGACATCAGTGCTTTCGGAGAGATCAAAAGTGGACGACCTCTGCCTCTTCTTGCCTGTCACTGTCTCCTGGGTCTCCTCTCCATCCTCCAAGTCATACGTGCCTCTCCGCTGGTGGCTCTTGCGGTCTCCTGGGCTGACTGTCTCTCCGTCTGTCTCCTGTTACGAGTAGAAAATTGATGGAGAACAAGAAGTGAGAGGAGAAGTATATAAATAGAAATTATAGAAAATATAGAAAGTATAGAAACCTGAAATGATCTGGGTTTTTTTGGAAGTATGAACGTTTGTGAGTAAGTAAGAACATAAGAACAGAAGAAAATAAGGAAGCTACAAGAGGCCGTGAGACCTACACGAGGTAGCTCCTGTTACTCAACACTACCTACATCCACCTCTCTTCCCCATCCATGAATTTATCCAGACTCCTTTTAAAGACCCCAATAGACTCCGCATTGACTACCTGACAACAGAGTCCATTCCGATCATTCACAACCCTATTTGTGAACCAGTTTCTCCCTATTTCCTTTTTAAATCTACGCTTTTCCAGCTTGAATCCGTACTTCTTGTTCTACCCTGGTTACTAGCCGTAAGAACTTTTCCACCATCGCCTTTATTATATCCCTTGATCTACTTAAACACTTCTATCAGTAAGGGGGAAGTATGGACATTTATAAGTAAGTCAAGGTTTATAAGTCACTTCTAAATTCTATTCAAACTAATACAAGGCCATGTGGTATGTGGTAGACAGATTAGTTATATCATTAATTTAATATAAGGCTATGTGGTATGTGGTAAACAGTTTAGTTATATCATTAATTTTATACAGGCCATGTGGTATGTCTCACACTCACCGAGGATTCTTTATCGGCATCAAAAGTGGCGTCCAGAGAATCTTTGAAGTCACACTCGGGAAACTTGATATCAAGGAGCATTTCATCATCCAGGAGTGTGTGTGCGTCTTGGGGTGAGGGTAACTTTGTGTCTTGGGGTGAGGGTAACTTTGTATCTTGGGGTGAGGGTAACTTTGTGTCTTGGGGTGAGGGTAACTTTGTGTCTAGGGGTGAGGGTAACTTGTCTTGGGGTGAGGGTAACTTTGTGTCTTGGGGTGAGGGTAACTTTGTGTCTTGGGGTGAGGGTAACTTTGTGTCTTGGGGTGAGGGTAACTTTGTGTCTTGGGGTGAGGGTAACTTTGTGTCTTGGGATGAGGGTAACTTTGTGTCTTGGGGTGAGGGTAACTTTGTGTCTTGGAGTGAGGGTAACTTGTCGTGGGGTGAGGGTAACTTGTCTTGGGGTGAGGGTAACTTTGTGTCTTGGGGTGAGGGTAGCTTTGTGTCTTGGCGTGAGGGTAGCTTTGTGTCTTGGGGTGAGGGTAACTTGTGTCTTGGGTGAGGGTAACTTGTGTCTTTTCTTTGGCACTTAGAATTGTTCCAGGCTTTGGTCTTGTGACGTAATTTGGCTCGTGAGGGTAACTTTGTGTCTTGGGGTGAGGGTAACTTTGTGTCTTGGGGTGAGGGTAACTTTGTGTCTTGGCGTGAGGGTAACTTTGTGTCTAGGGGTGAGGGTAACTTGTCTTCTTCTCTTTGGCACTTCAGAATTGCTTCAACCAGCTTCTCAGTCTGAAACAAATGTTATAAGACACACATGAGAGGAGCTCTAAAAGGCCACTACTATATATAGCTTCCTTATGACCCCGGGAGGCGGGTCACAAACCCACAAAAGAGTGGCATCCCTGCGCTCGCCCCTGTAGATAGAGCTAGGTCACCCCAAAGATAAGTAACACACACACACACACACACACCCAGCCATCACACCCACCATTAGCCCGCCCCATACACACACAGATTACAGGAAGTTTCGACGGAATGCACTTTCGAAACGGTACGAATGGTAACGAAACTTTCGCACGGTAGAAAATGGAAGTTTTGACGGTACCGTGGAACTCCGTGGAAACTTCCAATATGTCTATCATAGAGTAAAACCTAAAGGTATTTTGCCATTGAGAGGATTAATATATAATACAAAGTTACTAGAATCATTGCCCACCAAATATAAAGTGAAAAGCAATGAGTGTCCTCCCGTCATCGTCGTCGCCCCAAAAAATGAGTAGCTAAATTTGAAACCGTCTATACTTGCAGATACAAAGCATAAAACAATGCTGGAACAGCGTAGATTATACAGTCATGATATAAACTACTGTGTATCATCTTCAGTGGCACGTGAAAATCAGTAGTGATGCTATAATTCGTAATATATGGCGTCTGGCGACATTAGGGCAGGTGGCGACTAAAGTGTTATCTACGGTACGTAGTCTACTACTTCATTCTGCCATAGTTTATATGGTACAATATTAATAATACTTCCATACTCTCTTAGTCCTCCTTCCCCCCCCCTTGTTTTTTGCACTACGCCTTGCCCCCTTATGAAAAACAGGGTGATTTAGACCAAGAAGTCATTAGTGAGGACACAAACATCAAAATCTATTAGAATATAAATAAAAGGCTTGTTTTTTTAATATCGTTAAGTTTTGAACCCAGAAATACCCCATTTTTACCCATTTAGCGTGCATATATTGCCTCTGCTTGGGTGTTATATCATGCATACAGCCCCACACCCTTACTTACCCCTTACATAGCCCTGAATATTGCAAGGGAACCCGTAAATTGAGGTAAAAAGCAGAAGAAAATAAGATAAGTGAAGCCAGAAATACCCCATTTTTACCCATTTAGCGTGCATATATTGCCTTTGCTTGGGTGTTATATCATGCAATACAGCCCCACACCCTTATTTAACCCTTACATAGCCTTGAATATTGCAAGGGAACCCGTAAATTGAGGTAAACAGCAGAAGAAAATAAAATAAATAAGATAAGTGAAGCCAAAAATTCCTAGTTTTTACCCATTTATCGTGCATATATTGTCTTTGTCAATAGGTAATATCATGCAATACAGCCCCACATCCTTCCTTACCCCTTACATAGCTTTGAATATTGCAAGGGGAGCCGTAAATTGAGGTATAAATATAAGAATAAGGCTAAATTTCCAATATGGCCGCTGTGAAGTCATCATCAGGACTTTATCAGCAGAGCTCCTCTTGATCTTGACATGCAACTCGGGGCTACAACTATTCCCTTCATAATCAAACACAGCAAATAATGAATAAATCAACACGGATAAAGTAAAATAATGATAACTAGGACTCAATAAGCCTAAAAAAACAATGAAATAACGAGGAATTAATGAAATATTGGGTTTCAAAAGATGGCCGAAAAAACTCAAAATTCACCACAACCAAAATCGACTTTTTAACAAAGCATTTATAATTCGTGAAAAAATAGGAGCAAATAGTATATGATGTGTGTATCTTATAAACAGTAACAGATCCTAGTTCAGTGTTGAAACCAAGAAGCAAGGCATCTTTTGTTTTTTCGATAATTTGACGCCATAAACATCTGAGTCAGATGTATTCCTCCAGTAAATACGCGAAAAATACGTCCCATAAACACACAGAGACACACTGCGCCTGTAGGCATAGCTAATCACACACAAATAACCTCACCGCTCATTTAGAAGGAGGAACAAGGTTGACGTTAAAATGTTAAAAAAACAACCTTAAAATAAAAAAACAAAATACAGCCACTAGGCGCGTGATAACTACATAAAACGATGCGGAAATATCGAAATATATTAAAATACACAAAAATCCCCCTCCATTTGATATAAAAAAAGAATTATCAACAAAATATCGGTAAATCTACGGTTTTACTAAATGATTTAATCGTATTTATTTTACGAAGGCCTTAAGTATCGCAGACTTTATATGGGAAGTCTTAAAAAGAGCTGGAGTTTTCATTAAGACTATACAATCCATAATCGGTCCACGAATAAAAAAGTGACTATTCGTTTTAAATACGTAATTGGCACCACGTAAAATGGGGGCGAGGCAAGATTCCCTTCAGCCAATCAGCGGCCTTGCTCTGGTCTCAGCCAATCAGCGCTCAGTAACCAGCATGGCGGCGATGTTTAGTGTTTATTCCCGATATATAGACCTTATTTAATGGGAAATAAGGTGAAATTTACTCTTAAATACCTTATTTATAGCATATTAGTGGCAATAGGAGTATTATTATTGATAAATATAGGGTGGACGACAATACATTGCCGCCATATTAGCCTTTCAGCGTAATATTCTCCCTGAAATATATGACAGTTGAGTTCGATGCCGGTAAATGGAATAATTTGACGTGTTTTCGCTAAGTGTCTCCCACTGAATACTACAGAGACGTACCCAGGGTATACCTTGATGCGCTGATCCTAGGTTCGAGTCCCGCGTGCCCGAGATTAACTTCTATGTACCACTGTGGCCCGCGCCGTACCAAAGCCTTCTCTATGTAAAAGCCTGAGTCTGGGAGAGCGGGATGGACGTGACGTCACGAGCTGAGTCTGCTCCGCGAGTCAGTAGGAGCCGAGCTTTCAGCATGTGAGGATGTACGGGCGGTATAAGATATACTGTTATCTTTGGAAATGTTTGTTCTATAATATTATCAAATAAAAAACCGTAAAACACACTAAAGAAATGCCATTATGAGACTCACAAGAAATATGTATGAACTTTAACTCTTCGCCATTTAATATTTTGCTCAAAAACATTTTACATGGAGAATATCAATAGAAGCGGAATTTAATTAGCTTTCCATTGCTATATTTCGTTTTTTGATAAATGAATTAGAACCATACATAAATTAGCGTTAACTAACAAAAAGGGTCATGAAATCGGGTAATTTTTCCCGTTTGATGATGTTATTTATTTAGTTAACGCTAATGTATGTATGGTTCTAATTAATTTATCAGAAAACAAAATATAACAATGGAAAGCTAATTAAATTCCGCTTCTATTGGTATTCACCATGTAAAATGTTTGCGAGTAAAATATTAAATGGCGAAGAGTTTAAGTTCATGCATATTTCTTGAGAGTCTCATAATGGCATTTCTTTAGTGTGTTTTACGGTTTTTTATTTGATAATATTATAGAACAAACATTTCCAAAGATAACAATATATCTTTTATACTGATAAACATATATTAGGTACGAAATTACCCGATTTCATGATGTTATGTATTTAGTTAACGCTAATTTATGCATGCTGCTAATTCATTTATCAGAAAACAAAATATAGCAATGGAAAGCGAATTAAATTCCGCTTCTATTGATATTCTCCATGTAAAATGTTTTCGAGAAAAATATTAAATGGCGAAGAGTTTAAGTTCATGCATATTTCTTGAGTCTCATAATGGCATTTCTTTAATGTGTTTTACGGGTTTTTATTTGATAATATTATAGAACAAACATTTCCGAAGATAACAATATATCTTTTATACTGATAAACATATAATTAGGTAGGTAAACTTGTCATCTCGGTGGCCTCGTACAGACGCCGTCCGTGACGTCATCAATCTCAGGCGCAGGCCTTTATAGATTGAGACGGCCTTGGCCGTACCCGTGGCCGCGGCGGTACGGGGCTGACGCAGTTATAGTGGACGAGAACTGCGCGTTCACTCTTTACGTCAGACACACACACTGGGGTTTAACACCGGTTTCACTATTAATCGTCACAGGGGACGTAAACACTTGTCTCTCGCCTCCCTATGAACATGCTATTATCTCCAAAAGTAATGATTTGCGATGAAAGCTCACAGAGAATATTTCCTAGAATTCAATAAGGTAAAATAATAGCATTCCGCCTATTTACCTTGCCTGAGCTATGTTACCGCACAGTATTCCCACCCTGGAGCCCCTTCCACCACACACTAATGCAGGAATACCCGAGTGAACACTTAAAACAGAACACAAAACCGAAACATGAGTGAAAATACGAAGCCAGTGTCGATACATACCTTCAGCCTTTTCGATGGTTTAATGCCATACGCCTTGCTTATCTTGAGTAACTCATTGTATTTCTTGCCCTGAAGATCCTCCTCCGTGTATGTCTGGGCCGCCATCACGCGTATAATACCTGTATATTAAGGAAATGGCACAAAAACACAGGATAACACGGGAACTTCCTGGCTAAATACTTGATTCAAAACAATACTTGATTCTCGCCAGCTGATTGGTCGAGAGTTTTCCACAGCTCGTCGCTGATTGGTCGAGAGTTTTCCAGAGCTCGTCGCTGATTGGTCGAGAGTTTTCCCGATCTCGTCGCTGATTGGTCGAGAGTTTTCCAGAGCTCGTCGCTGATTGGTCGTTGAGGCGGTCAGGGATTTGCTACGCGGGTTCTCATTGGTCGAGAGCTAGATGTAAATATAGTTTGTTTTGGCGCGAAGCTTGAAAGGCAGCATCAGTAAAGGCTTCCTCCCTGCCTTACTAAACTTCTCACTCTACTTGTTTTGTTTGTTTGTTTGTTTGTTTGTTTAGAGGACAATGCCTGAGAGCCATAGTGATCTACCGCTGCAGCAGCAGTGTTGGGGGAAGCCACCACCACGGGATGGGGGTCACAAACCCCCGGCTAACACCCGGTACCCATTCACTGCTGGGTGGACAGGGGCTCGGGTTTTAAGAAAGACCACCCATCTATCTTCGCTCCGCCCGGGGATCGAACCCGGGACTTCTCGGTTGTGAGCCGTAGATAACATTATAGTCGCCAGTCACTCGCCACTGCACTAATGTCGCCAGGCACAATATATTACGAATTTTAGCATCAGTACAGACTTGTATGTGCCACTGAAGACAATATGTAGTGTGATGTACATAATATAAACTACTGTGTATCATCTTCAGTGGCACATACAAATCAGTAGTAGATGCTAAAATTCGTAATATATTGTGCCTGGCGACATTAGTGCAGTGGTGAGTGACTGGCGACTATAGTGTTATCTACGGTACTATCACTACTATTTACAGTTCATCTACTATCACTACTACTCAATCTATTTACTGCTTATCTGTCTATCTATCAATTATTTTACTATTATCCTGACAGCAGAGTAACCATCCATTTTTGCTCTAACAGTTCATTTTCTCTTCACAGCTCATTTTTTCTACCGTAGATAACACTAAAGTCGCCAGTCACTCGCCACTGCACTAATGTCGCCAGGCACAATATATTACGATTTTTAGCATCACTACAGACTTTTACAAGGATAGTATATATATACTATATACTATCCTTGGACTTTTATGTGCCACTGAAGACATGTAGTGTGATGTACATAATATAAACTACTGTGCATGCGTCTTCACTGGCACATAAAAGTCTGTAGTGATGCTAAAATTCGTAATATATTGTGCCTGGCGACATTAGTGCAGTGGTGAGTGACTGGAGACTATAGTGTTATCTACGGTAAGGATCTTACTCATAACACCGCGTTGACTAGCTACTCGCTCCAAGTATAACTATAAAGATATGCTCTACTAGCCTTCTATATACATCTATATAGAATACTCCTAAGAGGGATGATTAAATAGGGTATTAAGGTTTTTTTTATCACGTTTTCCTTGAATAACTCAAGACCTATGATAGATGTCCAGACTCCAGTGGCGTATAGTGTGTGTGTGGCCAGTGGCGTATAGTGTGTGTGGCCAGTGGCGTATAGTGTGTGTGGCGTGGGTGAAGAGAACCACACACACACACACACACACACACACACACAAACACCCAGACATCTACTGCTTTCTACCTCAATTTACGGGTTCCTGTGCAATATTCAAGGCTATGTAAGGGGTAAGAAAGGGTATGGGGCTGTATTGCATGATATAACACCCAAGCAGAGGCAATATATGCACGCTAAATGGGTAAAAATGGGCTCCGCTCGAAAAAGTATTCGCTCGAATCGTCCAGACACTCGTGGCTGGATATGAAGATGCGGGCCCTGGTTCGAGTCCAGGCCAGGGGAAGTCGGCGACCAGCCACACCAGCTGTTCTTCCTCCCTTACGGGGTTGATAAAACGATAAATGGGTACCTGGGGAAACTTGGGGAAGGTAACTGTGATAACCCGGATGTCATGCTAGCCCTGTGTCCCGGGGTAACGGGTCCTCACCCACCACAGGCTCAAAGGGCTAATTTCAATGTATGCCCTAATTTGAATCCTGCAAATCAAAATAGGTCAACAAATAACAGGAAGTTTTCAATAAATACATTTAATTAGCAAGCACAAAGAAATACATTTAATAATAATGTACGATAAAAAAAGACGATATATATTTTTTTGGTGTAATTTTGGGTTTTTTGGTGGAATTATTGTTTTTTTTGGTGGAATTTTGGGTTTTTTGGTGGATTTTTTTTTTTTTTGGTGGAATTTTGGGTTTTTGGTGGAATTTTGGGTTCTTTGGTGGAATTTTGGGTTTTTAGGTGAAATTATTGTTTTTTTTGTGGAATTTTGGGTTTTTTGGTGGAATTATTGGTTTTTTTGGTGGAATTATCGGTTTTCTTGGTGGAATTATTGTTTTTTTTGGTGGAATTATTGTTTTTTTTGGTGGAATTAGGAGGCTGTATGATAATTCTACAGAAAAAAAATAATTTTGAGGAGCCCGTACGATAATTCCCAACTAAAAGGGTGGCACCACTTGGCACTGGCTCTGAGTCTGGAGCGGCAGTGCGGCACTCATAACTAGTTGCCATCGAGCCACAGTGAGGGGAGGTTCACCGCCGCCTTCTCCCCTCACTCACTGGGCTTAGATAATAACATACGAGGTGTCACACTATTTACGTTGCGTCATCTCTGGCGTATTATTAATGGGTTCCCGCGTGGCGACCCCCTGTGGCGATGGCTCGGGAGGGGCGTGAAGGGAGGGCCATGGAGTAAAAACACATGTGGAGTAAAATTAAGACAGTATTGGGTAGCCTGAAGAGTTAAAGTGGGTGTACCGACAGCTATACCGTCCCGCCCCCTCCCTCTCTCTCTCTCTCTCTCTGTCTCCCTCTCTCTCTCTTTCTCTCTCTCTCTTTCTCTCTTTTTCTCTCTTTCTCTCTCTCTCTGTCCCTCTCTCTCTGTGTCTCTCTCTCTCTCATTCTTTCTCTCTCTCTCTTTCTAGCCCGTCAGGGTGGCAAGGTTGGTAGAGACGTGAGCCCGCAATGTGCAGCGTCCCTGTGCATTCGGTCAGCGGTTCGAGTCTGCCTAGTTCGTGCTGACGTGGCGGCGCTTTGTATAGTCAATAACCTTGTAGTTGGTACTTGCAAAGTGTCTAGATAGGATGAAAATCTTATCTTATTCTTTCTCTCTCTCTCTCTCTTCTCTCTCTCTCTGTCCCTCTCTCATTCTTTCTCTCTCTCTCTTTCTCTCTTTCTCTCTCTGTGTCTCTCTCTCTCTGTCCCTCTCTCTCTTTCTCTCTTTCTCTCTGTGTTTCTGTCTTTCTCTCTCTGTCTGTCCCTCTCTCTCTTTCTTTCTCTCTCTCTCTGTCCCTCTGTCCCTCTCTTTCTCTCTTTCTCTCTCTCTCTTTCTCTGTCTCTCTCTCTCTGTCTCTCGCTCTGTCTCTCTCTGTGTCTCTCTCTCTCTCTCTCTGTGTGCTAAGATCTGCTTCGTGTGTTCATAATGACGTGATACCAATGTTAATTAAGTGTGTGTGTGTGTGGTGTGTGTGTGTGTGTGTGTGTGTGTGTGTGTGTGTGTGTGTCAACTGGGGTAAGGATTTTAGAATGTGCTTATTTGCTCAAATGCTGGACACACACACACAAATACACGCACGCACGCACGCACACACACACACACACACACACACACACGCACACGCACGCACACACACACGCACGCACACACACACACGCACACACACACACACACACGCACACACACACACACACACACGCACGCACACACACTCACACACACACACACACGCACACACACACACACGTATATAACTTCTTGGTTGCAGGTTTAACAAAGTTGCAGAAACGACGTCTTTAAGTTAGTGAAGTGATTCAAGACATTCCGATGATTCCGTTGTGCAGATCTTCAGACATGGAGGGGAGGTGAGTGTTAAATATTGCTGTGTTTTTTTCTGGTGTGTTTTGATGCGTTTTGAATGAATCTGCTAACCGTTTATGTCGCCTTTTTTTTTTTTTTTTTTTTTTTTTTTTTTTTTTTTTTTTTTTTAGGTAAAGGTTAGTTCGTTTTTTTTTTTTTTTTTTTTTTTTTTTTTTTTTTTATAAAGTTAGATAAAGGTTAGGTTAGGTATAGGCTAGGTTAGTTATGGGTTAGGTTAGGTATAAGTTAGGTGAGGTTAGGTAGAGGTTCGATTCGGTTCCATTTTTTTTTTTTTTTTTTTTATCATTTATGCAAAAAAAAAAAAAAAAAAAATTTATTTGCGACCGAAACGGTTATCAAATTAAGTGAAAACACATCAAAACTCACCAGAAAAAAATTGTTTCGTCCACCAAAGGAAGTTCGGTGTTCATCTGGAAATTTACCTACTTGTATTTGTGTTCCTACCGTAGATAACACTAAAGTCGCCAGGACAACGTTTTTTTCGATGTACAGAAGTAATATTTGGCGGCTGGCGACATTATTGCAGCTGGCGACTAAAGTGTTATCTACGGTAAGTAGTATTGCTTGTATGGTGTAATTAAATATGTCAGCGCTCCTATGTTCCTAAGAAGTATAACAAGGACATAAGAAAATAAGGAAGCTACAAGAGGCCGCGAGACCTACACGTGGTAGTTCCTGTTACTTAACACTACCTACATCCACCTTTCATCCCCATCCATGAATATATCCAGCCTCCCTTTAAAGCTCCCTAATGACTCCGCACTAACTACCTGTCTACTGAGTCCATGCCAATCATTCACCACCCTATTTGTGAACCAGTTTTTCCCTATTTCTTTTTTAAATCTACGCTTTTCCAGCTTGAATCCGTGACTTCTTGTTCTACCCTGGTTACTAGCCGTGAGAACTTGTCCTACCTCTGCTTGTAGCTTGCTTTATAGTATTGCTTGTATGGTGTAATTATATATGTCAGCGCTTGTGAATACTGTTATTGTTAAACTTTCTGATGTATAAACTTAGTATAGTAAGCTTAATCAGGGTAGAACAAGAAGTAATGGATTCAAACTGGAAAAGCATAGATTTAAAAAGGAAATAGGGAAAAACTGGTTCACGATTGGAATGGACTCAGTCGTTAGGTAGTTAGTGCGGAGTCATTAGAGAGCTTTAAAGGGAGGCTGGACAGTGTTATGGATGGGGATGAAAGGTGGATGTAGGTAGTGTTAAGTAATAGGAACTACCACGTGTAAGTCTCGCGGCCTCTTGTAGCTTCCTTATTTCCTTATGTTCTTATCTAAATTAGTATAGATTTCGTGAGTTTCAATAACGAAGTGTATGTCTAAGTCTATCTGTGTGCGTTATTTTTTCTTGTCTTTTATCTGTTGGCATTTTTACACAGCTATTGGCGATCTATTGGATTACTTAAGAGGAAAAGTTACATAATGACATGGTCGAGCGTTCTCTTGCACACCGTCCCGCGACACACCAAGGACAATAGAGAAGGGTGCAAAATAATAACGATGAAATATCCTAAAGGTGGCCAAGTGGTTAGCGCCTGAGAGGGGTAAGCTTGAGGTCCTGAGTTCGAATCCCGCCGGGGATAAACTGTTTCTACACTCGCTGAGGCGGTGGCTGAGTGGTTAACGTCTAAAACTAGTGAGCTCATGGGCCCTCGTTCGAGTTCAAACAGTAGCAAAATCTTTCTGTAATGATCGAGTGGGCGAGTCCTCCCCACATGCTGCCCTTGATCTATATAGACCAAGATGCTGCCCACCAACCCTGCCTTCGACGTCGAGTGTCTCGGGGGACACCGGGGGGCGGCACGAGCCTCTAAGCATCACGGGCGTCACTGCAAAAAAAATCCTGCCTGCGCCACCACGGGCGAAAAAATAGCCCCCAGGCAGTCAGGCATGGTATCAATCAATCCATCATTGGGGGCATATATACGCCGGGGGGCGCGTCGCCTCGCCCACCCTGCGACGCCACTCCCGGGGGTCACCGCCCACAGCCTACAGGCAGTCAGGCATGGTATCAATCAATCCATCATTGGGGGCATACGCCGGGGGGCGCGTCGCCTCGCCCACCCTGCGACGCCACTCCCGGGGTGCCGCCCACAGCCTACAGGCAGTCAGGCATGGACGCAACAGGATAAAAGATAGGAAAAGATAGGAGCAGATAGGACGAAACAG
Source organism: Chionoecetes opilio (assembly GCA_016584305.1). NCBI lineage: Eukaryota > Metazoa > Arthropoda > Malacostraca > Decapoda > Majidae > Chionoecetes > Chionoecetes opilio. The sequence continues at coordinate 170,109 of JACEEZ010000831.1, read as the reverse complement.
GATAAAATAGGAAAAGCAAATCAGTGGGTGGGAAGGCTTGGTAGTGTAGCAAGATGTAGGGCAAACAGGTATGAGGTAGTAAGAGGGTTGTGGAAAGGCATGGCAGTACCGAGCCTCATGTATGGGGCAGAGTGTATGAGGTGGACGGTAGGAGAGCTGGACAAGTTAGAGGTAGTACAGAACAGGGTAGGTAGACTTGCACTAGAGGCAAACAGGTATGTAGCAGTGGAGGCGATCAGGGGAGAGGCAGGGTGGAGTACCTTTGCGGAGAGAATAGGAAAGTCAGTGCTTAATTACAAAATCAGGCTTAGAAAAATGGATGAAAACAGGTGGGCTCGAAAAGTTTATGAGTGGATAGGACAGAGTAGTAAATGGGATAGATCAAGCAGACGGTGGGAGAGGAAGTGTGGGTTACAGGGTTTCACAGATAGGATACACCAGTCTAGTGAGGGGGAGTTAAAGCGAAAGGTGAATGACCAAGTTCAGAGGCAGGGCAGGGAGATGTGGAGACAGAGGATGGAGGGTAAGAGTTCTCTGAATTGGTACAAGGGGAAGACCACACCAAAGTGTGAGGTCTTTTATGATGGTAGCTTGGGAAGTGGTTTATTATTTAAAGCAAGGACAAAATCTCTGGAGGTCAATAGTAGAACATATAGATGGGCAAACGAAGGAAGCAAGATATGTCAAATGTGTATGGGTAGACTAGATGAAACTGTAGATCACCTGGTATTAATGTGTCCAAGGTATGATGAGGAAAGAGAGCGGCTTATAGCAATAGTGGCACGGGAGGTAGGCGTGGATCAGTGGGATAGAGTGGCAGAGGGGAACATAGATGGGATAATGGAATTTCTTTTAGGTTTGAGTAGGGTACAGGACACCAATAGAAGAATCATTGAAGGGGTTAAAGTATTTCTAGAAAAGGCTTGGGTAAAAAGAGCAGAGAGTTAGGGCCTAATCCTACAAGCCCTCAGGGAGCCAGCCGGAAAATAGGCTTTGAACTGCGACTGAAAACCGTGGTTTAGCTCCCCACCTAGAAAGAAGAAGAAGATGGTATCAATCAATCCATCATTGGGGGCATACGCCGGGGGGCGCGTCGCCTCGCCCACCCTGCGACGCCACTCCCGGGGTGCCGCCCACAGCCTACAGGCAGTCAGGCATGGTATCAATCAATCCATCATTGGGGGCATACGCCGGGGGGCGCGTCACCTCGCCCACCCTGCGACGCCACTCCCGGGGCTCCCGCCCACAGCCTACAGGCAGTCAGGCATGGTATCAATCAATCCATCATTGGGGGCATACGCCGGGGGGCGCGTCGCCTCGCCCACCCTGCGACGCCACTCCCGGGGCTCCCGCCCACAGCCTACAGGCAGTCAGGCATGGTATCAATCAATCCATCATTGGGGGCATACGCCGGGGGGCGCGTCGCCTCGCCCACCCTGCGACGCCACTCCCGGGGTGCCGCCCACAGCCTACAGGCAGTCAGGCATGGTATCAATCAATCCATCATTGGGGGCATACGCCGGGGGGCGCGTCGCCTCGCCCATGAGAGGGAGGAAGCGTTCCTCTGAGGTAGGAGATACAGACACACAATCACACAAAGGTCATGACTCCATACATAATGATGCAAAAGTCACCCTTACACCTTAAGCTCCGCCCCCTCACTGACGAGAGGCGGTAGGCTGGTGCGTGTGTGTGTGTGTGTGTGTGTGTCAGGGCAGACACCGCACCCTTCCTCACGCGATCATTCAAACAGTGAAGAACTATAACCAGTCATTCCCGCGGCATAACAGTACAATGTAGATATGTTGGTGATAACGAAGGAGAGAGAGAGAGAGAGAGAAGGGAAGGACGTCTTTGTGTGTGCAAGAGAGACAGTGGGAGGGAGTTGCCATGTAAGGGGCGGAGAGACACACACACACATCTCCCCTTTGTTATTATATCCCTTCCAGACGTCTCTCAACAACGGCATTGCTTGTCACTTCCCTCAGATTCCCTCTCATAGTGAAATCATGTGTCCTTGCCGTTACTCTATGCCCTAAAACACCTGGGTATAGGGTCAGTAATTGCCTCAATGTGGCAAGGCGAGTGGTGTGGGGCGTGCGAGCCGCTGGCTGCTAGCGGAGCTCCGCGTGCTTGACGACTTGCACGTCTTTTACTGGTGCGTGTAGAATGCGATTGTTATATGTTTTATGTTAGAAGTCAAACACACCTTACCCACTACCTCAAAGGCCCTGTAGGCAGTCGAGGCAGCAATATAGTACATGAGGAAAGAACAATGACTGTGTGTTACAGGTAGGCTGGTCGCTATGCAAGGAGGGCTCTCAGAACGCATCCGCGGTGGCTCACACCGCAACACTTCTGATCGAGTTAAGGAATCGTTAATAACATCACCCACAGAGGCCTAACATGCACGTTAATGGTCACAATGCACAATGTAACATGTGACTGAATAGGTGGCGAGGACGAGAACAACCAACGGTGCACCAAACATACTTTTAGAGCGAGTATAAGAACGAACCAGGGTGAGCGAAAGGCCGGATTTTACACAACCACCCCAGAAAAGTAGGAGTATGAAGTCCTATTGCCGAGCAGCGGGCCTTGGGTGGCCACAAGAGCAGGGAAGAAGGAAGAGGAAGACCTTTTTCCCATTGAAATTCCATGGTGACGGGAGACGGCGGAGCCGCTCCAGCGTGCGTTAAGCACCCTTCATTTCCCTGCTAGTACAGTACTGTGTTGCTTTCTTAACATATCATCTTGTTCAACGAATGATTACCAATGATTATAACGTTTGAGATGAAAAGCTAAGTACTTAATAGCTCTGTTCATGGGCGGGTTGTTATTATCGAGGTGGATGTCAGAGGCTTGTGTGTGCCTGTGTGTCTGTGTGTTGTGTAGGGACGGAGGGCGTCATCCTCCCGCCGTTCGTGCCCCTGGAGCAGAGAGAGAGGGAGGGAGGGAGGTGAGATAGCATTATCATTTCATATCTGTAAGTGACTATAATACTTTCATTCAGTGATATATTTTAATGAATATAACTTGCGGTTAACTTGTGAAACCCAGAGTGCCATATATACTTGTTACTGTGGTGAACCCTGGTACTTGTGTTCATTTTGTGTCGATGACTTGTAAGAAGGAGCGGATGTTTTTTTTCTCACTTTCTTTCTCCAACGGATGTTTTCTCTCTCTCTCTCTCTCTCTCTCTCTCTCTCTCTCTCTCTCTCTCTCTCTCTCTCTCTCTCTCTCTCTACTACAACAACAACTACTACTACTACTACTAGTACTACTACTATTATACTACCACAACAACAACTACTACTACTACTACTACCACAACAACTACTACTACTACCACAACAACAACTACTACTACTACTACCACAACAACAACTACTACTACTACTAGTAATACTACTACTATTATACTACCACAACAACTACTACTACTACTACCACAACAACTACTACTACTACTACTACTACTACTACTACTAGTACTACTACTATTATACTACCACAACAACTACTACTACTACTACTACTACCACAACAACTACTACTACTGCTACTACCACAACAACTACTACTACTACTACTACTACTATTACTACCACAACAACAACAACTACTACTACCACAACAACAACTACTACTACCACAACAACTACTACTACTACTACCACAACTACTACTACTACTACTACTACTACTACTACTACTTCATTGATTTGTGATTATATCTTTTCTTAACCCAATTTAGCCATAGAAACATTTCGGTCGAGGAGAAAAGAATAAAAAGCTACATATTAACTTTACTGTTCCATTAAATATCGTTCAAAATAGTAGACAGGAGTGATTCCAGACCTTTACATGTATTTTCAGAATGTTTCGTTTACCATTTCACTAATTTTTTCACTCACCACATAATATTTTTTTTTATTAAATGTGTAAAAAATATTGTCTATATTTTTTGTACTTTCTTTTCAAGCAACGAGGATACAGAGGAAGACAAGAGGTAAATAGTAGTAGTAGTAGTAGTAGTAGTAGTAGTAGTAATAGTAGTAGTAGTAGTGGTAGTAGTAGTAGTAGTAATAGTAATAGTAGTAGTAGTAGTAGTAGTGGTAGTAGTAGTAGTAGTAATAGTAATAGTAGAAGTAGTAGTAGTAGTAGTGGTAGTAGTAGTAGTAGTAGTAGTAGTAGTAGTAGTTTTTATTGTTGGTGTGGTAGTAGTAGTAGTAGTAGTAGTAGTAGTAGTAGTAGTAGTAATAGTAGTAGTAATAGTAGTAGTAGTAGTAGTAGTAGTAGTAGTAGTTTTGTTGTTGTTGTGGTAGTAGTAGTAGTAGTAGTAGTAGTAGTAGTAATAATAGTAGTAGTAGTAGTAGTTTTTGTTGTTGTGGTGGTGGTAATAGTAGTTGTAGTGGTAGTTATATTAGAAGCAGTAGTAATAGTGGTGGTTGTAGTAGTAATGGTAGCCTAGTTGTAGTAGTAATAGTGGTAGTAATAGTAGTACTTATTGTTGTGTGTGTGTGTGTGTGTGTGTGTGTGTGTGTGTGTGTGTGTGTGTATGAATTTTTTAAAAAGAATCACCAATCACATTTAAACAGTAATAATAATTCTAACTACTTTTAAAAACCACATTATTAGTTCTTGTGGTCAAGTGGCAACAGACGAAGCAGAGAGAGACAGAAGAACATAGAATTAATAACATAGGAATAACATAGGATAACATAGAACATAGGAACATAGGAAACATAGGAATAACATAGGAAGAACATAGGAATAACATAGGAACATAGAAATAACATAGGAATAACATAGGAATAACATAGAAATAACATAGGAACATAGGTATAACATAGGAATAACATAGGAATAACATAGGAAACATAGGAACATAGGAATAACATAGGCACATAGGAATAACATAGGAATAACATAGGAACATAGGAATAACATAGGAACATAGGAATAACATAGGAATAACATAGGAATAACATAGGAAGAACATAGGAAACATAGAAGAATAGAACATAGAATAACATAGAATCATAGGAATAACATAGAAATAACATAGGAACATAGGTATAACATAGGAATAACATAGAAATAACATAGGAACATAGTAATAACATAGGAATAACATATAAATAACATAGGAACATAGGAATAACATAGGAACATAGGAATAACATAGGAACATAGGAATAACAAAGGAACATAGGAATAACATAGGAACATAGGAATAACATAGGAACATTGGAATAACATAGGAACATAGGAATAACATAGGAATAGCATAGGAACATAGGAATAACATAGGAATAACATAGGAACATAGGAATAACATAGGAACATAGGAATAACATAGGAACATAGGACTAACATAGGAACATAGGAATACATAGGAACATAGGAATAACATAGGAACATAGGAATAACATAGAAATAACATAGGAACATAGTAATAACATAGGAATAACATAGGAACATAGGAATAACATAGGAACATAGGAATAACATAGGAACATAGAAATAACATAGGAATAACATAGAAATAACATAGGAACATAGTAATAACATAGGAATAACATAGGAACATAGGAATAACATAGGAACATTGGAATAACATAGGAGCATAGGAATAAGATAGGAATAACATAGGAACACAGTAATAACATAGGAACATAGGAATAACATAGGAACATAGGAATAACATAGGAACATAGGAATAACATAGGAACATAGGAATAACATAGGAACATAGGAATACAAGGAATAACATAGGAATAACATAGGAACATAGGAATAACATAGGAACATAGGAACAACATAGGAACATAGGAATAACATAGGAACATTGGAATAACATAGGAACATAGGAATAACATAGGAACATAGGAATAACATAGGAATAGCATAGGAACATTGGAATAACATAGGAACATAGGAACATAGGAACACAGGAATAACATAGGAACATAGGAATAGATACATAGGAAATACATAGCAGACAGAATAGCATAGGAACATAGGATACAGAAAACATAGGAATAACATAGGAACATAGGTATAACATAGGAATAACATAGGAATAACATAGGAATAACATAGGAACATAGTAATAACATAGGAATAACATAGGAATAACATAGGAACATAGGAATAACATAGGAACATAGGAATAACATAGAACATAGGAATAACATAGAATAGCATAGGAACAGGAATAACATAGAACATAGAATAGGAACAAGGAAAACATAGGAACATAGGAATACAGGAACCAGTGAATACCATAGGACTAGGAAAACAGAAAAAATAGGACACAGAATACATAGGACTAGGAATACAGGACACATAATAGTCATAAACTCGGACTACAGAATTAACATTGGAATAACATAGAACATCGGACATATAATAACATAGAACTAACTAGGACATAGGATAACTATAGGAACATAGAAAACATAGAATAACATAGGACTTAAATAGGAACATAGAAAAAACATAGGGAATTAACATAGTAACATAGTTCAACAGTTCATTATAAGCTCAAATGCTACGTAGGTTAAACATTATAGAAGGTAAAAAAGAAAAAAATAAAGGCAAGAAGATAGAACCCGGGTAGCCTTTGAGAGAGAGAAAAAGGAAAGTTAGGTCTGTCTTTCTCCTCTCTCTTCTCTCTCTCTCTCTCTCAACAAACTATCGAAAATGCTACAGTAGGTAAAAGAAGAGAGAGAGAGAGAGAGAGAGAGAGAGAGAGAGAGAGAGAGAGAGAGAGAGAGAGAGAGGAGTGAGTAGAGAGAGAGAGGAGAGAGGAGAGGGAGAAAGTAGATATGTAGTTCTTTCATTCTCTCTTTCTCTCAATACAACTAGAATGCTACTGCTTACACATTGAGAGAGAGAGAGAGAGAGAGAGAGAGAGAGAGAGAGAGAGAGAGAGAGAGAGAGAGAGAGAGAGAGGAGAGAGAGAGAAGAGAGAGAGAGAGAGAGAGAGTGAGAGGAAGCTAGAAAAACAGACAGAAATTGAAGTGTGTATGTTCTCTTCTCTTCGTACAATAACAAACGTTTATTATAATGGATGCGTGAGAGAGAGAGAGAGAGAGAGAGAGAGAGAGAGAGAGAGAGAGAGAGAGAGAGAGAGAGAAGACTGAGAGCGAATAGGGTGAGGGGTAAGAGAGAGAGAGAGGAGAGAGAGGAGGAGGGATGTACAGGTAGTTCTGACGTTCGAGTTCCCGTCTTAGTCGCACAACAATTAGATCGATCGCTCCTCTCCCTTTACAAACAACACACAACAGAAAGTAAGACGAGTAAAGAAGCAGATGATAGATAGATTTGAACAGAAATAAGATTAGCAAGAGAGAGAGAGAGAGAGTTAGAGGAGATGTAGAGAGAGAAGAGAGAAGTGTTAGTTTGTTTATTTATTCTCCCCCCCCAAAAAAATATTCAAGTGATATTTTTTTCTTCGTGACAATAACAAGGTAAGTTTTTATTGTTTTTATTTAAGTGTGTTTTTGTTTTTGCTTCGTTTGTTATAGTGTTTGAGAGAGAGAGAGAGAGAGAGAGAGAGAGAGAGAGAGAGAGAGAGAGAGAGAGAGAGAGAGAGAGAGAGAGAGAAGAGAGAGAGAGAGAGACTTCGACGACAGGTAGGCGGTAGCTGACCCTTCTTTAGTCCCGTTACTCTCTCTCTCTCTCTCTCTCTCTCTCTCTTTCACACACACACACACACACACACACACACACACACAGTTAAATCTCAAGCCTAAAAGAAAGCAAATGTATATCGCATAATATTTTGATCAGAAAAATATAACTTTTATGCATAAGAAAAAAAAGATTAAGAAATGTCTTAAATGTAAAATAAATCTGTTAAGAAAGCAAAAATAGTTGTATGTTGCATATAAACATGTGGGAATCTTAAATAGAGTTGATTAGCTTAAGTTAAAGATAAAAATAAGCTTTTAATAGTATTTGGTTAACCCCTTGAGGCCCAGAACGTAATTTTCATTGTAATTTGGGTACCATTAGACGATTTTTAGTGACTATAAGCAATGTTTTATAGCTATGATCTGTTTAGTATCCTTGTCCACTAACTAATTTGGTATATTACGTTATATTTCGTTATTTTATGGCTGACAACAGACGATTTTATATAGCAAAGGAAAGATCTGGGCGTGAAGGGGTTGATTGCTACACGGTAAGAGCAAAGTTTAGTTCACATTGACTATGAATTAAAACAAAATAATAGTGAATATGATTAAAAGAAATGTTTTCACCACAAATAAACAACAAAACAAATTTTACTCATGGTTATCAAATTGTCAGAAAATTGAATACAAGTGAATTTGATCTTTTCTTATGTCAACTGTTAAGGTTTTGATATGTTATTAACACACACGTAAATTACTGATAGATAATTACATACGAATATTATGAACTAGACTATTTCCTTACCATTTATAGATACAAGGCATTATTATTATTGTTATTGTTATTGTAATGAGGGAGGGGGGAGGTGGGGGTGGCTTTGACCTATATAACGGGGAGACACATGCTGGTGGGAAGGAAGGGAAGGGAGGGAGGGAAGGAAAAGGGGGGGAGAGAGAAGGAAGGAAGGGTGGTAGAGAAGGAAGGAAGGGTGGGAGGGAGGAGAAGGAAAGGGAGGGAGGGAAGGAAGGGAGAGAGGGAGAGAAGGAAGGAAGGGAGGAAGGGAGGGAGAGAAGGAAGGAAGGGAGGGAGAGAGGGAAGGAAGGAAGGAAAGGGAAGGAGAGAAGGAAGAGAAGGAGGGAGAGAAGGGAGGGAGAGAAGGAAGAAGGATGGAAGGGAGGGAGAGAAGGAAGGAAGGAAGGGAGGGAGGGAAGGAAGAGAAGAAAGGAAGGAGGGAGGGAGGGAGGAAGGGAGGGAGGGAGGGAGAGAAGGAAGGGAGGGAGGAAGGGTGTGGTGAAGATGTTTCCAGCCACGCCACCTCCATGAGCCACGCACTCGCCCCGTTATATGTGTGTGTGTGTGTGTGTGTACTGTGTGTGTGTGTGTCTGTGTGTGTTGTGTGTGCGCGTGTGTGTGTGTGTGCGTGCGTTTGTGTGTGAGACTGTGTGACTGTCTGTGTGTGTGTGTGTGCCGGTGTAATGTGTGTGCTGTGTGTGTGTGAGACTGTGTGTGACTGTCTGTGTGTGTGTGAGAGAGACTGTGTGTGTGTGTGTGTGTGTGTGACTGTGTGCTGTGTGTGACTGTCTGTGTGTGTGTAAGTACCGTTAAATGGTTGTTCGCTGTGCGCGTAACTACCAAGAACTTGTTATATTCTAATAGTTTAGAATCGAAATTTAC
>JACEEZ010000831.1:135785-150785 GCA_016584305.1 Chionoecetes opilio | reverse complement strand
AATATTCAAGGTAATGGTTATGGTATTTAAGGTTATGTAGCTATCTTATTTTCCTGTATTTTCTGTAGTCCATATTTAAGCAAGGCAATATTTAGGTAGAGTTAATTAATATTTTCCTGTATTTTCTGTAGCCTATATTTAAGCAAGGCAATATTTAGGTAGAGTTCATTCATATTTTCCTGTATTTTCTGTAGGTTATATATAAGCAAGGCAATATTTAGGTAGAGTTCATTCATATTTTCCTGTATTTTCTGTAGGCCATATTTAAGCAAGGCGTTATTTAGATAGAGTTCATTCATATTTTCCTGTATTTTCTGTAGGTCATATTTAAGCAAGGCAATATTTAGGTAGAGTTCATTCATATTTTCCTGTATTTTCTGTAGGTCATATTTAAGCAAGGCGTTATTTAGGTAGAGTTCATTCTTATTTTCCTGTATTTTCTGTAGGTCATATTTAAGCAAGGCAATATTTAGGTAGAGTTCATTCTTATTTTCCTGTATTTTCTGTAGGTCATATTTAAGCAAGGCAATATTTAGGTAGAGTTCATTGTATTTTCCTGTATTTTCTGTAGGTCATATTAAGCAAGCGTATGTAGTAGAGTTCATTCTTATTTTCCTGTATTTTCTGTAGGTCATATTTAAGCAAGGCGTTATTTAGGTAGAGTTCATTCTTATTTTCCTGTATTTTCTGTAGCCTATATTTAAGTAAGGCAATATTTAGGTAGAGTTCATTCTTATTTTCCTGTATTTTCTGTAGGTCATATTTAAGCAAGGCGTTATGTAGGTAGAGTTCATTCATATTTTCTTGTATTTTCTGTAGGTCATATTTAAGCAAGGCAATATTTAGATAGAGTTCATTCATATTTTCCTGTATTTTCTGTAGCCTATATTTAAGCAAGGCAATATTTAGGTAGAGTTCATTCATATTTTCCTGTATTTTCTGTAGGCCATATTTAAGTAAGGCAATATATAGGTAGAGTTCATTCTTATTTTCCTGTATTTTCTGTAGGTCATATTTAAGCAAGGCGTTATGTAGGTAGAGTTCATTCATATTTTCCTGTATTTTCTGTAGGCCATATTTAAGTAAGGAAATATTTAGGCAGGGTTCTGTAGCTAAGATGCCCCGAATTAATATCTTTCTGTAGTTAAGCAAGGCATTATTTAGGTAGGATTCTGTAGTTACTAATTGTACTAACCTAATTCTCTTCCCTTTCTGTAGCCTATATATAAGCAAGGCGTTATTTAGGCAAGGTTCTGTAGCTAAAATGCCACTAATTCATGTCTCACTGTATTTTCTGTAGTTAAGCAAGGCATTATTTAGGCAGGGTTCTGTAGTTAACATGCCACAAATACTACCTGTAACTTCTGTAGGTCATATTTCAGCAAGGGGTTATTTAGTTAGTGTTAATTCTTATCTTATCATCATCCTGTATTTTCTGTAGTTAAGCAAGGCATTATTTAGGCAGGGTTCTGTAGTTAACATGCCACAAATACTACCTGTAACTTCTGTAGGCCATATTTCAGCAAGGGGTTATTTAGTTAGTGTTAATTCATATCGTCTTCTTATCATCCTGTATTTTCTGTAGTTAAGCAAGGCATTATTTAGGCAGGATTCTGTAGTTACTAATTGTACTAACCTAATAAATACTCTTCCCTTTCTGTAGTGAAGGATTGCAAACTGAAGCCATTATGTGCAGGTACTAAATGGCACCTTGCAACCCGTTATTCACCCGTTATTCACCCGTTATTCACCCGTTATTTACCCGTTATTCATTACCCAACGGATGGGTCTTAAAAGGTCTTATAGATCGAGTAAATTTTTTTTTTTTTTTTTGACATTGACCGTTTATGAAAAGATTTTTTTTTATCATTATTTTTGAGCTCCGATTTATTGTCCAAGTTATTTGATTATTTATTTTATTATCTCTTCTTTATATTTTTCCTTATTGGTTAGTTTGTGGTTTATATATATATTTTTAATTAATACCCTTTTTTCTCCTCCTCGCCCCTCCTCCTCCTCCTCCATAAACTTTTGCATGATCAACTGTAGACGTCGACATTTTTCCCCAATCTACTCGACACTGTTTCCAATCTACTCGACACTGTTTCCAATCTACTCGACATTGTTTCCAATCTACTTGACACTGTTTCCAATCTACTCGACACTGTTTTCCAATCTACTCAACACTGTTTTCAATCTACTCAACACTGTTTCCAATCTACTCGACACTGTTTCCAATCTACTCGACACTGTTTCCAATCTACTCGACACTGTTTCCAATCGTGTTCGACTGTTACCTCTTTAGACAGTCACAACACACTACAAGTTAGGTCATGAAACCTACGCAGCAAACTATCTGAAAGCATCGGAATAAAATATCTGCTGGAAATTTAACGACAATTGGCCGATTTTTATCAATTTCTTATCGGGAGTAAAGTTACGTGTGTGTGTATGTGTAAATATGGGGGCATACGCTATGCTGCGCGTGGCCTCGGTGCTCATCTCTGTCGCATTAGCCTTTGAGCCTGTGGTGGTGAGGACCCATTACCCCGGGACACAGGGCTAGTGTGACACCCGGGTTACCACAGTTACCTTGCTCAGGTTTCCCCAGGGACCCATTTCTCAATCCCGAAAGAGAGGAAGAACACCTGGTTTGGGCTGGCCGCCGACTTGCCCTGGCCTGGATTCGAACCAGGGCCTGCAGATTCGTAGCTAGGCGCGCTAGCCACTACACCACGGAGGCGTGTATATGTGTGTGTATATGTGCACTGGCGGATTTAGGGGGAGCCACAGAGACACACACACACACACACACACACACACACACACACACACACACACACACACACACACGCACACACGCACACACACACACACATTTCCTGTTATCGATAAGGAATCCATGCCAACAATAAGCGAGCGTTCCTCCCTCTTTCGTTATTTTCTTCCATTCGTTTTTTTTATCCCTCTCTCTCCTCCTCGCCTGCCACACCAAGCCATGGACTGGTCGAAACTCCTGCGCATTTTAAACGAGACACAAGGCAAAGATGGTAGGGAGGAAGTCGATCACAAAAGTGGTGAGTTTGGGAGCTTTTCTCAGGCTATTAACCCCTTCACGCCCAGATCTTTCCCTTGCTATATAAAAAAAAAGGTATTATCGAGCCATAAAATTACGAAAAGTCACTGAATATACCAAATTAGTTAGTCGACAAGGATACCAAACGGGTCATAGCTATACAATATTGTTTATATGCACACTAAAAATCGTCTTATGGTACCCAATTAGTACAATGGAAAATTAGCTCTGGGTCTCAAGGGGTTGATATTTTTTTTTTTTTTTTTTTTGGGTCGCTAGCGTGTTGTGTCATTGCTTTTTGTTGCTTATTATCATTATCATTATTATTATCATGGCTTATCATTATTATTATTATTATTATTTGTCATTATTATCATTTTTCTTTTAAAGTAATGGAAATAAGATGGACATTTGGGTTACACGTCAAGTTATATGATCATTTTTCACCTCATTTTCGTATTATTTATGATAGTAATTTAATCTTGGCTTTTATTGCTATTATTATTATTATTATTGTTATTATTATTTTTATTATTATTATTATTATTATTATTATTATTATTATTATTATTGTTATTATTATTATTATTATTATTATTATTATTATTATTATTATTATTATTATTATTTTATTATTATTATTATTATTATTATTATATTATTATTATTATTATTTATTATTATTATTATTATTATTATTATTATTATATTATTATCATATCATTTCTCTCCCTTCTGCAACTTCCGGTAGGTCGATTTTCTTCTAACAACGAATAAAATAATCGAAAAAAATGAGAAAAATAACAAAATATTAACAATCGTCTAACTCGTCCACTCCATAAACCAATTAATAATAATAACAATAATAACAATAACAATAACAATAATAATAACAAGAATAACAATGCTGCAAATTAAAAAAATCCCTGAAAAATTACCAATGACGAATTTCTACATTTAAAAAAAAATATCTATCTACACATTAACTAAACTCAACATTGAATACAAGTCGACATTGCATGATAGATTATTTTGTAGTTATATTCGCAATCTTTTTAATTTTTGTATGTGCCTGTTTTGATTTTAGTAATGCTAGTGTTCGACCGTCAATAACACTATAGTCGCCACTGCACTAATGTCGCCAGGCGAATATTACTAATGTCAGCATCACTACAGAATTTTATGTGCCACGGAAGACATGTAGTGTGATGTACATAATATAAACTACTGTGCATGCCTCTTCTACTACTACTACTACTTTTACTACTACTACTACTACAACTACTACTAGAACTACTACTACTACTACTACTACTACTACTACTATGTATGTATGTGCCACTGAAGACAGGAACATAATATAAACTACTGTGCATGCCTCTTCAGTGGCACATACAATTCTGTAGTGAGGCTAAAATTCGTAATATATGGCACCTGGCGACATTAGTGCAGTGGCGACTATAGTGTTGTTGACGGTATAAATTTAACCTCTGTAGATCTGTAGATACATGAACGCTTAGCTACTGTAGAATTTTATTTAGGCCTATATTATTTTGTTTTGCTATTATGTATTATGTATTTTTTTTTTCGGCATGATTTTTTTTTCGATATTTGGGTTTAACTTTTTTTTTTTTTTTTTTTTTTTTTTTTTTTGCAATGTAAGTATGTCAATTTTTTTTATGTGCGTTGCTATAGTCGTATTATAATTGTATAGGTTTTTGTTGCATGTAGCTTTTTTTATACGTGTGTGTGTGTGTGTGTGTGTGTGTGTGTGTGTGTGTGTGTGTGGCCTATAGTCCTTAAGTTATGATATGCTATAATGACTATATTTCATTAACTAACCTCCTAACATCTATATCTAAATACCAATTATAAAAATCTACCTACTTCAAATCCAAACTTCTTTAAATATTGACTAGTAGTTTTTTGGCTTTCTAATTGTTGAGCTACTTTGAAATATGTATCTAAGTATCTATTTATATTTGTCTTCATTTCTCATCATCTTGTTACCATATATTCATCACACACACACAACACACACACACACTACACACACACACACACACACACACACACCACACACCACACACACACACCAACACACACACACACACACACCCCACACACACACACCCACACACACCCACACCACACACACACCCACACACACAGTTTCCTAGCAATTCACTTCAACACTTATAAAATCAAGTCACTTTTCCATTAACTAACAATGTTCAAATCACATCTTACGTATATATTAGCGAAAAATAACGCCCGATTCGATTCCTTATCAATATTAACTAAACCTATTTCTCTCGTCCAGTTTTCCAGCAGTTTACATCGACCCCTTCCCTGACGCCAGACGAGGATGCATTTAAGCACCTTGCGAGTATCTATTCCTTCAATCACGGAACTATGCATCTAGGCCTCCCGTGTAAGCCCGGTGCGCCCGCCTTCACCAACGGGACTACTAACGGAGCCGCCTGGTACCCGTTAACAGGTGAGATCTACTGTTTGTATCTGTTGTGAAATGATCATCCATGAAATGATCTAGCCTCCTTTCAAAGCTCCCTAATGACTCCGCACTAACTACCTGACTGACTGACTGACTGACTAAATGACTGACTGACTGACTGACTGACTGACTGACTGACTGACTGACTGACTGACTGACTGACTGACTGACTAAATGACTGACTAAATGACTGACTAAATGATTGACTGATTGACTGACTGACTGACTGACTGACTGATTGACTGACTGACTGACTGACTGGCTAATTTCATCAAACATAAATTTCTGACTCAGGTAATTAACAGTATTCTGAGAACCACACAGCATCTTTTGACTGATTGACTGAACTGACTGAACTGACTGATTGACTGAACTGACTGATTGACTGAACTGACTGATTGACTGAACTGAGTGATTGACTGAACTGACTGAACTGACTGACACCCTAACTTGGCACCTGTGGCTGGCACTTGCCTGGACCCTGGCATCTCCTTGGCACTCTTGACTACGTTATCGATTTTATCATCTTAAGAATTTCCTTTGATCTGTCATTCCTCCTCCTCCTCCTCCTCCTCTTCCTCTTCCTCTCCTCTTCCTCCTCCTCTTTCTCTTCCTCTTCCTCTTCCTCCTCCTCTTCCTCCTCCTCCTCCTCCTCCTCCTCCTCCTCCTCCTCCTCTTCCTCCTCTCTATGTGAATACCCCTTTAATATGCAAGGAAATTACCTACTTCCTTCCCCCCCCTCCCTCTCTCTCTCTCTCTCTCTCTCTCTCTCTCTCTCTCTCTCTCTCTCTCTCTCTCTCTCTCTCTCTCTCTCTCTCTCTCTCTCTCTCTCTCTCTCTCTCTCTCTCTCTCTCTCTCTCTCTCTCTCTCTCTCTCTCTCTCTCTCTCTCTCTCTCTCTCTCTCTCTCTCGTTCCTGGTCTAACTGCTAACATATATATCTGTTAATCCATATCATGCAACTTTCATGGATGGGGATGAAAGGCGCATGTACATAATATTAAGTAATAGTAGGTCTCGCGGCCTCTTGTAGCTTCCTTATGTTCTTATGTTCTTAATTAACTCTCTTGATCTCTCAGGTGGGATGCAGGATTATAATTACGTCTGGCACGGCTGTATGGACACCACGATCGAGATGTCTTGCTGCAAATACCCGATGGCCAAACAGTTGCCCAAGTTCTGGCAGGATAATCAAGAGGTTCGTTAATACTCTCTCTCTCTCCTCTCTCCTCTCTCTCTTCTCTCTTCTCTCTCTTCTTCTCCTCTCCCTCTCTCCTCTCTCATTTCATACGTCTCCCTCCTCTCTCTCGTCCTCGCGTCTTCTCTCTCTCTCTCTCTCTCTCTCTCTCTCTCTCTTCTCTCTCTCTCTCTCTCATCGCTTAATTTTATCTTCTTTTGTTTGTTTTAACTCCTACGTTTTTTTTTTAGTTTCCTCTCTCTCTGTTCTGTTTCTATTTTCATTTAGGGCGCTTACTCTCTCTCTCTCTCTCTCTCTCTCTCTCTCTCTCTCTCTCTCTCTCTCTCTCTCTCTCTCTCTCTCTCTCTCTCTCTCTCTCTCTCGCACGTCATGAATATTAAGTACTCAGGTATACAGTAAATAACTAGAGTGATTTTGCTGTGCTATTAATTCTTATGGTATTATTTCCTGTGCCATTAATTCTTATGGTATTATTTCCTGTGCCATTAATTCTTATGGTATTATTTCCTGTGCCATTAATTCTTATGGTATTATTTCCTGTGCCATTAATTCTTATGGTATTATTTCCTGTGCCATTAATTCTTATGGTATTATTTCCTCATGATTTCTTGTGCCATTTTTTCATGTGCCATTTTTTCTGTGCCATTTTTTCCTGTGCCTTTTTTTCCTGTGCCATTTTTTCCTATGCCATTTTTTCCTGTGCCATTTTTTCCTGTGTCATTTTTTCATGTGCCATTTTTTCCGGTGTCATTTTTTCTTGTGCCATTTTTTCCTGTGTCATTTTTTCCAGTGCCATTTTTTCCTATGCCATTTTTTCCTATGTCATTTTTTCCTGTGTCATTTTTTCCTGTGTCATTTTTCCTGTGTCATTTTTATCTGTATGCCTTCGAGTGAAAATATAATTATGATTCTTATTACTGTTATCATTATTATTATCATCATTATTATCATCATTATTATCATTATCATCATCACAGGCGCTGGTCCGCTACATGGGCGAGGTGCACCGTGGGGTTCGGGGCTTCGTGGTGGATACGGAGATGCGCCCCGTGGAAGGCGCCTCCATCAAGGTGAAGAGCCGAGACGTGGGCTTCCAGACTACCAAGTATGGGGAGTACTGGCGGATCTTGCTGCCCGGACACTACAGCTTGGAGGTGAGGGACTTTCTTTACCGTAGATAACACTATAGTCGCCAGTCATTTGCCACTGCACTAATGTCGCCAGGTACAATATATTACGAATTTCAGCATCACTACAGCCTTGTATGTGCCACTGAAGACATGTAGTGTGATGTACATGATATAAACTACTGTGCATGTCTCTTCAGTGGCACATGAAAGTCTGTAGTGATGCTAAAATTCGTATTATATTGTACCTGGCGACATTAGTGCAGTGGCGAGTGACTGGTGACTATAGTGTTATCTACGGTAGTAATACAGCAATAGTGCATATATTTATTTATGTATATTTTTTCGTTTTTTTATATATATTCAGTTTATTTATGTATATTTTATCGTTTTTTTATATATGTTAAGTTTATTTATGTATATTTTTTTAGTTTTTTTATATATATTCAGTTTATTTATGTATATTTTCTTTTCTTTTTATACATACTCAGTTTATTGACGTGATTTTTTTTTGCCCTTGGCCAGTCCTGTGTGATGTAAAAAAAAATAGAGTAAAAATCTAGTATTATTCAATATAATCGGGTGGTTAGCGCGCTGTGGTCTGTAAAGGGACGTAAGCCTTGGGTAAACAAACACACACGCGCGGAGAGGAAAGGTAAACATGGGAAAAGTTACGATCCAGCTTTCCGGTTCTACTACTCCACGCAGATATTAACCCTCTTTATAGTGGCATATTTTGTGTGTATTATATATTATTTTCTTGATTTTACCGCTTCTACTGCTACTACTACTATTACTACTACCACTAAAATTACTATTACTACTTCTACTACTACTATTACTATAGATATACGCCGTCTATACAGTATATTGGAATATTTTGTGTGTATTTAGTGTTTATTTTCTTGATTTTACTACTGCTTCTACTACTACTACTACTACTACTACTACTACTACTACTACTACTACTACTACTACTACTACTACTACAGGTATACGCCAGCTATATCTATTTATTGGAATATTTAGTATATATTTATATATTATTTTCTTGGTGATTAATCTAGTAATCTATTAAGTAATGATTAATCTAGCAATGCCTAGCATATGTTATGTCTTGTAGTAAGTTTTGTCTAATTTGTGATTTTTAAGGAATATCTGGAAGTATCATGTCATTGTGAATTGGCTGAAATAGGGACTTCTAATCATTGTAACTGAAAACTGACTCCAGATTCGTGTTCAGCATGCCCGAAAACTGTTAGGAACAAATATTCAAGCAAATCTATTATTCAAAAAATATTGCACATTTTACAAGGTGTTTTCTCTCCTTTCCCCCTTCCTCTCTTTCTTCCCTCCCTTCTCCTTCCTTCCTTCCTTTCTTCTTTCCTTCCTTCCTTCCTTCCCTCTCTTCTTTCCTTCCTTCCTTCCTTCCTTCCTTCCTTCGAAATCTCATTATTTATACTATGTACTTTTTCTCATATTTTTTTTTTTTCTTCCTAGTTTTGTCCCTCTAATAACGTAACCTTTATAATTTCTAACACTATTTCATGGTTGTCTAAATGACCTGCACACTTTCATCGCGTTTCTGTGACATAAATTTTTTGGTGGATTTACGGGCCCCCCAAAATTACCAGATTTGTTGACTAAAACGTTTTTTGCCATTTTACTGCCTAACTATTAGTCTTTGGGGGACAATGTATATAGGCAAAGTTAGGCTTGACAAGTTCTATCCGATGGTATCCTCAGTATTCCATTAACTCTTATATTTACTGAGAAAATAGATGTTTTGTGAAAATAACGTTTTTTTTTCTTTTCTCGATTACTATACTTCTGAATTGATTCTGGTATAGCTCATAAGAAAGGTCTTCGCTTCCTCTATCTTTAGTACTATGCATATCTTAGCTGCGCCTCATAGTTTTTGAGTAATAATACAAAACATGATTTCTTGAAAACATCCAAGGCATACCCCTTCCAAAATTTGCAATATTTTTTGAAAAATAGATTTACTTGAAAATTAGTTCCTAGCAGTTATCGGGCATGCTGAACACGAATCTGGAGTCAGTTTTCAGCTACAATGATTAGAAGTCCCTATTTCAGCCAATTCACAATGACATGATACTTCCAGATATTCCTTAAAAATCACAAATTAGACAAAACTTACTACAAGACACAAAAATATGATAGGCATTGCTAGATTAATCATTACTTCAATAATGAGAGAGAGAGAGAGAGAGAGAGAGAGAGAGAGAGAGAGAGAGAGAGAGAGAGAGAGAGAGAGAGAGAGAGAGAGAGAGAGAGAGAGAGAGAGAGAGAGAGAGGAGTGTACTACTACTACTACTACTACTACTACTACCACTTCTACTCTAGGTGTACGCCAATGGCTATGACCCCGCTGTGGAGGATTTCTTAGTGGTGGATACGAACCCAACCCTTCTCAACATCACTCTCTATCGCGCCTCGGTAAGTTATCATAATAATAATGATAATAATAATATTAATAATAATCAATAATGATAATACTACTACTAATAAGGAATCTTTAGCTTGCGTCCAGCATTCATAACTTACTCACTCTTGCCAGACTCACCCTTACTAAGCCTGTATATATTGTAGCCTGTAGATAATGTAGCTTGTAGATAATAAATACTATAAAATAACTGTAAAATTGACTAAAATAACACTAAATAACTATAAAATAACTGTAAAAATACTAAATGTCGCCTAGCTAATCAGCGTGCGAGTGTGTGTGCGACCAGCGGAGCGCGAGGCTTTCTCTTTGAAGGTGAAGTTTCCAAGTGTAGACTAGACACCAACATTGATCAGAAATTGACAGCTCTGGCGGCCGAGGTGTGACGGGGTGACATATACATACATACATACATACAGGCCAGCATACATCGACATACATACGTGCACTCGCGGCCGCTAAAGCTTACAGAATAGTTGTCATGCTCCAGTTGTATTGCGAAATGCGTTTATTTTTTTTTTTTTTTTTTTATGTTGAAGCCTAGAATGTTAGAAGCCTTGTTAGACTATTGATATTTTATAGAATATTTGTTACGTTGTTCTTTTTCATGCTTGGGATAGATTGAAAGACGACGTTATAATACTTACTCCTGTACTTGCTTCTTTTATATAGACTCATTTTCTGTCATTAAAATTAACCCTTGAGATCCAGAACGTAATTTCCATTGTAATTTGGGTACCATTAGACGATTTTTAGTGCATATAAGCAATATTATATAGATATGACCTGTTTAGTATCCTTGTCGACTAACTAATTTGGTATATTCAGTTAGTTTTCGTAATTTTATGGCTCGACAACATATGATTTTTTATAGCAAAGGAAAGATCGGGGCGTGAAGGGGTTGAGTAGAGCGAGGGATGTAATGACTTGTAGTTACTTATATTTCTGTGGTAAAATGTTTTGTTTTGTCCTATACACGTACAAGCTCATCTTTAAATCGTTATAATTAGGAAAACTTCTCGCCGCCACCGCTAGTCTAGGAGAGAGAGAGAGAGAGAGAGAGAGAGAGAGAGAGAGAGAGAGAGAGAGAGAGAGAGAGAGATAATACGAACACATTTTTGTCATTGAAAAAAACACACACTCGTTTTCCTGTAGAACGACGCGTTTACAACAACAAACTATTTTTCCTCTTCGCGACACCGCCACGACAATATATTTTTTTTCTCTCTACGCGATACCACCACGACAGCCTTTATTTTTGTTCTCTCTCTCTCTCTCTCTCTCTCTCTCTCTCTCTCTCTCTCCTTCTCTCTCTCTCTTCTTCTCTCTCTCTCTCTCTCTCTCTCTCTTCACGACATTTCTGCACACGACACGTCAAGTCAAGTGACGCTATCGACCTATAAACACTATTTTTTCTCCCTCCTCTTCATTGACAACTTCTTTCCCCGCCGGAATTACACGTCGCCTCGCTAACCACGCCGCGTTTGAGAAGTCACTCCAACCTTGGCAAAAATAATACGCGTGGTTATTTATTTTGGGTGTTGCAACGATACCATGATAGTACACCACTGCTAGACTATCACCACCACCACCACCACCGTCCCCTATCACAATCAACAGCTACTATTACTACTACTACTATTACTACTACTATTACTATTATTATTATTACTACTACTACTACTACTACTACTACTACACCGCGATAGTAGCCTACACCACTGCTAGACTATTTACTACCACTACCACCACCGTCACCTATCACAATAACAACAGCTACTATACTACTACTACTACTACTATACTATTACTACTACACCGCGATAGTACACCAATAATCACAACTATTAACACTAGGACGCACAGGGCCGTTTCTTACCATATGTGAACTACGCGGTTGTCTAGAGGCCCCTGAACCCACCAAGGGGCCCCTGAACCCACCCACCAAGGGGCCCCCAAGCTCCCATTTTTTTTTTTTTTAGTATCTAGTCTCTTTTCCTCTTAAAGTGCACCAGATTGATGCATTTAAATATTAAAGGCGTGCCCCCGGACCACCTTAGAGGGCTTGGAAATTTGGAATCCCCCCCACCATAGCTCTACAAAATAGGGCCCCCAACAGCATTTCGCATAGAGCCCCAAAAAGCAAAGTAGATAGAAGAGTCTACCTTGCCCCTAAAAGTAGCTATAGAAAGGATACTGTGGCCGCGATAGTATAGGCCCCGGTAAACCTTGCTAGTATGTCTAAGGGGAGAAACTGTAGCCTACGTGGTTCACCAATACGAGGGTAAAGCTTATCTTATCTCCCTCCTTTCCCCTCCCCTCCCTTCCTCTCTCTGCCCTCCCCTCTCTTCCCCTCCCCACCTTCCCCTCCCTCCCCTTCCCCTCCCCTCCCCTTCCCCTCCCCTCCCCTCCCCTCCCCCTCCCCTCCCTTCCCCTCTCTGCCGCCAGCCCGAGCCAGACGCCCTGCCCAGCGGACCCAACAACCACCACACGCCGCCGCATTCCCCGCCACCCTCCGCTGCGGTAGGACTCTTGTGCTTTCCCTACCGTACTACATAACACTATAGTCGCTAGTCACTCGCCACTGCACTAATGTCGCCAGGTGCCATATATTACGCATTTTAGCATCACTACAGACTTTTATGTGCCACTGAAGACATGTAGTGTGATGTATATATAATATAAACTACTGTGCATGCGTCTTCAGTGGCACGTAAAGTCTGTAGTGATGCTAAAATGCACAATATATAGTGCCTGGCGACATTAATGCAGTGGCGAGTGACTGGCGACTATAGTGTTATCTACGGTAGGGACTGTCTATCCTGTAGTAATAATAATAATATTTAATAATAGTATTTTCTTCGTTCTATCTATCTTAAAAGTCTCCTGTTTCATTATTATTATTATTATTATTATTATTTATTATTATTATTATTATTATTATTATATTATTATTATTTCCTTCGTTTTATCGATCTTAAAAGTCTCCTGCTTCTTCCTTTCCTTATTTCTACCTTTTCTTATTTTTCTATTCAGTTGAGTGGACGTAAATCTTTCCCAATAGGATCTTCCCTGAGTCAGCGATCAGCGGATTGAGGCGAGAAAGGAATTGCAGCTGGATTATATAGCAGCTGTGTTGAGGTTGTTGTGGCAGCTGTGTTAGGGTCGTTGTGGCAGCTGTGTTGAGGTTGAGTAGCAGTTGGGTTAGGGTTGTTGTGGCAGCTGTGTTGAGGTTGAGTAGCAGTTGTGTTAGGGTTGTTGTCGCAGCTGTTGTGTGGCAGTTGTGTTGGGGTTGTGTAGCAGCTGTTGTGTGGCAGCTGTGTTAGGGTTGTGTAGCAGCTGTTGTGTGGCAGCTGTGTTAGGGTTGTATAGCAGCTGTTGTGTGGCAGTTGTGTTAGGGTTATAAGCTTGTTCATTTTTAGTTGATGACTGTTGTTCAGTGTGGTTAGGAAAGTTGCAGTGGAGCAGCTGTTGTGTGGAGTGTGTTGTGGGTGTTTTAGGTCGTTGTGGCAGCTGTGTTGAGGGTTGTATAGCATGTTGGGTTGGTTGTTGTGGCAGCTGTGTGAGTTGAGTAGCAGTTTGTGTTAGGGTTTGTTGTCGCAGCTGTGTTGGTGGGCAGTTGTGTTGGGGTTGTGTAGCAGCTGTTGTGTGGCAGCTGTGTTAGGGTTGTGTAGCAGCTGTTGTGTGGCAGCTGTGTTAGGGTTGTGTAGCAGTTGTGTTAGGGTTGAGTAGCAGCTGTGTTGAGGTTGAGCAGCAGTTGTGTTGGAGTTGTGTAGTAGTTGTGTTAAGGTTGAGTAGCAGCTGTGTTGAGGTTGAGTAGCAGCTGTTGTGTGGCAGTTGTGTTAAGGTTGTGTAGCAGCTGGAGAACGACGTATCCTCTTTATAACTTCTTCTTCTTTTTTTCTTTTTTATGCGTGCAGCTGATTGAAGTGCCGCTGCCTCGCCTCAAACCGCTGGCCGCTGCATGAACTTTTTTTTTTTTTTTTTTTTTTTTTTTTTTTTTTTTTTTTTGACTGGTCTGTTTCTTCATCATTCCTTGAGATATTTTTTTTTCCTTTTTTTCTGGTGACTTTTCATTATTATTAACAAAACTTTCATTTTCTTCTTACTTATTTTCACTACTTACTTACTACTACTTAACTTACTTTAATTATTAGTGTGTATATCATCGCATTTACCTTTTAAGTTATTGAATGCAAAACTTACTTATATTTAATTACCAAGTACTCGCATGTCTTTTACTAGTATTCAATATCACCAGGAAGCCATTTAATACTTTTCCTGCATGTAACTATAGTCTATTTTATTTATTATGGGTCAAAATGTAGTAAGAAGCCACGCCCCCTGCCTCCCCTTCTATTCTACGGGGCAGGTGATTGGTGCACTCCTCGTATCATCACTACCATCACAATATCTTCACTACTTAACAGCGCGTGACCACTGGACACAGCAATCTTCACTACAGAGGGTGACAAAATCAAAAATCCCTTTCTAGTGAAGATTGCTCTGTCCAGTGGTCACGCCGCTGTTAAGTAGTGAAGATATTGTGATTGGTAGTGATGATACGAGGAATGCTCCAATCAGCTGCCCCGTAGCATAGAAGGGGAGGCAGGGGGCGT
>JACEEZ010000831.1:120785-130785 GCA_016584305.1 Chionoecetes opilio | reverse complement strand
ATAGCCAAGGAAAGATCTGGGTGTGAAGGGGTTAACTACCTCGCTTCTCTCTCTCTCCTCCAATCTCCCCTTAACTTAAAATGATAACTTTTAGGTGTAACAAAATGATAACTTTTAGATGTAATATTAACGTCACGTGACCAATTGTTGTTATCTCTTGAAGGAATAGTGATATTTTACCTTTAAAGATTATAATTGTTACTCCTGACTGTACATAGCTGTCATGGACTATGTTGTGAGGACCTTATTGTTATCCCTAGAAGAAAATATGTATAGATTGTGTAAAGGATTGTTCGATTGATAGATTGTTCGTAACGGGAGAGATAATTTTTTGAGAGAAAGTTCTTAATAGTGTTAATTGTTATCCTTACATGGCTCACTGTTATTCATGTCCTTGATGCTCTATAGACGACTTGAACTCATCTTTTTATAGATTCCAATACCATTTAAGAACTTCAACATTTAATCAAAAGGTTCCAATTCTCATTTGACATCAGAAATTCAGATCCATTTGAAAGACATTTTTTTTATAAAGACAATTTGAACCCTTTTTAAAGATTTCAGTACCTTTTAAGAACTTCAACATTTAATCAAAAGGTTCCAAATTTTTTTTAAGTCAGAAATTCAGATTAATTTTAAATATAATCCGACTCTCCTATTGAATCAAACCTACATATCCCTTCCATGAGTTATAATTCCATGAGAAAAACATTGGCGTGGTTAAAGTTATAATTCAGATGATATGTAAATAAGTTTCCTTTCCTACAACACCTATATTATTATTTATTATATTATTATTATTATTCATCATTACATAGAAGCCATGACACAGGACTAGATTGTCATGTGTCAAAAACCCATCATACGGAGAGAACCATTGTGACATTATCTCTCCTGTAACAAAAATGAGTTTTAGAACATAAGAAAATAAGGAAGCTACAAGAGGCCGCGAGACCTACACGTGGTAGTTCCTGTTTTCACAAGAGGTGTTACAAAGCATGTCACTTATAATTTAGTTACTGGGAAATAGAGGCACATATATATAGTCAATGATACAGCACGTGTCATTAAATTGCAATCTAAGCATATTTGATCCTCAGGTCACCTATAGAAATATTAGATTAGCTCGCTGGTTAACAAAGATATGAAGAAAAAAACCTTTACCGTAGATAACACTATAGTCGCCAGTCACTCGCCACTGCACTAATGTCGCCAGGCACAACATATTACGAATTTTAGCATCACTACAGACTTTTGATGTGCCACTGAAGAGACATGCACTGTAGTTTATATTATATACATCACACTACATGTCTCTTCAGTGGCACATAAAAGTCTGTAGGGATGCTAAAATTCGTAATATATTGTGCCTGGCGACATTAGTGCAGTGGCAAGTGACTGGCGACTATAGTGTTACGTACGGTAGAGCTCCTGTAGTGAAAAAGATGATACTTACATTGTTACTTACATATCACTTAGGAGAAACGAAAAACCCGTGATTCTCTTCTTCTTAACCTGACGGACAGACTGTTGCTCGCTAAACCCTCTTGCTATTATAAGAACAGAAGGAAGCTACAAGAGGCCGCCGTGGTAGTTCCTGTTACTTAATACTACCTACATCCACTTATCATATTTATGTCTTTATTAACTATATTGTCATCAGATTACGAGGCCCTTGTTTATAGACTATACAAAGGCTGGATTTGCTTGATCTTGGAGGACTTTTAACATTTTTTTCGATGTTGCAATTGGCTACGGTAGTTTGTGAATAAAGATTGTGCAATATTTCAGATAAAATTTTACAAGTAATGTATTTTGCCTGTCATGAGCGTGCAAGTCAGGTTTTATATCCGTTTTAACCCTTGAGGCCCACAACGTAATTTCCATTGTAATTTAGATATCATTAGACAATTTTAATGAATATAAGCAATATTTTAATAGATATGACATGTTTCGTATCCTTGTCCACTATAGTTCATTTGGTAGATTAAGTTACTTTTCGTAATTTCATGGCTAACAACAGATGATTTTATATAGCAAAGGAAAGATCTGGCGTGAAGGGGTTAAAAGTTAAGCTGAAGAGAGTTAATAAGGGGAACATATATATAGTACTTAGTGTAGAGGCATTAAGAGTACAATATTAGTGAAGTAACATTCACTAATACTCTATAGGTAGCATTGGTTTCCTATTCTAATTTTTTTATTAGGGTCAAAATGCAGTAAGGAAGCCACGCCCCCTGCCTCCCCTTCTATGCTACGTGAGCTGATTGGTGCATTCCTCGTATCATCACTACCAATCACAATATCTTCACTACTTAACAGCGCGTGACCACTGGACAGAACAATCTTTACTACAAAGGGATATTTGCTTTTGTCACCCTCTGTAGTGAAGATTGCTCTGTCCAGTGGTCACGCCGCTGTTAAGTAGTGAAGATATTGTGATTGGTAGTGATGATACGAGGAATGCACCAATCAGTTCCCACGTAGAATAGAAGGGGAGGCAGGGGGCGTGGCTTCCTTACTGCATTTTGACCCTAATAAAAAAATTAGACTATAGCTTAGTCTTCGATCCTGCATACACCATCACAGCCTTTCTCGAGTGCACTTTAACCTTTATTTACACCGGTGATAAAATATAAAGGGATTATAATAGCTACATATTCCCTCCAGAGTGTGCAGGGCCAATTAACCACCTGAGCCCTCGAGGAAAAACCATGATAATAGCCTACAGGCGCTATAGGCTACAACGTAAACAGAAATATTGATACAGTATTAATAGCAATGATAAGATATGGAAACAAAGTACTTGCCATGCCTTGATTTAAGTGAATCGCTGTTTTTTTGGACAAATGTGTTTTTATTTGAGATTTGAGTGCGATTTGTATTGGTTTTTTTAGATTTTTTTTCTTCTTTTCAATAGGAAGTGGTCTGATCTAGAGGAAGTTATAGTTGTTTTAATGGAAGTTATAATTGTTTTAATGGAAGTTATAATTGTTTTAATGGAAGTTATAATTGTTTTAATGGAAGTTATAATTGTTTTAATGGAAGTTATAATTGTTTTAATGGAAGTTATAATTGTTTTAATGGAAGTTATAATTGTTTTAATGGAAGTTATAATTGTTTTAATGGAAGTTATAGTTTTCATGGAAGTTATAGTTGTTTTAATGGAAGTTATAATTGTTTTAATGGAAGTTATAGTTGTTTTAATGGAAGTTATAGTTCTTTAATGGAAGTTATAATTGTTTTAATGGAAGTTATAATTGTTTTAATGGAAGTTATAATTGTTTTAATGGAAGTTATAGTTTTAATGGAAGTTATAGTTGTTTTAATGGAAGTTATAGTTGTTTTAATGGAAGTTATCAATTTCATGGAAGTTATAGTTGTTTTAATGGAAGTTATAGTTGTTTTAATGGAAGTTATAGTTGTTTTAATGGAAGTTATAGTTGTTTTAATGGAAGTTATAGTTGTTTTAATGGAAGTTATCAATTTCATGGAAGTTATAGTTGTTTTAATGGAAGTTATAGTTGTTTTAATGGAAGTTATAGTTGTTTTAATGGAAGTTATAGTTGTTTTAATGGAAGTTATAGCTGTTTTAATGAAAGTTATAATAGTTTTAATGGAAGTTATAGTTGTTTTAATGGAAGTTATAGTTGTTTTAATAGAAGTTATAATTGTTTTAATGAAAGTTATAATAGTTTTAATGGAAGTTATAGTTGTTTTAATGGAAGTTATAGTTGTTTTAATGGAAGTTATAGTTGTTTTAATGGAAGTTATCAATTTTAATGGAAGTTATAGTTGTTTTAATGGAAGTTATAGTTGTTTTAATGGAAGTTATAGTTGTTTTAATGGAAGTTATAGTTGTTTTAATGGAAGTTATAGTTGTTTTAATGGAAGTTATCAATTTTAATGGAAGTTATAGTTGTTTTAATGGAAGTTATAGTTGTTTTTAATGGAAGTTATATTTTATGGTTGTTTTAATGGAAGTTATGTTGTTTTAAGTTTAGTTGTTTTAATGGAAGTTATAGTTGTTTTGAATGGAAGTTATAGTTGTTTTAATGGAAGTTATAGTGTTTATGAAGTTATTTTAATAGTTATAGTTGTTTTGAATCTGTGAAGGAGGAAGTATATTTTAAGATTAAATATAAATGCGTTTTTAGTAGACTACACAATATTTTAGAGCACGCAGCAATATTAGGTACTAGATAGCGACTTCCATTGACTATTAGAACTGTTAGCTAATAGTTAAGGGTAATATTCTCCTGTTATTTTTTATTTATCCATGATCTTATATGCTACTAGTCTACTGCTTTCCATCAGTGCTTTTTACATTGGTTAGAAGACAGGACAAGCTCACTGAAGCACGTTTAAACTATACTGACAGCAAGCCCGTTTTGTTAACCAGCTGGTTGGAAGAAAACTTGATTTATGTGGCGAAGGAGATTAAAACATTTCTGTATGGTGCCCAGCCTACAGTATGAAGAAGAAAGTGTAGCTACACACTTACTTAAGGAAAGAGCTATGTGGGTATTTGTTGTTTGGGGAAAGAATATACCTGTTATTTATGTGGGCGAAGGGACTTAAACATTTTCTTATGATGCCCAGCCTACGTAATGAAAGAAAGAAAAGTGTGGGCACACAACTTACTTAGAGGAGAAAGAGGCTTATGTGGAAGGTTTGTGTTCTGGGGAAAAGAAATAACCTGTGATTTATGTGGGGCGGAAAAGGAGGACTTAAAACATTTTCTGTTATGGTGCCCAGCCTACAGTAATGAAAGAAAGAAAAGTGTGAGGCTACAACAACCTTACTTAGAGGAGGAAGAGGCTATAGTGGGGGAGTATTTGTTCGGAGAGGGGAATGTGGAAGAAGCAAAAAGAACAATCAACAGTTTTTGGATGACCAGAGAAAATAAGAAGAAAGAAAAAGAAAGAAACTAATAAGATAGAATAAGAGAAGAAAACAAATTAAAGACCCAGACAGCAAGAAGACACACGTCAGGGAGTGCCGTTGAAAAAGGCCTGACTCCCGACCCACAACTGAACTGAACTGAACTGTCCAAACATGCTTAAACACGCATTTTTTATGTTCATACTTTGGTGTGTTTCCGACATGATGTTTATTGAAGATTTGATGAAACTGTGATTCCTGTATTATATTCCTTAGTGTTCCTGTGTGTGTGTTATTCACCCATGGTCTTGTCCACGCGAGCTGACTCGCGATCGCCAGTGTTCACCCTCTCAGTGCGAGCTTGGAGCTCATTATTACCGATCTTTGGGCAATGCTGGGACCTCACACACCACACACCCCCATTTGTGCGTGTGTGTGTGTGTGTGTGTGTGTAATGTTTTCCCGTAATGCACGTACGTATGTATTTATAACTAATACAAAATGGCTTGCCTTTGAGGGTTATTTGATGGTTTAAAAGAGACTGAGTGACTGTATTGCGGCAGAGTGCAAGGTATTCATCAGAGGAAGAAAAACAGTATTTCTTAACACATATAATATCCTTATTAATTATTGTTGTAGCCACTGACCAATGCTGACCAATATATTTTTACTCTAAGATGTCCCTGTTTGGTATGTAAATATGTTATTGAAATAGATCATCAACACCAAATGGTTCCCTTCACTCCATTCCATTCATGCCTTGCCCTGTATTAGACCACGAGGCGGATGCTGAGAGAGAGAGAGAGAGAGAGAGAGAGAGAGAGAGATGAACCAAGTATCCCATATGTGGGTTACTTATTAACTAATACGCCACATTCAAACGGTTACCACGTACGGGCCATTGCTCTGGCGCCCTCCCCATGCAGGCACTCTTTAGTCTTTACCCACAATTCCCTCCTCTCGCCCTCTCCTCACCGTTGCGTTTTGCGATTACGGCACACTAGTTACCACGACAAGGTAAGAAACTGCCTTCTAACGGGAACCCTACTTGGTTCTCTTCCAGCAGCGCAGTGTGTAAGGGAAAAGGCAGATTGTGTTACTTTCATCCCTACACATGATAGGATAAGTCCATGACAACTGACACACTGTCATTATAAGCGCCAGCTGGCACAGGGCATAACAGAATAGAGGAGGAACAGGAATTCCTCTTTTCTTTTGAGGGTGATAGCTATGTAGAGTTCTCGAGTTCAGCTTCTTTTGAGTCATTATATGTGTTACTAAATATACCTATATATATATATATATATTTTTTTTTTTTTTTTTTGAAATAAATTAACATGGAATTTTGTCATGATTGGATATATTATATATTTTGGTGAAAAGAGAATTTTTTTTTATATGTAGAATGCTGAATTCCATGATGTATATACTTATCTACTGACTATATTATTTTAGCTAAGGTTGTACGATAATCTAACCGAAAATACGATACTTTTGGTGGCTCGGTACGACAATGTGGGTTACAAAAGTTCACAACCCACTGAGGACTTGAAACATTTTCTGCTATGGTGCCCAGACTACAGTAATGAAAGAAAGAAAAGTGTGAGGCTACAACAACCTTACATAGAAGAAGGAAGAGGCTATAGTGGGGGAGTATTTGTTTGGAGAGGGGAATGTGGAAGAAGCAAAAAGAACAATCAACAGTTTTTGGACGACCAGAGAAAATAAGAAGAAAGAAAAAGAAAGAAACTAATAAGATAGAATAAGAGAAGACAACAAATTAAAGACCCAGACAGCAAGAAGAAACACGTCAGGGAGTGCCGTTGAAAAAGGCCTGACTCCCGACCCACAACTGAACTGAACCTGAACCTGAACTGAACTGAACCTGCCTCGCCCTCTCCTCGCCACGTTTTGCCATTACGCCACACTAGATTACCGCTGTGCTAATTACCCCTCCTAGCTAATAATTAACAACCGCCACGACCACTAACTGCTCCTCAACGCTAGGTAAGTACTCCGTGATTACTCTGTGCTTATAAAAGAAGTGAAAACTTAAAAGGGAAAGGGATGAATGATGCGAAATAGTGGAAGTCATTTGTTCGTGTCTGAAAAATGGAGGTCTGTGTTTGTTCCCTTCCTTCCTCACCGACACATCACACAGCCACACACACACACACACAGCCACTCGCCTTGTCACTCACTGGCTGGGTGACACAAGGCAAGACTAATAATATACTGTTAACTAAGTGAAACAGATACAACCACCAGTATGAGCCATGATAAAGGGTGTTTTCGCGGGCCGGAGTGACGCCATGCGGTGATGGACCTTTAAACCTTGAGCCTCAAGCTAGGCCCAGAACGTAAATTCCATTGTTATTTGGGTACCATTAGACGATTTTTAGTGCAAATAAGCAATATTATATAGATATGACCTGTTTAGTATCCTTGTCGACTAACTAATTTGGTATATTAAGTTAGTTTTCGTAATTCTATGGCTAACAACAGACAATTTTATGTAGCCAAGGAAAGATTTGGGCGTGAAGGGGTTAATATTTAATAATAAGTTAATAGAGTAACTTACTCCCCCAGTCTCCTACGTGCTGGTCACGCCCTCTGGTTGCTGTTTCCTCCTGTTCCACCGCAACGTGGTGACAGTTTCAAGGGCTTTGAGCGGTTACAGGGAGTTTCGTACACAGGTTTTATTAGCTGTTTCGTACACTGATTTTGAGTTTTTTCGTACATACCTGTCGTATCGTAACCCTAGTAGTCAATTTCAACTCTGAGCTGAGTGTACGAAACGACTATGCTTTCATATAGATTACGAAGCAACTTTTTGGTGTACGAATCTACTGGTGTACGAAACAACTTGTGTACGCATGAAAAAGGCATCGTGTGACAGGGCCTTGTTACTTGTTTGTTACTTGTATCCGTCTAGAGGGTTGTGACTCCCTCACAGTCGTGGTGCTCCACCGCTGCATCCGAACCCAGCGTCCCTTCTTCTTTCTAGGTGGGGAGCTAAACCACGGTTTTCAGTCGCAGTTCAAAGCCTATTTTCCGGCTGGCTCCCTGAGGGCTTGTAGGATTAGGCCCTAACTCTCTGCTCTTTTTACCCAAGCCTTTTCTAGAAATACTTTAACCCCTTCAATGATTCTTCTATTGGTGTCCTGTACCCTACTCAAACCTAAAAGAAATTCCATTATCCCATCTATGTTCCCCTCTGCCACTCTATCCCACTGATCCCCGCCTACCTCCCGTGCTACTATTGCTATAAGCTGCTCTCTTTCCTCATCATACCTTGGACACATTAATACCAGGTGATCTACAGTTTCATCTAGTCTACCCATACACATTTGACATATCTTGCTTCCTTCGTTTGCCCATCTATATGTTCTACTATTGACCTCCAGAGATTTTGTCCTTGCTTTAAATAGTGTTTAACCTGTGAACCCTGTGTTGCGGGTTCACCGGGTCCGATGTTGAGTTTCGTTTCGTACACTCAGCTCAGAGTTGAAATTGACTACTAGGGTTACGATACGACACCAGGTATGTACGAAAAAACTCAAAATCAGTGTACGAAACAGCTAATAAAACCTGGGTACGAAACAGCTAATAAAACCTGGGTACGAAACAAATTGTGTACGAAACTCCCTGTAACCGCTCAAAGCCCTTGAAACTGTGTCTGCCCTGCTCACAGACGTATATCCAGGCACTTTATACATTAATCTCTTCTCTCCTGTCTCCTCCAGTACCTCCAGCAACCACACTACCACACACGTCCGGGTTAAACACTTATAAAGGAGTATTTTGTGATCAATAAGTAAGGAACGGCGGAGGGGGTGAGGTAAGGTGCTACTTATTTCGAGGTGTTACCTGCCTATTATATGCGACACCAGACCAGGCTAACTAAGATTGTATCCAGAGTTAGAAGTTAGTCGATTAGACGGCTATTAACCAGGGTAGAACAAGAAGTCACGGATGCAAGCTGGAAAAGCGTAGAAAGAAAAAAGAAATAGGGAAAAACTGGTTCACAAAGAGGGTGGTGAATGATTGGCATGGACTCAGTAGACAGGTAGTTAGTGCGGAGTCATTAGAGAGCTTTAAAGGGAGGCTGGACAGCTTTATGGATGGGGATGAAAGGTGGATGTAGGTAGTGTTAAGTAACAGGAACTACCACGTGTAGGTCTCGCGGCCTCTTGTAGCTTCCTTATTTTCTTATGTTCTTTATGTTTTCTGAGCGCCGGACCAAAAGCTTCACAGACCGTTTTTGCTGGGCCTGTGTGAACATAAAATAAGGAAGCTACAAGAGGCCGTGAGACCTACACGAGGTAGTTCCTGTTACTTAACACTACCTACATCCACCTTTCATCCCCATCCATGAATTTATCCAGCCTCCTTTTAAAGTGACTCGCAACTTCAGTTCAAGTTCAACTCAGGTTGTTTTTAAAGTGTATCATTCGTTGGACCATGGATATCCTCCTCCTCCTGGCCTGTTACACTCATGTAGTCGGTAAGATAAACACGCCAGGCTGTGGAGGGACTGGTCAAGAGTACATATGCCAAAGAACAGGTTACGTCATGGTGAAATAATGGAGATATCGCACAATGTATAGGCGGGGATGCATCTCGTCGGGGTAAAATTCTAGAGTCCCTTAGAGTCCTTTCCCGTAACAGGAACTACCAAGTGTATAGGTCTCACGGCCTCTTGTAGCTTTCTTATGTTTTCTTCCCTCAGATCGCCACATATAGTTTTCTAGGTTTAATTTAAGTTATGTTTAGGTCTGGTTTAGGTTACGTTAGGTTTAGGATAGGTTTGTGTTAGGTTTTGTACAGTTATTTAGGTTAAATAAGCTTCCGCGGGACGATTTACGACGCGGGCCGATTTCCTGCACGACACCCGCCCTTATCAATGTTTTTTTTTTCCGGTAAATTTCTAGCGTTTGCCCATACTCTTCCCCTTCCCCAAACAAGAGAAGTACATACACACACACAAGCTAGCCCCGCCCATAAACTTTCTTCTCGACACTGTACTTTGTTACTTCCGCCTCAGAAAAAATCCTCCTGTCCCAAGATCTAGGGATTATTTTAACCCTATAACTAGGTTAATACTTTGTGTTAG
>JACEEZ010000831.1:105000-120022 GCA_016584305.1 Chionoecetes opilio | reverse complement strand
CCTTTTAAAATGGTTAATACATTTTTTTATAAATCATTATTTTATGACCTAACTATTTTTCAGCATGAGACCTTAACCCCTTGAGGCCCAGAACGTAATTTCCATTGTCATTTGGGTACCATTAGACGATTTTTAGTGACTGTAAGCAGTGTTTTATAGCTATGACCTGTTTAGTATCCTTGGCCACTAACTAATTTGGTATATTCAGTTACTTTTCGTAATTTTATGGCTAACAAACAACAGACTATTTTATATAGCAAAGGAAAGATCTGGGCGTGAAAGGGTTAAGATAAAATTGAATTTTCTACTCATTAAAAAAAACCACTATAACCCTATTGTGACCCTTTCAGTGAGACCCATGCTGGCTGTGGACCTGTGGCACTGGGTCATGTGGCACTGAGGCTCTGGCACCACATCAAGAAACAAGGGCTGCCTGGCGGGAGTGATGGCTGGGGCGAGTGTGAAAGTCACCGTGGTGATCTTGAGGGGCAGAGTGTTGGCCCGCAGCCACGCCTTCAGGTGAGCTCATTAATCCACGGAGGAACAGAACGTTATTGCCATTGTTATTTGGGTAAGGTAAAGATGGGAGCATACGCTAAGCTGCGCGTGGCCTCGGTGCTCATCTCCGTGGCATTAGCCCTTAGAGCCTGTGGTGGGTGAGGACCCGTTACCCAGGGACACAGGGCTAGTGTGACTCCTGGGTTACCACAGTTACCTTCCCCAGGTTACCCCAGGGACCCATTTATCAACCCCGAAAGGAAGGAAGAACAGCTGGGGAGGCTGGTCGCCGACTTGCCCTGGCCCGGATTCGAACCAGGGCCCACAGATTGGTAGCCAGGCACGCTAGCCACTGCACCACGGAGGCAACATTTTTATTTGGGTGCCATTAGACAATTTTTAGTGAATTTAAGCAATATTTTATAGATATGACCTGTTTAGTATCCTTCTCAACTACTCAACTAACGAATTTGGTATATTCACTTAAATAGGAATATTGATATTAGGATATTAGACAAGGTTAACTTATAACCCTAACCTTATAACTAAGGTTAGGGTATTGGATATCCGGCCAGATATCCGAATCCGGCCACCAAGATTAGCCGGATATCTGGTATCCGGTTATCCGGCTGAAATCACTATCCGGAACAAGCCTAATATTAAGTCACTTTCGGTAATTTTCAGGCTAACAGCAGACAATTTTATACCTATACAGGTTGAAGTTCCCAAACTCGGCATCCCAAGACTCGGCAACACCCAAAACTCTGCTATGGTTCCGGATTTTCCAAAACACGGCAGAACACCCAAAACCTGGCGCGTAGTTGCCGGGTCGGCCGCTAGGTGCCACACTAGGCCGCTTGGTTTCTCCCGCCGATTTGTTTGTTGTTATTGTTCAGTGGTGTTGTGACTAGAGTTGTGTACACTGTTATTTTGTGTACTTCTACAGGTCTGTTATTGGTATTATGGCTCCCAAACCATTTTTTTCCCCTTAATATATCTACGTTCTAAAAGTCGGAAAATTCCATTACTCGGCTCGGCGCTGGTCCCGAGGTTGCCGAGTTTGGGAACTTCAACCTGTATTTGCTGTGGTTTCTTCCATTGTTGGTGTAACATTTGTAGGATCTGATTTTCTCCTATAGTCCATAGTCTGTGTACTGTGGCAAGGGACTAGCATGCCCCCTACTGTCATTAACAACATTATCTCTGTGACGCTAACATTAACCCCTTGAGACCCAGAGCCTAATTTTCATTGTAATTTGGGTACCATTAGACAATTTTTAGTGACTACATGTATAAGCAATATTTTATAGATAGGACCTGTTTAGTATCCTTGTCGACTAGCTAATTTAGTTCAGTTACTTTTCTTAATTTTATTGCTCGACAACAGACAATTTTTTATAGCAAAGGAAAGATCTGGGCGTGAAGGGGTTAATGTATGCTTTGAAGGGAGTCGGATGGGTATTATTATTATTATTATTATTATTATTACTATTACTGTATGGTTTGCAGGGCGTCTGATGGGTGGCAGTGTTGGTTGGAGGTCGGTAATACTAGAGGCAGCCAGATCCTACTGGTAAAGGCCGACAAGCTGCTAGAATGGCACCAAAAACTTGAAGTAAATGCATGCTACGAATTTATCGCCATGCTCCGCGACACCATAAATGTAGTGAGTATAAATACATTATTTTATAGGTAGCTCCATCAACTTGATCAGCATGCAATGTTTATAGCCGCTACCTTGGCTTAAGAGTGTATATCTTTTATACTCGTAAACATATATTTGGTAGGGGAAAATTACCATAAGCTGGCAAACACGGGCGGCAAGTAGTTTGTTGGTCCTCCAGCTCGCTCCGACGGGCGGCATTTGGCTTGAAGACGCTAGATCGTGATGGCAGTGCAAGGCAAATAGGAGCTTTTTTTTAAATTTTTTATTCGCTTTATTTGTTTTTGTTTTTGTTTACCTATTGTTTATTTGTATTTACTTTATTTATTTTTGTTTTGTTTACCTATTGTTTTTTTTTATTCCCTTTATTTATTTTTGTTTTTGTTACCTATTGTTTATTTTTATTCACTATTTATTTTTGTTTTGTTTACCTATTGTTTATTTTTCTTCACTTTATTTATATTTGTTTTGTTTACCTATTGTTATTTATTCCCTTTATTTATTTTTATGTTTTGTTTACCTATTGTTTATTTTTATTCACTATTTATTTTTGTTTTTTGTTTACCAATTTTTTTTTATTCACTATTTATTTTTGTTTTTGTTTACCTATTTTTTTGTTTTATTCCCTTTATTTATTTTTATTTTGTTTACCTATTGTTTTATTTTTATATCCTTTATTTATTTTTGTTTTGTTTACCTATTGGTTTTTTTTTATTCCCTTTATTTATTTTTGTTTTGTTTACCTCTAACCCCCCCTATAACTAGAATGAGAATGAAATAGAACCCCTACCTCTATAACAGGTGCGTGAGATGAGCCTCTAGGACATGTGTGCTTTGTGTGTGTTTACAGGGAGGCCGGCCCACCAATGTCCTCACCACTACCAGCAAATCAGAGCTGAACACAATGGCAGCGAAAGTCATCGGGAGAAAACCCTCCTACAAGGAAACCCAGCGTGACATATTTCTATCATGCCAGGTACTGTACACAATGCTGATTTATAGCTAATATATCACTATAGATAATGTACTTAGTGAGCGTGTTGTGAGGCTATTGACAGGAAGGCATCAAGTCGTGTTTTGGCATGTCAATACTATTTCTTCGCCCCCCCCCAAAAAAAAATCTGGGTTTCCATTTTTTTCTTTTTTCCATCTCTCCCCTAACTTAGATGTCTTAGGTTTTATGTTTCTTGATTTATTGGAAGGTTTTTCATTAATTTAAGTCGCTAATTACGATGTCTTGATGTCTGCCTAGCGGAAAGTACTCTCGGTGTGGAGATGGCAGGACAGTGTTTGAGAGAAGGAAAGATGAGAGAGTGACACTATTTATATGAAGGCAACCCTCCTATGAGACAGCAAGCAATAGGCATCAAGGGTGACGTAGACCAAGGTAAATACATGCATTGCTAAGGAGTGACATGGGAGAGCTTTGCCGTGAAGGAAAATGTGCCGTCAAATACAGAACTACCGCGTGTAGGTCTCGCAGCCTCTTGTAGCTTCCTTATTTTCTTATGTTCTTATCATCATCCTGTTTCTATCTCTCCGTGGTCAAATCCTTACCACTCTAATAGACGTTGGGAGACTGCTCTCGCACGCTTACGCATAGGCCATACCAACCTCACACACTCCTATCTCATGTCACGCTCCTCCCCAACCCTCTGCACACCCTGTCAAGTTCCTTTCACTGTCCAACATGTCCTAATATCCTGCCCCCATCTTACTACTGCCCGTTCCAGTTCCTTCCCTCATTTGTTCTCCCTTTCCCGACCTCCCTGTCTTGCGGACATTCTCCCGGAATCCCCCTCCTCCCTGGAAAATTTAGCCTCCTCCAACAAATGCACATCCTACATCTGATCCATCTGCTGTAACATTCCATTCTTTCCCCTTCCCTCATCGTTTCACTATTATTCTTTAACCCTGACCCTTTATATGCTTTGCCATAGTGCCATATGACCTCTGATGTCTGGCACATTCACCTTTTTAGGCATTAAATCAATCAATCAATCTTCCTGTTTAACGTCCGATTTTCCCGTAATGTCTTATGAGGTTAGACGGTCAATGATGAGCTTCCAATTCTTACGTTCTTAAACGGATTCAAGCTGGAAGGGCGTAGATTTAAAAAAGAAATAGGGAAAAACTGGTTCACAAATAGGGTGGTAAATAATTGGAATGGACTCAGTAGACAGGTAGTTAGTGCAGAGTCATTAGGGAGCTTTAAAGGGAGGCTAGATAAATTCATGGATGGGGATGAAAGGTGGATGTAGGTAGTGTTAAGTAACAGGAACTACCACGTGTAGGTCTCACGGCCTCTTGTAGCTTCCTGATTTGCGTATGTTCTTAGATACTTCATTTATTATTTTGCATTTGCAGTGGAAGGTGGCTAGGGTTCTTGACGAAGAGGCTGGCATCTACCTACTCAGCAACGGCATGAAGCTGTACATCACGTTCCTTAAGGATGTCACCGGCGAGCTGTGGAATGGAGAAATGCCGCGTCAGGAAGGGCAAGGGACTGAAGGCTGTACAAGTCCCCCGGCTAAAAAAACAAAGACGCTCACCCCGTCCAGAAACGTCAACATTTACAAGTGTTTGGTGGTTGGCGACACCATTAAGATCCTGAACTGCCACTCACCTTGAGGATGAAACAGGAAAGGCCTTGGTGTGCTGCGGCCAGAGTCTGATTGTGAATAAGAGGTGAGGATTGGAAGGTTACCTATAGTCTATTTTATTTAACAAGGCAAGTATTCCATGTTATCTTAAGGTCTCATGCTTAAAATGATGCCTCTGTTTACCTGATAATAGGGTTAACTATGATAAAATACAGCTGAAATTTAGAAGAAGCGTAGTATTCCCTTCTGGTTAAAATAATGCCTCTGTTTACCTGATGATATGGTTAACTATGATAAAATACAGCTGAAATTTTGAAGAAGCGTAGTATTCCCTTCTGGTTAAAATGATGCCTGTGTTTACCTGATAATATTGTTAGCTATGATAAAATCCAGCTGAAATTTTGAAGAAGCGTAGTATTCCCTTCTCTTGGTTAAAATGATGCCTCTGTTTACCTGATAATATGGTTAACTATGATAGAATACAGCTGAAATTTAGAAGAAGCGTAGTATTCCCTTCTGGTTAAAATAATGCCTGTTTACCTGATGATATGGTTAACTATGATAAAATACAGCTGACATTTTGAAGAAGCGTAGTATTCCCTTCTCCTGGTTAAAATGATGCCTCTGTTTACCTGATAATAGGGTTAACTATGATAAAATACAGCTGAAATTTAGAAGAAGCGTGGTATTCCCTTCTCCTGGTTCAAATGATGCCTCTGTTTACCTGATAATATGGTTAACTGATAAAATACAGCTGAAATTTTGAAGAAGCGTAATATTCCCTTCTCCTGGCATTAAATATCAGTCAGTAAGCAGCAAGGGGTCAGAATTTTTTGCTTAGTTAAAAAAAATAGACTAAGTGTCATGAATGTCTTGCAGTTTAGAAATGGATCCAAATATTTGTTATAGTTAATACAGGGTCTAGCGAATCCTGCATGTCTTTCTTCTGGGAAACTAGCTCAAAACTTCTGAGTCGAGGAATTTGTGGAGTATGTTTACACGTTCAAAAACTAGCTCGAAACTTCTGAGTCGAGGAATTTGTGGAGTATGTTTACACGTTCAAAAACTAGCTCGAAACTTCTGCGTCGAGGAATTTATGGAGTATCTTTACACGTTCAAGTGTTTGTGTTTTGTCATTCATGGCAAAATGATCTTGTTTAGTATTTCCCTGCCTCTCTGTGCCATACTTTCAGCCACAGTAATTAGACATGGCTATAATAACACTGCTTTGAATCACAACTTAACCTCTTCACACTCAGGTCTTTCCTTTGCTGTTAAAAATGGTTGTTGTTAGCCATAAAATTTCAAAAAGTAACTTAAATAAACCAAATGAGTTAGTGGACAAGGATACTAAACAGGTCATATCTATAAAATACTGTTTATAGTCACTAAAAATCGTCTAATGGTGGTCAAATTACAATGAAAATTACGTTCTGGGTCTCAAGGGATTAATCTACTTCACATTTCTATCTGTCAACAGCAGAAAACTGGCCTTAAATCCACGGTCAGGAGAACAAGAGGTCCCATGGATCACTGAATGGGTACAGACCCTTAACCTCAACTTCAAGGGTCTCACCTGGCTGCTGACACTCAAGGACCAGCTGTCCACTCTCCTGCCAGCCCGGGTCACTCAGGAAGCTGCCACACACTCCAGGTCGGTGCAGCCAGATATTTAGATTTACGGAAAATTATAGCTCGTCCAGACAAAGTACAGGTTGAAGTTCCCAAACGCGGCAACCTCGGGACCAGCGCCGAGCCGAGTAATGGAATTTTCCGACTTTTAGAACGTAGATATATTAAGGGGAAAAAAAGCATGAAAATCACATGAAAAAAATTCCTGGACGTTTGGGAGCCATAATACCAATAACAGACCTGTAGAAGTACACAAAATAACAGTGTACACAACTCTACAGTCACAACACCACTGAACAATAACAACAAACAAATCGGTGGGAG
This sequence comes from Chionoecetes opilio, assembly GCA_016584305.1. NCBI lineage: Eukaryota > Metazoa > Arthropoda > Malacostraca > Decapoda > Majidae > Chionoecetes > Chionoecetes opilio. The sequence continues at coordinate 113,302 of JACEEZ010000831.1, read as the reverse complement.
AAACCAAGCGGCCTAGTGTGGTGGCACCCAGCGGCCGACCCGGCAACTACGCGCCGGGTTTTGGGTGTTCTGCCGGGTTTTGGAAAATCCGGAACCATAGCCGAGTTTTGGAACTTCAACCTGTATACTAAACCACGGTGTCCTTCCTCATTCATAGTTTTCTGAACCCCTTCACACCCAGATCTTTCCTTGGCTATAAAAGCATTGTCTGTTGTTAGCCATAGAATTACAAAAAGTAACTTAATATACCAAATTGGCTAGTCGACAATGATGCTAAACAGGTCAATAAGTTGTAGCTATAAAATATTGCTTATAGTCACAAAAAATTGTCTAATGGGAGCCAAAATACAATAGAGATTACGTTCTGGGTCTCAAGGGGTAAAAAAAAGAAAGTAATAATAATAATTTTATTCTCACCCGAAGGCATACAAGAAAACAATAGCATAATATATAGACGAGGGAATGAAGTTAAGGATTAAAGCCAATCAGTGATGATAGGTAAGTGATGTATTGTGATGGTCTGTGTGTACAGGCAACGTGGTGCTGGTGTGTCCTGCCTGCTGCCGCCCCTCCTCAAGGAGGCTGAGCAGCGGTGCATGGTGGGGCAGGGGGAGGCGCGCTGCCTGGTGCAGGAGTTCCTAGCGACTGTGCATCATTGTGGCCTCATGCAGGTGAGCCGACAGACTGTTTCTTACACCTCAGGGTTGTCGAGAAAATGACAACGAATGTACGAATATGCTATTTTCTTGGTTATTTACCAATCAATATTTTTTTGCTATACGCCAAATGATAGCCCTTGATCTACTTCATATTTACTTTTCTATACATGTTGCACTTATCTGCCATAGTTTTTTAGTTATTAAAAAAAACGTGATTAAAAAAAAAAAATCAAGGCATACACCTTGCAAAATTTGCAATATTTTTTTGAAAAATAGATTTGCTTGAAAATTAGTTCCTAGCAATTTTCGGGCATGCTGAACACGAATCTGGAGTCAGTTTTCAGTTACAATGATTAGAAGTCCCTATTTCAGCCAATTCACAATGACATGATACTTCCAGATAAATATCACAAATTAGACAAAACTTACTACAAGACATAAAAATATGCTAGGCATTGCTAGATTAATCATTACTTCAATACAACGATCAGTATTAGTATTTTCAGTATTAGTAGTATTATTAATCCCTATTTGTGCCACCCATGCGATTGTCAAAGTACTTATAAAAACCTAGGCATACTATAGCAATCCTGTGGAACTTATTTATTTTATTTGCTGTATAATATTTACATACAGTACAGAAATAATACATAAATGGAAAATAATTGTCGTAGATTTTACAAACGTATAATATTTTTCTTCCAGGACTTCGTGGCGCCTTTTAAACTAGCACAACTGAAGGCCATTTATACCGAGGAGACAACAAGGCCGTCCATCACACCCCCGACACAAGACTGGAGATCGGGCACCTGGATCCCTAGCTACCAGGAGAACCGTTCGGAGAGGTGGAGGTACGCCGTCACCACGCTGGAGGAGCCGAGTGTGCTGGTGGGGGTGGTGGAGCTAGGGAAGGGCGGCGTGCTACAGCTAGTACAGAGGGACTTCACTATGGATCTTGTCCTTGTGGGGGAAGCAGGCATGACTCTGTACCAATATGGATGCACAGTGGCAGTATTTGATTACTTAGTAGTCAAGGAGAGGTTTCATGATAAGAATAGAATGGATGTAGATATTGACAAGGTGTATATAGTTGGGAGATATTCAGATTGTGTAGTGTTAGAAAAACCCAAGACTCGACGTTCGCTCTCCGGGGAATCGAGGTCTGGGAGGTGTTCCTTCACGCTCGGTCTGGTCGCTAAGAGTGCCCTGGGTGTTCTCAATACTAGAGTTAGTCCAGCGTCTCCATGTTCACACGATAAGTTCTTTGTTGCGACGGCATACATTGTGAAGGTAGGCAGCGATGGAAAGGAGGTCAAAGATCTCGGGCGTACGGAAGGTTTCAAAACGGCAGAAGGAATAACCTGGAATAGGAATGTTAAGTTCACCGGGGAGAATGCCTTGCTGTACCCGCTGATGGATTCTGGCGACCTGTTTGATCTGGTGGGGATGCCCGACACACCCGATCCCGAACACTTCTTAAGGCCAAGTGATGCCTGCCACGGGCTGGATACGCATTGGATAACCAATCTCATCGAGCTGCCTCCCGGGACCCGCCTGGTGAAACGATCTTCTAAGAAAATAAAATGTTTGAATCAAAAAAGCGTGAAGTGTGTAATGGACATGGCATTTGATTTATCGTCATGGCCAAGTGTGACCGTCCAGGGCATTCTCACAGGCAAAGTATTTACAGTTCCGAGCTATCCTTCAAAGGCCAGTGTACTTCCCCATAATCTCTGCAGCAAGTGTCACGTTGGTGTCCCACACGGCTTGCAATTTCGGCTTGAGATTACAGATGAAAGAGACACCAACTGCAAGCTGTGCCTCTATGTGTCTTGCTTAGCACTCAATGTCAACACTGTGTATCCCTTGTTTGCCATTCCCGGCTTTAAGATTGTCGCTACTGATATGAAGCAACATATTTCAAGAAGTACCAAACTTAGGTATTTCAAAAGCACACACTTTACACGCATAATAATTCAGTCCATCCCAGAGTTCAAAAAAACTGAAAAAGCTCTCAGCAATGCACCAGACCCGGGTCCCACCGACCTCACTGCTCCAGACCCGGGTCCCAATGACCTCACTGCTCCAGACCCGGGTCCCACCGACCTCACTGCTCCAGACCCGGGTCCCACCGACCTCACTGCTCCAGACCCAGGTCCCAATGACCTCACGGCTCCAGACCCGGGTCCCACTGACCTCACGGCTCCAGACCCGGGTCCCACCAACCTCACGGCTCCAGACCTGGATGCCACCGACCTCACGGCTCCAGACACAAGTCCCAGTACAGGTCAGGCCCGGCAGCCTGCCACCCAGCCCACGGTACAAGCCCGGCAGTCTGCCACCCAGGCCACGGTACAAGCCCGGCAGCCTGCCACCCAGGCCACGGTACAAGCCCGGCAGCCTGCCACCCAGCCCACGGTTCAAGCCCGGCAGCCTGCCACCCAGCCCACGGTACAAGCCCGGCAGCCTGCCACCCAGCCCACGGTTCAAGCCCGGCAGCCTGCCACCCAGGCCATGGTACAAGCCCGGCAGCCTGCCACCCAGGCCACAGTACAAGCCCGGCAGCCTGCCACCCAGGCCACGGTACAAGCCCGGCAGCCTGCCACCCAGGCCACGGTTCAAGCCCGGCAGTCTGCCACCCAGGCCACGGTTCAAGCCTGGCAGTCTGCCACCCAGGCCACGGTACAAGCCCGGCAGCCTGCCACCCAGCCCACGGTTCAAGCCCGGCAGCCTGCCACCCAGGCCACGGTACAAGCCCGGCAGTCTGCCTCTCTGTATCTTCCTCTAAGGACTGTTCCACTCCTGCCCAGGGAGTTTATAATAGTTGGGAGTGTTATAAAGATCAGGTGTGCAAGTGTGGGCGTGGTGTGTGCTGCTTGTGGCAACACCGTGGCACACTGGACAGAGAGCTGTGGGAGGTGCTCCAAGAAAAATCCGGCTAAAATAATTGCCTCGGCAGAAATAGAAGTTCATGATGGAACAGGCACTACTGCTCGTATCCTGTTGCAGGGCATCAGACAACTGGGAAACCTGTTCAACCTTCCAGTTAAAGACTATATCAAACTCTGCAGTATGGTGACAGCGCAGTGCTTGCAAATGAACTATGCAGCTTCTAGGCTAGAATGTGGCCAGCCGGGCGACTTAGGATATGAGACCTACAAACTTTTCCGCCGGATGATTACTTCCATAACAGTTTCCAAGTCTTACAAAATTACGTGTCAAAAACGACTCTCTAACACTCACCTGTGTTCAGATCTGTCCGTGGTGAGGCCCAAGAAAGACAGGTCTGTGTTTCCTAAGTATAAAGCAACGCTGTAACACGTTAGTCGTTATAAGCCATTGTAATGTATGCAATGTTAATGATTGTAATGTATGTATTTATCACCTATACAAAATGGCTTGCTTTTGAGGGTTATTTGATGGTTTAAAAGAGATTGAGTGTCATGTGTTGCGGCAGAGTGCAAGTTATTCATCAGAGGAAGAAAACAAACTATTTCTTAATTTACACTTGTAATATCCTAATTATTGATGTAGCCACTGGTAAATGCTTACCAATATATTTTTGTAGCCACCGGTAAATGCTGACCAATTTATTTTTGTAGCCACTGGTAAATGCTGACCAATATATTTTTGTAGCCACCGGTAAATGCTGACCAATTTATTTTTGTAGCCACTGATCAATGCTGACCAATTTATTTTTGTAGCCACTGATCAATGCTGACTAATTTATTTTTGTAGCCACTGATCAATGCTGACTAATTTATTTTTGTAGCCACTGATCAATGCTGACTAATTTATTTTTGTAGCCACTGATCAATGCTGACTAATTTATTTTTGTAGCCACTGATCAATGCTGACTAATTTATTTTTGTAGCCACTGATCAATGCTGACTAATTTATTTTTGTAGCCACTGATCAATGCTGACTAATTTATTTTTGTAGCCACCGGTAAATGCTGACTAATTTATTTTTGTAGCCACTGATCAATGCTGACCAATTTATTTTTGTAGCCACTGATCAATGCTGACTAATTTATTTTTGTAGCCACTGATCAATGCTGACTAATTTATTTTTGTAGCCACTGATAAATGCTGACTTATTTATTTTTGTAGCCACTGATAAATGCTGACTAATTTATTTTTGTAGCCACTGATCAATGCTGACTAATTTATTTTTGTAGCCACTGGTAAATGCTGACCAATGTATTTTTGTAGCCACTGATCAATGCTGACTAATTTATTTTTGTAGCCACTGATCAATGCTGACTAATTTATTTTTGTAGCCACTGATCAATGCTGACCAATATATTTTTGTAGCCACTGATAAATGCTGACCAATATATGTTTACTCCAAGATGTCCCTGTTTGGTATGTAAATATGTTATTGAAATAGATCCTCAACACCAAATGGTTCCCTTCACTCCATTCCATTCATGCCTTGCCCTGTATTAGACCAGGAGGCGATGGTGGTGGTGGTGGTGGGCAGGGCAATGGAGGAACTGTGGATATTTTCCCTTATATATTTCCCCCTACAAGAGGCATCGCTACTGTGGTGTGCGGCGTCTAGTGATGAGACCAGAACAAAAGATTTAACCCCTTCACGCCTAGATCTTTCCTTTGCTATAAAAAATGTATGTTGTCGAGCCATGAAATTACGAAAAGTCACTTAATAAACCAAATTAGTTAGTCGGCAAGGATACTAAACTGGTCATAGCTATAAAATATTGCTTATATTCACTAAAATTCGTCTAATGGTAGTTAAATTACAATGGAAATTACGTTCTGGGCCTCAAGGGGTTAAGGCCACAACAACCTTAGCCAGGAGATAATAACATCATTGTAAATTCTTGTTTGGCAATGACAACATGAAGACCAAACTATGGATGTGTACATTTTGGCAGAGTAGAGAAAAGAAACCGTCTTGCCTTCCCTTCCCTTCTCCCTTCCCTTCCCCTCCCCTCCCTTCCCTTCCCTTCCCCTCCCTTCCCTTCCCTTCCCTTCCCCTCCCTTCCCTTCCCTTCCCTTCCCCTCCCCTCCCCTCCCTTCCCTTCCCCTCCCTTCCTTCCCTTCCCTTCCCTTCCCTTCCCTTCCCTTCCCTTCCCTTCCCTTCCCTTCCCTTCCCTTCCCCTCCCTTCCCTTCCCTTCCCTTCCTAAGACATAACAGAGGCAGATTTCTAGTCTTTTAACGAAGCGAAAATGTCATTCTATCCTAAGACCTCAATGCCACTCCTATATCATGCCCTTCCCTCCTTCCATATATTTTAATGCCCCTATATCATGCCCTTCCCTCCTTCCATATATTTTAATGCCCCTATATCATGCCCTTCCCTCCTTCCATATATTTTAATGCCCCTATATCATGCCCTTCCCTCCTTCCATATATTTTAATGCCCCTATATCATGCCCTTCCCTCCTTCCATATATTTTAATGCCCCTATATCATGCCCTTCCCTCCTTCCATATATTTTAATGCCCCTATATCATGCCCTTCCCTCCTTCCATATATTTTAATGCCCCTATATCATGCCCTTCCCTCCTTCCATATATTTTAATGCCCCTATATCATGCCCTTCCCTCCTTCCATATATTTTAATGCCCCTATATCATGCCCTTGCCTCCTTCCATATATATAATGCCCCTATTGGCCTACTCTCATCAAAATTGAATTTACTATTTTAGCTACCCAAGACAGACAGACAGACACACACACGGCTACTCCTTATAGTATATTAGACTAGTGACTTGGCTACAGTGACTTAGGTTAAATATATAGTGACTTAGGAAATATGTGCTTTGGCTATAGTGACTTTGGAAATATGTGAGCTGGCTATAGTGAATTAGGTTAAATATAGTGACTTAGGAAATATGCGACTTGGCTATAGTGACTTAGGTTAAATATATAGTGACTTAGGAAATATGTGCTTTGGCTATAGTGACTTAGGAAATATGTGACTTAGGTTAAGTATAGTGACTTAGGAAATATGTGACTTGGCTACAGTGACTTAGGTTAAATATATAGTGACTTAGGAAATATGTGACAGGAAATATATTTGAATGCCCCTGTATCATGCCCTTCCCTCCTGCCATGTCCTATAATGCCCCTATGCCATGCCCTTCCCTCCTGCCATGTCCTATAATGCCACTATGCCATGCCCTTGCCTCCTGCCATGTCCTATAATGCCCCTATGCCATGCCCTTCCCTCCTCCCATGTCCTATAATGCCACTATGCCATGCCCTTCCCTCCTCCCATGTCCTATAATGCCCCTATGTCATGCCCTTCCCTCCTGCCATGTCCTATAATGCCACTATGCCATGCCCTTCCCTCCTGCCATGTCCTATAATGCCCCTATGCCATGCCCTTGCCTCCTGCCATGTCCTATAATGCCACCATACCATGCCCTTCCCTCCTGTCATGTCCTATAATGCCACTATGTCATGCCCTTCCCTCCTGCCATGTCCTATAATGCCACTATGCCATGCCCTTCCCTCCTCCCATGTCCTATAATGCCCCTATGTCATGCCCTTCCCTCCTGCCATGTCCTATAATGCCACTATGCCATGCCCTTCCTCCTCCCATGTCCTATAATGCCCCTATGTCATGCCCTTCCCTCCTGCCATGTCCTATAATGCCACTATGCCATGCCCTTCCCTCCTCCCATGTCCTATAATGCCACTATGCCATGCCCTTCCCTCCTCCCATGTCCTATAATGCCCCTATGCCATGCCCTTCCCTCCTGCCATGTCCTATAATGCCCCTATGCCATGCCCTTCCCTCCTGCCATGTCCTATAATGCCACTATGCCATGCCCTTCCCTCCTGCCATGTCCTATAATGCCACTATACCATGCCCTTCCCTCCTGCCATGTCCTATAATGCCCCTATGCCATGCCCTTCCCTCCTGCCATGTCCTATAATGCCACCATACCATGCCCTTCCCTCCTGCCATGTCCTATAATGCCACTATGCCATGCCCTTGCCTCCTGCCATGTCCTATAATGCCACTATGCCATGCCCTTCCCTCCTGCCATGTCCTATAATGCCCCTGTATCATGCCTTTCCCTCCTGCCATGTCCTATAATGCCACTATGCCATGCCCTCCCGTATGTCCCTTTCTACAATAGTGACCCCTTTAAAAGCTCCATTTTCTATCTCTGCCTCAAGCAATGGCAGCTGTGTGTCAGGTGTTGCATTCCACAGACCATGACTATCCTCCTCCTCCTGGCCTGCCACGCTTATGTAGTCGGTAAGATACACCCATGAGGCTGTAGAGGAACTATTCAAGAGTACGCATGCCAAAGAACAGGTTAATTCATGGTGAAATAAGGGAGATATCGCTGATTGTATAGGGGTGGATGCGTCTCGTCTGCAGAGTTTCATTGTTTTGACAGAAAGGGACGGTTTTTTTTTTGGCATTTATGTGTGTAGCAGGCATTGTTTTAGGCTGAGATAACTACTAATGGGGTATTATTAAGGCTGGGGTAATAGGCAGGCTGGTGGGTCTTTGTAATAACGGGGAAGGGGGGTAACATTCCACGGTTGAGTTCTTTTCCGCCTATTTTTTTTTCCTTTTCCTCCAGGCCTTCACACAGCCCTTTAAAACAGGTCAAAAAAAACCTTTAAACAGGTCCAAAAAAAACCCATAA